>JARHVA010001773.1:0-577500 GCA_037957365.1 Torreya grandis
ATTCACTGCCCGTGCCATTTCCTTCTCCCTCTTGCATGTGAGGGAAGTGAAATTCACCACCCATGCATGCAGTTCATTCCACATACTTGGGCGGAAATTTTTTTTTGCGCTTGCATTTCTTCCTTCAAATTTATCCAACTCTGGATAGATTTTAATCTTTTTCATTTTTTCTACTTCCTCTCCTTTTTTCCCCTAGTTTTTGACTCAGCCATGTTAAGTGCCCTTCTTTGGTCATGATCACCCAACGTGCGAATTTCCCAATTTGCCCACTGTTTCCTAATTACATGATCATGATTGCAGTCCCCCCTAAAGATTCTTGTTCATCAGCACCTGCTCAATCAAGACCAGTTCCAATGACTAAGGCTTCTCTAAAAAAGTCAAAAGCCATGAAGTACTAGTACCAAGGCATTTTTTATCACCTCTAATGTTGATGACATTAGAGATACAGAGATTGGCCATGTGGATATGGCTAAGTTCATGACCAGAACCAAGGTAATGAACCTAAGCTCTGAAATGAAGAGGATCATCGAGAGCAACATTCATCTGGTTGCCACCTTCTTAGTAGTGGCCCATCATATAGATTTCATCTTCCAGTGCACTCATTTCTATAACAAAGAGACCATATCAGTATCAGATGCTAGCGGCAATGTAATAATTTGGCTAGACCCTAAATTCATTCATAAAGTCTTCATGTGCCCTCATGCATCGAAGTATTGAGAATTGACTTCATAAAAGCATAAAAGGAGTATGACAAGGACCCCGAGAGGGAAAAGAAAGTGATGAATCACAGGTGGCTTAAGGCCCCCAGAACCAACTTGTCCAAGTGGCCATTAAATTTCCCAAGCAGTGATTTCATCGAAGAGGTTGGTGACTTGATTACTCTCTTTAGCAGGGTACGAGGCCTACCATCTTCTTCACAATTCCATGAGTGGATGTACCCCTTCATCAAGATCATCCTCCAAGGGAAGCAGGTCATCTTTTGGGGTGAGCAGATTAGCAATGCTCTTCATGAGCAACTGACCAAGGTACAAACTACTTTGAAGTTCTATATGACTTCATACCTGGTGTACATAACTACTTCCATGTGAACCTTTCCAAGTTTGACAACTAAAGGAGATAGGAAGACCACCCTAGTCTACTCATATTACCCTCAATTGACACTGCAAAAATTAGTCCACCATTTTAGGAGGGTAAATGATGCCTTCTTTGTAGTATTTTTGTGCATCTTCGACCCTCAACTTGAATAGAAAAGAATATCTAATGAAGCTTAGATGGTCATCAATGACTATGGTTGTATGTTCCTACAATTTCCCTCCTTCTGCTATCTTTGGGTTGGCTTTTTCCAAGGCTATCCCCATATGCTCCCAAGATATCCTTCTAACAAGCTAGTTCTAATGGAGATGTGTAGACAAATGGTGGTCGTACACACTAGACAGATGGAACTAAAGAAGCCAAGTTTCAAGTTTCTAATTGAAATTGGCAGATACTCAATTTTGACAGTAGCCAAAGCCAAGGTCATGGAGACAGAGATGCAAGTAGTTACTATGAAATAGTTTAAGAGAAGGGACAAGTTTGACTACAAGGGTGTCAAAGACATGATCAAAAGAAAACTTAGCTTCATGAGCCTATGATCGAAGACATCTAAGTAGACCTAAGGATAGCCAAAGAAATCAGGAGGATGGACTACAGTAGGCTCACTCTAGAGCAAATCAAATAGTTGGGGCTTGTAGATATTCCCTCCAATTTGGTCAATGATAAGAACATTATCAATAACAGGTACCTGGCTGAGAAGGTTGTTGACTCTCCTCTTCCTCCTATTCAGTGGTCCCAGAAAGAGTTGACTTCTTTAAGGAAGAGATTTGAACCAATATTGGCTAACACCAATGATTGGTTAATAGCCAAAGGGATCACGTTGAAAGAGTTCATTATAGGATCAAAGGTTGAATTCCAAGCAGAAACGAGGAAGAAGGTAGAAAATAGGACTAAGAACAAAGGTGATGTTCTTTCTCTATCTAGGCCTCACAAGCCTAGAATCATCTTTGTTTCCAATAAATTGAAATCTGAGGAGCTAAAATCAATGGTTAAGGGAGTTTGAGAATAAATCTCTTAAGAATAGGTAACTTAGCAAATGGAAATAGATGATAGGCCCTCAAAGTAGCAAAAGACTGAGCCTCTACCTTCCCAAGAAGGGGCACCCCCACTTACATACGTCTCTCCTTCACCACCTCTTTCTCCTATCAGTGTTACTTCTTTTAGGGCTACCTCTCCTTCCAAATTCATGTTTGGTGATCCTCAAGATGCTTCTAGAGATACTCTTCACTCCTCTAGATCTATTCCTAGTTTGGCATCTCCTTCCTTCAATCTAGGAGAAAGATCTACCCTTGATCAATCAATGGCTCGTACGGTTTCACCAGTTACTCCAACCATGACCACTGTTACCACTAGCAGTGCAGAAGTTACCACAGTAACACCAGCTACAGGAACCATTGCTATAATAGGTACTTCTTCTCTCCCTCCTTAGATGTCAGCTTTTATGCCCAAAATAAAGAAGCTAGCCATCTCTACAGATGACTTCAATTTTGGCAAGTTAGTGTCGGTGAAGGCTAAGGCCCCTAAAAGACCAAGGATCCTTTCAAAATTGGTTGAAGAAAAGGGACATAAATTTCTAGAAATAGCTAAACCACCGTAGGATGCAACCCTTGAGGGTTTTGACATGAGCAGCTATTCCATTTCTTGTGTTGAACTTGAGAAAGTTACTCACGAAGGTGTGAAAAGTGATCTATAGTATGCAATGGACATCATGATCCAAAATTTTGATAGAGAAAAAGAGATGAAGGATTACTATAAAGCTAAGGTAGATTAATTGACTGTAGTAATAAAGAAATTCACCCTTGCCCCTAAAGTGGTAACCCCAGAGGCCTTTTCCATAGATGACCCTATCATTCAAAAGGTAGAGAAAACCTATATGAAATGGAAAGTGATAGAGGATTACATTGAAAAGATGCACACGCAGGGAATTTCCTTACAGAGGTTGTCGAGAAGACAGACAAGATGAAGAAAGTGAGGACCGATCTAGAAGACCTTATCTCTCTTAACTCTCAAGACATTGATAGTACAAAGAAATATCTTGGCAAGTGGAGGAAAATGAAAGATCTGAAGAAAAGCACCTTGATTTCCATTGGTGTTATTTCTAGCAAAGATTTCTATGTTGAGATTAAGGAATCATTGATATATAGGATTCAGGTACTCAAGGAGCTGATTGAAGATATTGAGTCTTCCAAGGATGCTAGCGAGAAAAGTGACACAGGCCTATTGAATAGACTGGAAGAACTACCTTGTGACCTCGCCTCCAAGGATAATCAATTTCTCTCAACAAAAGAGATGATTTGAGGATTCAAGGGTATGATTTAGAGGGATTTTGAAGAAAAGGCATTCTCAATGACTTCTATGGATAATGTTTTAGATAATCAGTTGACTCTGGATAATCTAAGATCTAGGTTAATGAGTCATGCCAAGGCAATCACAGCATTGAAGGATGATGTAATCAGGGCCAGGGTCATCTTCAAGAACACCATTGCACTAGACAATATAGGAATTCAGGCATCTATCACTATGTACGATGCTCATCTGAAGAAGTTCGGCCGCAAGAGCTAAACCTTTTTCCCCTTCTCTCTTCTTATCTTCCCATGCACTTTTGTCATGTAAAAGTGCATGCAATTTTGTAATGTGTAATTACATGTAAAAAATCCAAAAAAATATCTCAAGAGTCAAAGATGACTCATCTTTGACTAAGATATTTTTATATTTTTAATCTTTTTAATTTTGAAGATTTCTCCCTATATAGAGAGGGGACCTCTTTTGTAAATATATCTTTGATAATTGAGAGAAAAAACTCTACTGAAATTGAGACACTTCTTGAGACTTTGTGCTCAACTTGTAAATCATATTTTATCGAATGAATGAGAAACAAGTTTATTTTAGACTTTGTGTTGAAGTAATCTGTGTTATTTAGGAAATAGTTCTTATGTCCTCTTTCCTGATAATTTCTTATTTGTTTTATTTAATAAGCAAATTTTGTGTGTTGATATTATCTCAGGACGTTTCTAAAAGACAGAAGAGAGACTTTGAGCTACTTTTATCTTTGTGATCCTTTTATCCTTTGTAGTTTTAGGTGAAGACTTTGTGCTTCATTTCACTCTATGGTTACTCGTATTCTGGATCGATGAAGGAGACAATAGAAGACTTTGTGCTTACATAGGTTTCTTTTTAAACTTTGTTACTTACTTCAGGTGATTTTTTTCTCTACGCTGGATACCATTCCTGAAAGAAGATGAATGTTTTTAGCTAACGACTAGGATTTCTCTCTCTTGTTCTTTATACATCACCTCTGAAAAAAGAGAGGTGGATGTTGTTATACTACCCCAAGTATTATTTTTTGCTTACTTATATATATACATATAGCTCATAAATATTCATAGGGAACCTCCCCTTGATGAGAGGAGAGATTTACCTCATCCAAATGTGGTAAACCCACACTTTTTGTGGCGTAAATCTCCTTGTGTTGTGGTTGTTATACCCATTTTTTCATCAGTTAGTTGATGACAAAATATTCACCCAACATGTTTAAAAATAGAGTCCCACACATAAACAATATTACACAATAATATATATATATAAGACATGGGATATGTATCCTAGTAGAACAAGGCTTCATCCTTAGACATCATGGCATAAAATTTTTACAATAAAATTATATCAAAATATTCCTATCCCAAAATAAATAAAATATAATTTCTAAGGCCCACTAAGAGAGAATTAAGAGGAAGTCAGAGGTGGGACACTTTCCAACTACTTTGGTAGACCCTACTAAGCTTCCAATGTTGATCAAAAAGTCAAGCTTATAGGTTGAGCTTTTACAAGTTGATAGGTGGCTCTTAGAAGAGCACTTTCACTTGAGTCAATAGTCTCTCATGAACTTTGAGTGTGGCCTCTAAAGAGACTTTCACCTTCTATACCTAACTAATGCTCATTGTAGATTATGTGGATAATTATATAATAGCCTTAGCTCTAGCCTTTCCTTAGCCACATTTATCTTCATGATTTCACTAAAGTGGTCTAATTAGACCCTAAACTCATCACTTTCTATTAGAGTGTCATTAGGGTGAAAGAGAATAGAGATGTTAACCTCTTTGAAATAGTGAGAATCTGGCCCTTAATTTTCTCTAGTGGATCAATGGTCATCTAGGTGGTGTTCAACCAATATTTAATGAATGCCCCCATGGTCCTCATTAAGGTCTTACGTATATTTAAATCCAAAAGGATCATCAAATTTATCTTTGGTAACATCACTTTTTTAATATCAACCTCCAACTTTTTTCACTTATTATCCATTTAGATATTTCTCTATTGGTATGCATGTGTCCTTTAGAGGAGTTCCTTTATTTGTTATATGGCTCAATTCATATCTCCAAGGATGGTAAATAATTGTGTCAAGGCACCTCCACTTTTCTAATTAAATCTATAGGTAAAGTGATTTTATCTAAGGATCAAAAACTCTCACTGGTTCCTTCATGTCTTCCATCAGCTTCTCTATAAGGTCATTAGTGGCCTAGAACACTGAGACTATATAATCTATGTCTCTCTTCTCCACTTTCAATTATTAATTTAGTGAGTGATAATATGTCCTATTCTATCCTCTAAATAATTGGGTCACCTTCATAAGTGAATATTTGAGTCAAAACTCTCTTCATGCTCCTATATTCCCTATCAAATTACCACTAGACATCTCATTCCCCATGATAAACCATATCTAGTCTATGTACACTTGAATATTAAATGGGCCTAGTCCCTCCATGCATAATTATAATTTTTAATGTGTTGGAAGTTGGAACAAGAGGGGTGGATGCAATTAAAGTGGAAGGTGGAGGAAGATATGAAGGAGGTGAGAGTGGAGGAGGATAGGGAATGGGATGATAGATAGAGAGGGAACTATAAATAAGGACAGAGAAGAAAACATGGGGGGTGAAGGGAGGAACCACAAACAAGGAGGCCTAAAGGAACATCTATCATTATTATGGGGTCATATAAATCTAAGCACCAATGACACTTGAGAGTTTTGTATTCATGATAAATTAGAAATTTGGCTAGTTAAATTCAAATACTTAAGGGCCGAGGGTGATGGATATATGAGTTTAAGAAGGATATGTAGGTGTTTCCAAAGGATTCATATGATATTTAGGATAAATAATTTTTTACTTCTCCTTAAACCTCTTACTTAGGTATTTTTATTTATGATCACAAAGGTAGAATCCATATAAGTAGTCTTGGTTGAAGTTTTTTAGGCTAAATGGATACTATCAAGCTCAATGATGTAGTATGAGTATCAAGAGATATGGAAACCATATAATTATTAATAACTAAGAACCACTGGGACTATTAGCATGCTTAGAGAAATCACTATCATGATCACAATTAAACTTATTAGGGTTGTTAAGAACATAGGAGTATTGGGTATCTAAGTTATGGTAAAGATTGGCATAGCTTTTATGGTTGGATAGAGAGTCATTGAGGGCATATACCATGTTAGTTGGGTAGATGATGGGCACACTTGTGATATAAGTTGAACTAGGGAATTGGGTACTTGGGATGCTTAACAAGGTCATAGATAAAGGATCAAAATGGAATTGGGTACTTGGGATCACCTGAGTAGGGGAAATCATGGCAAGGATAGGTCATTCTAGGATAGAAAAACTTGGGGAAACTACTAAGGATTTAGTGGGAGCTCTAACATTTAGGGTGGATGCTCCTATGGTAGCCATAAACTAGTCCCTAGCCAAACTAGACTTAGGGCTGCTATCAAAATGTAAATCATAGGCTACCTGACGTTGGATTACCTAGGAAGGTGATGTAGGTGCATTATATTCCAAGGATAGTGGAGTGATAGTTACTAGGATTCCATCTATAATTCATATATGAATTCCCCTCATAGTTGTTGTAACCTTAATGGTTGATTATGTAAGTTCTTATTGGAAAGGGCTAGTCTCTCCTTCAAGGTTGGTTGAGTAAGAAATTGAGACTTTTGACAATGAGCAGCCTTAATCTTTATGACCACCTCTACATTATCAGTAGGGTTGAGGTGGATCTCATCATCAAGGTGGACCTCATGGTGGTAAGTTATGTTGAGATTGTCCTAGTTCCTTGCCACATGGGCCTACATTATGTCATTAAGATCCACTTCTTATTATCTACTTTTATTAAGCTATAGGAGTCTTTATATTGGGACATAGATTGTATTAGGTGTATATTATTATACTCATGTCACCCTATGATCATGGGTAAAAATGGATAATGCTTCTATTTTTAGCTAAGGTGGTGGCTCGCCATACCATAAACAAGTTGGTAGGTAATCTCTTGATGTATGAGGTAGTATAGGATTATTTATGGTAATAATAGAGGGCCAATAGACTACCTTCTACTTATATTATGGTGTTATCTTGATATTACTAGTAAGAACCAATGGATTGAAATGAATTTTTAATCTCATTTAAGAGCCCAAATATGAGCCTCTTATTAATTTTTTTATACATGACCAGGTATAAGTACTTGCATATGTCTCAAATATTGTTCTAGTATTGGTGGATGTAGAGCTTGTATAAAACCACATGAACTATAAATCCAATTGGTAGCCATTGAGGAAACACTGAGCACTTGAAGTCCAAGGTGGTATAGATAGTGTCTACCATGTTTGACATCATATTAAAATTATTATATGCATGAGCCCCACCTACTTGGTGAGGTTGAACATGATGAGACTACCAAAATCTAGGACCTCATCCCCTTCAAGATGACACTAAGAATAGGAACCTAGAAAGTGTTGATGTTCATTATATCACTCACCACATATAGGTGGTATATAAATAACATGCCCATGAGAAAAATTTATTGAAAGGTTTTGAATGTATAAGAATCAAGGTCTTCTTTATTGATCTAATGATCTAAATCCCATGCCCAATCTTTGAGGACATCATAAATTTTTTAGGTCTATGACTATTCATCCATAAACTCATTTTCATAGGTCATGGTGTAGTCTAGGAGCTTATAATATCACTTAAATACAAGCTTAGAGATGTCTATAATTATAAATATAGCATTAGGTGACCTCATAAGATCTTATTTCACTTAGAGGAAAGGAACATGTTATAGATGACCTATGGTTTGGTCATAGTCTCATGGAGCATAGATTATCTTATGGTGGTGAGCTCATCTACATATTATATTTCATCATCATTGGCCTCATCATCTTATTTTAGATTCTATATGTCATTGATTGTCTTGAACACTTCATTGTAGTGTTTGGATCAAGTTATACCCTACAAAAAAGTAGTGTCCTTGTATTCCAACTCTAGTCTAGGGTTTGATAATAAGGAATGTCATTATCAAAATATGTGAGCTTGATGCACAAAAATATTTAGCACATGGTATTCTCTAGGCTCTGGGGTGAATTTGATGTAAAGGAATCAAAATTATTTGAGTATAAAGACAATTTATAATGGTAAAGTTGATCCATTAAGACCTTATAAAAATCTGAATTAAATTTTGTAGTAATGCCTTTGGTTAGGGCACATCATGTAATTGAGTTCTGAGTTGATGGAATTAGTCTAGGTTAATATTTTCAAATTTTGGAATTATTTTTGATATTTTGAAAGCAATACCCTAATTATATTTAGTTTATGGCAATGGGAATTCTTGAGCCATCAAATTATGCTCTTCCCCTTGATCAAAGTAATAAATGCATAAAGTGTGGGGATCATGTGCCCATATATCCTTTATGGCATTGTGAATGGATATGGGATTATCCACATGTCAATTTATGGTTGTTGGGATAGATAAGTGCTATGTCACTTGGATTTAATGATGATCCCTATGTATTGATAGCTTTACATACTCAATTAGCCACTTAGATGTTTCATTTACATGTGGCATATCTTTATTGGATCAAGGTTTCTAACCCATACTTTGTTCAAATCTTCCTAGGGAATTATGGGACCTTATACCACTTGAGTATATGGAGAAACACATGGAACTTGTTTATTCACTCAAGATTCTAATATAACAACTTTGGGACCTCTTAGGGCTTTGAAAATTCTGACACTATGGGAGCATGAGAGATATGTGGCACCTCTTAATTGGTTGTAGCATCTAGTATCTCTAATGCCTCTAAAAATTATGAGAACTTTTAAGGATCTAAAATTTGACATCATGGGAGAATCAATAGACACATGTCACCTCTTTAGTATCTCTAATATCTTAAAACTATAAAACCTCTAACAAATCTAGGACCTCTTAAGGATACAAAAGGTTTGACACTATGGGAGCACAAAAAGACATGTGTAACCTCCTCATTGTATTTAAGATATGATAGATCTGACACCTCTAATAACTCTAGGACATATTGAGGCTCTAACAAGTCTAACACCAAAGGAGCATCAAGAGACACATGTCACTAACTCATTGGCTCTAAGATTTGAAAAATATATAAAATCACTAAGTCATTAAAAGTTCCCCATAAGAAAAGAGATAATTGTCTATCATCCCAAAATACTTCTTCGGAGAGTGACAAGTTAGACTTAGGATTGTGGCTTTGGTAAAATCACGCACAAGGAAATTTTTTTAGAAAAACATAGTTAGTTCATAAAATGACTAAATATGAAATTATTTTGAGGGTGAAATGGTATAAAATGTTATTTTTATCTCTCAGACTCAACAAGTATCCAATTATAAGACTATGGAAGACCCTTATGATCATGATTAAGTATACACTGGGATTCTATGAAAGCAATGATCAATCAATACCTGATTGAGGCACTAAAATTTTCCAAATTTTATTAATAATAAGGTCCATTTTTATTTTATGAAAATGGATGTGTTGGTCACAATAAATTGTGAATATTTGGGGAGAACATTGTTAGTGATTAGAACCCAGAATGTGGACCTCCATTATTTAACCATTAGATAAGTGGTTAGAACTTGTTTTGACAACATAGGATGAGGGAGAACCACTTAAGTTTGGTTCAACACAACATATTGGGATTTAATTCCTTCAATATACCATTTTCATGAAGTGTGATTTATTTCCATTCTTAGTCATTTCTCTTTTTAATCTATGATTAAGTTCAAATGTACCTCAAGTGTGAGAAAATATTAAAAAGGATTTTACTTGTATTTTTAGGTTGGATAATGAATGGAAGGCTCATTTATTTACTAATATCTAAGAATATATATCCTTGGCATAGATCCCTTTGGTCCCACTCTATTCCTTTCTCTATTATCAATTAGGCTAAAAATCTTGTGATGTAGATTGATTGAATCACCCTTTCTTAGGAAGAGATTGTGAGATTTATTTGACTTTTAGAGTTCCTTTAATTCTAATATCCTCTTTATTTCTAATCTATGAGGTTTGGGGACCAATGTAGCCAATATTATTGGTTAATTTAGAGAGTTATTTGACACCAAAGGGAACTCCATTCTCATTAAATGGATCTATAACGACTTCTTGATGTTCTTTTAAGTGTTGTGATAATCTCTTTGCCAAAAATGAAACTTTTTTAATTCATATGCCCCATTTTGAATAAATGGATTCCTTTTTATTGGTCATTGTGAAAGGTATCACCCAATCTATCATAATATTCAATAATGAAGACCCACTTTTTATTTTTTCTTCTCTAAACCATGTCTTTGAGGCATGACTTACCTCTTAAAATACCAAACCCAAAGAATAGGGACCAATGCTTGGATTTTAGTCTAAACATTGTATAATTAAATGTCTAATTCATCATATGGGTGAAAGGGGATTCACTTTTGGGATCAAGAGTTTATTTCAATGTTAACAGCAAAAAATGGAAAACACAAAAAAGGAAAAGGAAAACAACCAAAGTAAAGGCAAGAAAAAGCACACCACAAAATAAAACAAAGCAAAACTATTAAAATATTTACATTAATAGCCTTTTTTTTAGGCCTATTCTAAGATTTCATTAAATATGGTAGCTAAGAATTAATCATTCAATAACTATCCATTCACAGGTAGTGAGAGAATTTTTCCTTAGATATCCTTTAGTCTAAAATCACTATTCCCAAGTAACTCATAAATACAATAATGACCAATCTAGAGTGGGTCAAGTTTTGAATTCTACCCTTTCTTCTCATGACCTTTATCCCATAGTAATATTGGGTATGATAACCATAAGGACTTCTCCTTTGATTTCTTATCAAACCATATATTAATAGTATCTTAATGTATACTAAATTTTTATAAACATTCTTCCCATGCATCTTCCATTTGAATGATAGCTAATAGTCTTAAGTCTATCTTCCCCCTATCCTTCTTGTATTCTTGCATAAACATGTACATAAGTAGTTTAAGTTTTTTCAAGTAGATGGGATATAAACCATATAATAGTATGAAAGTTAAACTCTTGATAACTTACTTATACCTAGTGTAGTTAGCCCAAAGATCACACTTCAATAGCAAATGCCAATCTCTAGGTCTCTTTTATGTAGATTTTTTTATCACATTGATTAAGTCCTTATGATTTAACTTGGCCAAACCATTTATTTATAGGTTTAGTTTGAGGAGAACCTCAAAGTAACATCATTTTCATAATCCCATTTAGTGAACTTAACTTACTAAAATGTGGGACCATTATCATAGACTAATGAATATGGGGTACCAAATTATGTAATTGAATTCCCCTCAAGAAATTTGATGACCTCCTTAGATATGTTATTCTTGGTTTCCAATGCATATGTCCATCTTGGGAAATAATTATTTATTGTGAGTATGAAATTATGGCTTGCTGATGAATCCTATTAATTCAAGTCCCCATTGAGAAAAAGGGTGATATTTTACCACAATATGGAGGGGCATCGATGCATGAACTTCCATCTTGGAGAATGTCTAACATTCATGGAAAGTGTGAACATGAGCATGGGTATCCTTGAAGATGTTAGGCCAATAATATCATGCTTGAAAAATTTTGTTAACAATTATAGTTACTAAAGGATGACCATTACCTAATTTATTATGGTATTTGTTCATGACTTCTTTATCCTCATCTTTTGATAGGCACCTGAGATGTATAATATCATAGTTATTTTGGTAAAGCACTCCTTTATTTAATATGTAGTCAGACATCTTAATCTTGAGATCTATTTTTTGTGTGTGGTTCAATCCTATGAGAATATTCTCATAAAGGAGATAGAGTAAAATTGGGTCATACTATCCCTAATGGACCATTTCTAATTGGTCCAATTCCACCATAGTGATCCTTGGGTAAATATCTATAATAATTTGAGTGATACCTTGGCCTAAACTAGCTTGACAAGTTCAATCTCTACGTAATATTCTTATAGCTTCAAAATCCATTGACCTATGTATTCACCCAACTCATTTTGTCCCAACATGAGTTTTATGGATAGATCTAGGATAATATTTCTAATAATGTAGTGCCTAAATTTGTTCACATCTTTAACAAGGGCATAGGCCTGCATGTCCAAGGTGGAGTAATTCAGCTTAGCATCCTTCAATTTTAATCTCATAAAGGCTATCAAATGCTCATCCCTATATAAATTTTGAGTGAGTATCTTAGTTATGGTGTGCTTTGAATCAAAAGAGTAGAGGTATATGTATTTCATGTAATATGGGTTGATCAAGACCTAGGCATGCATGATGCCATTTTTAATGTCATGGAAATATTTATGATTTGTGGGGGTCCATTCCACATTTTCTTCATATTTCAACATCATGTTTAGTGTCTTAAAAATCTTATCAAAACCAGATATGAACTTGTGTACAAAGTTAATATTACCAAAAAAATATTTTAATTTTTTTTATTGTTAAGAAGGGGTATATCAAAAATTGCATTATCACATTGAGGATTAATATAAATACCTTACTTGGTGATAACATGGCCAAGGATATGACCTTTCATTATGCCAAATATGCTCTTCTTTGGGTTGAGATAGATACCATACCTTTAGCACCTTTTGAATATATTTTATAAGTGATAAATATGATCAAATCTACACTTTAAGAAAATAGTCAAGTCATCCATATAAATAACTATGAATTTACCAATAAGACCCTCAAAATCCAAGTCCATAACTCTTTTAAAAGTGTATCCCATATTGATAATTCTGAATGGCATTCACTTGAAAGTGAAGATTCCCCACTTAGTTATGAATGTAGTCTTTGTTTTGCCCTTTGATTTAAATAGAATCTAATTGTATCCTCAAAATCCATCTAAAAAAGACATCATCTATAATCCACTCACCATTTATATCACCTCTCCAAGGAGGGAAAAGGATATTTTTCCTTAGTAGAGGTCCCTATTAAATTCCTACAAATTGATACATAATCTAATCTCCCCACTCTTCTTCTAAATTGGCACCAAGTTTGATACCCACATAGAGTGATAGATTGGGAAGATGATCCCAACTAAGAAGAGCCTATGAACCTCATTATGAATAAGGGGTTATATAATGGGTTTCATGGTTCATTGACTCTATTTGAATGGTTCTTGGTTTGGTTTAGCTTGGATAGTCTGTATGATTATACTCAAGTCAAAGAGCATAAGGTCTATATAGGCCCAAGAAATAACATCATGGTACTATATCAATAACCTCTTGAGTTATTCAATCTCAGTAGTAGTGCAATCTAGGTCATCATTAACATTTTGAGGTTGTTCTAAGGACCCTAGATTAATGATTCTAGACCTCTAATCTAGGTGTATTGGTTTATTAAGTTTATGTGTAGACCTATCAAGGTCAAATACCCTCTTGAGGGAGTTCATTCCCTTTAGGACTCACTTTTATATTAGGTTCATAATGTCATCTTGGTCATAGTCCTCATCTTCAAGATCACTTATTTCCACTTCATCTATAACCTAGGTCTCAAATACTCCCAAGCTATTATTGAAATATATAATGTGGTGGTAATCCTCAAAGACCTAGAATATTTCACATTATTAGGGATTGAGAGACATGGGATAAGCTCTACTAATAAATTATGCATACTTGAATCATTTATAGGTGTCAAATTTGTATCAAAGGTTGTTAATTAATCAATGACCTAGTTATTTTCTTTGGGAATGGGTATGACATTAAAATCATTAAACATTTATATCAAATCCCCTACTTAATGCTTGTATTTACTCAAATAATATAACTTGCATTGAAAGGGGATTCCATTTTGGGAAAAGGATTTACTTTTGGGATCAAGAGTTTATTTCAATGTCAACAACAAAAAATGGAAAACACAAAAAGGGAAAAGGAAAACAACCAAAGTAAAGGAAAGAACAAACACACAATAGAAGCAAATAAGAAAAACTATTATAATATTTACATTAATATCCTTTTTATTGAAGGCTTATTCTAATATTGCATTAGATAGGGTAGATAAGAATAAATGATTAAATAACTATCCATTCATAGGTAGTGAGAGAATTTTTCCTTGGATATCCTTTAGTCTAAAAGCACTATTCCCAAGTAACTCATAAATATGGTAAGGACCAACCTAGAGTGGGTTAAGTTTTGAATTTTACCCTTTATTATCATGACCTTTATCCCATAGTAATATTGGGTATGATAACCATAAGGACTTCACCTTTGATTTCTTATCAAACCATATATTAATAGTATCTTGATGTATACTCAAGTTTTATAGATATTCATCCCATGTAGCTTCCATATGAATGATAGCCAATAGTCTTAAGTCTACCTTCCCCCTATCCTCTATTTATTCTTTCATAAACATGTACATAAGTAGTCTAAGGTTTATTAAGTAGATGGGATCTAAACCATATAATAGTAGGAAAGGCAAACTCTTGATAACTTGTTCATACCTAGTGTGGTTAGCCCAAAGATCACACTTCAATAGCAAATGCCAATCTTTGGGTCTCTTTTATGCATATTTTTTTATCACATCGATTAGGTTCTTGTTAGTTAATATAGGTATTAGTTTGAGAAGAACCTCAAAGTAACATCATTCTCATAATCCCATTTAGTGAACTTAACTTACTAAAATGTGGGATCATTATCATAGACTAAAGAATATGGGGTGACAAATTATGTAATTTTAATCCCCTCAAGTAATTTGATGACCTCCTTAGCTATGTTATTTTTGGTTTCTACTACATATTTCCATCTTGGGAAATAATTATTTATTGTGAGTATGAAATTATGGCTTGCTAATGAATCCTATGAAGTCAAGTCCCCATTGAGAAAAAGGGTGATATTCTACCACAATATGGAAGGGCATCGATGCATGAACTTCCCTCTTGGAGAATGTCTAACATTCATGGAAAGTGTGAACATGAGCATGGGCATCCTTGAATATGGTAGGCCAATAATATCATGCTTGAAAAATTTTATGGTCAGTTGTAGTTCCTAAAGGATGACCATTACCCAATTTCTTATGGTAGTTGTTCATGACTTCTTTATCCTCCTCTTTTGATAGGCATATAAGATGTATACTATCATATTTTTTTTAGTAAAGCACTCCTTTATTTAACATGTAGTCAGATATCTTAAGCTTGAGAGCTATTTTTTGTGTGCAGTTTAATCCTCGAGGAGGATTCTCATAAAGGAGATAGAGTAAAATTGGGTCAAAATTGGGTCATACCATCCCTAATGGACCATTTCTAATTGGTCCAATTCCACCATAGTGATCTTTGGGTAAATATCTATAATAATTTTAGTGATACCTTGACCTAGACTAGCTTGACAAGTTTAATCTCTATATAATAATATTACAACTTCAACATCAATCAACCTATGTATTCACCCAACTCATTTTGTCCCAACATGAGTTTTATGGATAGATCTGGGATAATATTTCTAAGAATGTAGTGCCTAAGTTTGTCCATAGCTTTAATAATGGCATAGTCCTTCATGTCTAAGGTGGAGTAATTTATCTCAACATCCTTCAAGTTTGTTAACATAAAGGCTATCAGATGCTCATCCCCATCTAAATTTGAGTATCTTAGTTATGATGTGATTTGAAGCAAAAGAGTAGAGGTATAAGTATCTCATGTAATATGGGTTGATCAAGACCTAGGCATGCATGATGTCATTTTGAATGTCTTAGAAATATTTATGATTTGTGGGAGTCCATTCCACATTTTCTTCTATTTTAACATTGTTTTTAGTGTCTTAAAAATCTTATCAAAACTAGATATGAACTTGTGTACAAATTTAATATTACCAAAGAAAGATTTTCGTTTTCTTATTATTAAGAAGGGGTATCTTAGAAATTACATTATCACATTGAGGATTAATATAAATACCTTCCTTAGTGATAATATGGCCAAGGATATTACCTTTCATTATGTCAAATATGCTCTTCTTTGGGTTGAGATAGATACCATGCCTTTGGCACATTTTCAATATCTTTTATAAGTGATAAATATGATCAAAACTACACTTTGAGAAAATAGTCAAGTCATCCATATAAATAACTATGAATTTACCAATAAGACCCTCAAAAAATAAGTCCATAACTCTTTGAAGTATATCCCATATTGATAAGTCTAAATAGAATTGACTTGTAAGTGAAGGTTCCCCACTTAGTTATGAATGTAGTCTTTATTTTGCTCTCTAATTTAACCATAATTTAATTGTATCCTTAGATTCCATCCAAAAAATACATCATCTAGAATCCATTCACCATTTATATCACCTCTCAAAGGAGGGTAAAGGCTATTTTTCCTTATTAGAGGTCCCTATTAAATTCCTATAAATTGATACATAATCTAATCTCCCCACTCTTATTATGAATGGGAACCAAGTTGGATACCCACATAGAGTGATGGATTGGGAAGATGATCCTAGCTAAGAAGAGCTTATGAACCTCCTTATGAATAATGGGTTATATAATGGGGTTCATGGGTCATTGCCTCTATCTAAAAGGTTTTTGGTTTAGTTTAACTTGGATAGTATGTATGATTATACTCAGGTCAAAGATCATAAGGTATACATAGGCCTAATAAATAGCATCTTGGTACTATATCAGTAACCTCTTGAGTTGTTAAATATTAGTAGGAGTGAAATCTAGGCCATCATTAACATTTTGAGGCTACTCTAAGGACCCTATATTAATGATTATAGACCTCTAATCTAGGTGTATTCATTTATTAAGTTTGTGTGTAGACCTATCAAGGTCAAATACCCTCTTAAGGGAGATCATTCCCTTTAGGAATCACTTTTATATTAGGTTTATAATGCCATCTTGGTCATAGTCATCATATTTGGGATCACTTATTTCCACCTCATCTATAACCTAGTTCTCGAATACTCCCAAGTTATTAATGAAATATAAAATATGGAGATCATCCTTAAGACCTAGAATATTTCACATTATTAGGGATTGATGGACATGGGACAAGCTCTACTAATAAATTATGCATACCTAAATCATTTATAAGTGTTATATTTATAGCAAAGGTTGATAATTAATCAATGACCTAGTTATTCTCTCTCGGAATGGGTATGGCATTAAATTCATTGAAATTTTATATAAAATCCCATGCTTAATGCTTGTATTTACTCAAATAATATAACTTGCATTGAAACTTACTCCTAACCTAGTTGATTTTTAGTTCAAAATCCCGAAACAGTTTTAATTTTTTGACTTTATCTTTCAAAGAAAATTATAGCCATAGGATTAATTATTTGTATTACACAAGGTTGTTAGTATATGGGAACTATAAATTATAGGCATATAGGTATAACTTTCCTTGTGGATCAATAAGTATAACTCTAGCTCTATAACCTTTCTTGTAATAGGCCCCATTGAATTATAAAGACCATAGACTTGGCAGCTAAGTTTCATCATAATTTTTTTCTTAGCACTGTTCATGGACCAAGTTAAAATGCCTATGTCAAAGGATATTAGGTTTACCCTTTCATTAATTGCATTATATTTTATGATCATAATATATTGCATCCTAGGCTCTTTGTTAGCACAAATTTAATTGGATATGCCTCTCCAAGGTAACCACATATGAGATAAGTCTATATCCATGTACCCATTAAGTTTTTTGTATCATTCCCTACTAAGTATTATCTTATAGGCCTTTGGTATCTCCATCACTTAAATTTCTATAAATTATTTCACCCTTGGTTCATATTCTAGTTACATATGTGCATTTAATATCTCACCCATAACATTAAATTTAGACTTATCTAGTTAAATCATTATATTGTTTGACTTAATAGAGTTTAACCCTATTTTTTGACATCTTCCCATGTGCATGAAATTTTGTTAAGCTCCCAAATCAACTAGACAATTGTGTAAGTTCCTTTTGAATAACAAAATAGAAATGGGAAAAGGTGGAAACTCAAATTTATTCTTATGTATGAGCATGTTAATGTGTGTAGGATTAGGTTTGGGTTGAGTTGGTTTTTTGTCAAGGAATTTATAAGGAGGTGTCTTTGCTCAGTGATCTAAGCTAGCTCATGTAATGTAATTTTTTATTTTATATTATTTGTGTCCTCTATTATTTTGTATCTAATATTGATATAAGTGCATTGGGTCTCTCCAGGGATCTTGAAGCTATTAGATTTTGGAAATGGAGGACCATTTCTTACCCTAGGATTGGTAGGATTGCACCATTATTAGGAGTGGATGTGGTAAGTGGCTATTGATGGATATGATTAATAAGATCATAGTTTATTATTTATAACTATTATAAATAATGCACCTAATTGGTAGCTTATTATATTTCATTATCCTCTTAGATAGATAAATCTAAGGTCTATATATTATAGTAGTGTTTGGGGTTCTTGAGTAGTTTGGGGCTTTAGCTTGATTAATAGCATTAGGGTATTTTAGGACCACCTCATACTCTTCCATTTATCTTTTTAATATTTTTATTATACTTCAAAATTTGATATATTTTATCTCCCCATGTTGGTTTATGTTGTACATATGACATCAATTTGGCAAGGCTAACTCACAAATGTTAATCTCAGGTAATTTATTAGGAGAGGGATTGGGTTGGTTATTAGAATGGTGGTAAGGATTATTTATCTCTAGTAGGTAAATTTTATATTTGAATAATCACTAATAGTACTTATAACTTGTATTTATAGGCCTAATAAGTCATTGCTAAACTTATCTACCATATGATGTATAGCATCTAATTCATTTTTGGTGGATTCCTAGGGTATGATTTAGACATTGTTCATGAAGAGTACCAATTTTTGAATGTAAGCTTGAGGAACTACTTATTTATTGATAGGGATAATAAAACCAAGTTTTGTCTAGAGTATAATGCTTCAAGGAAATCTAGTTTTTCATGGACATAGGTTGTAACAGAGGCACATTTTGGTTGGTACTAAAGATAGGATTCAAGGCAAGTAGGTTTCATAATACATTCAAGATATTAGGTTCTATCAAGCCTTGAGGGTTGAGTTTTATATCCACTTTGATGGCCTTGACATATGATAGGATTAATTCTACCACCAATGGGTCTTTGAATAATAACATGGTAGTCTAAGGGTCTAGCGCATTATTATACATCTCAAGACTAGTTTCATAATTTGACATGTATAACACAGTGACTTACTACACAACTTATGAAACATATCATTAAATTAATCATAGGTTCATTTTTATCTCTCTTGATATAATCAAACTATTGATATAAGACACTTGGGTCAATGACTTTATCAAACTAGGCTAGGAACATATTACTAAATTGGTCCTAACTGGTAATGGATATTTCAAGCAAGTTTAGGAGCCAATCATAGGCCACATACATTAAATTAAATGGGAATATAATATAATAAACATCTTCATATTTTACAATCATAAGCTTGAGATCATTTCTATATGAGGTCACATGTTCCTTAGTGGTACACCCCACACTTGATGTGAAACATGGTAGGTATCTCTCTAGGTTCCTGGGTAAATCAAGAACGTCTTCAATAATGTTGATGGAAAACCCAACCAACCACACCATAATGTTTATGGATGAATAATTGATGAAGTATAAAAATTTCATCATCAATTAAATTACATGACATATTTAGGTGCAAGGATCCACTTTCTTTGTTAGTTTCACTAGGTTCTCTTCTATATTAACCATTCACTTGGAACATCTTCCACCACCTTGTTGTCCTTCCATATTAATCACACTTATTTGAATTTTCATATTTTCCTATTTTATTTATAAATTGTGTAAATTAGTAGCCTATTTTAATCAATTAAAACACAATAAAAAACTACTCTATCTTTTTTTCATGTTATATATCTCCTTTTTTAAGTTTTTAGTGCTTTTTATGCCAAAGTAATGTCTCATGGAAGTTCACATTCAAATATAACAAGTGACCCAAGGATAGAAAAAGGAAAAAAAATATATCTTTCTTATCATAATTTTTTTTCATCGTATGCCACTCCTAATGCATTATTTGAGTTATGACTAGGTTTGTTTATTTGATGTTGACTAGGTGCTTACATGTGAATTTTGGACCTATTTCATTTTGTGGAATGATAGATTATTTTGAAAATTTTTTACTACCTCATGTTTAAAATTTACATATAATTCATAATTTATAAAAGGGACATGTGAGTGGAGTTAACCCATGACCTCCCAAAGCACAAGTCATAATGCTTGATGTGGTTTGTCAAACTAGCTAGATGACCACACCCACATGGGACATGATGGATTTATAACTAAGGTCTATAAAAATTTTATTGTATAAGAATCATATAATAATAATTCTTATGTTTTTTCATACATTGATGTCATAACTCCACCCCATCATCTCTCACTATACAGTTCTATGCTCTAAAAATGATCACACTACCTCCACTCGACTATCACCATTGTGTTACCATTCAATTTCTAGTATGACATCAAATCTCAACCATAGTCTATAAGCTAAACTCCTTGTAGGAAAAACCAATGGATAAAAACATAATATTATGAGACACATTATCTTTTAAAATTCCAAATTTTCAATTTTTTGGGGTGAATGGGCATGGATAACTTTTAATGTGAACTTAAGAAGTCAAAAATAAAATGGTATGAATTGAAAAACTACACCTATTGAAAAAAATTTAAATCGTATATATATGTAAATAATTTTTGAATTCTTTTATATTATCTTTCATAATTATAGTTTTTTGAAATAATCCTTTATTTTGTAATTACATATAAATCATGAAGAGTTAGAATCTATTGTTATAACCTTGAATCCCTATGAAATTATATATCATTGGCTAGAACACAATGCAATTTTTGGTCTTAAACTCCCACAATAAAAAAAAGTTCCAAACTCTTGTTGTAATCCTAAATCTTCACTTTTAAATTCAAGATATATAAAAAGTATGTGTAATCAAAATTAATGTTGTAAAAATAACCCATTCATTAAAATATTGGGTTAATTTTTTTAATCAATAAAATAAGGGTTATATGTGTCCTTCCCCCTTCATATTATCATAAAAAAAAATTATTAAATTTATATTCAACATAAATACCATGGATTGATCCTATAAAAATATTATTTAGCTAATCCAAGTTGCAAACCAAACAGCCTAGACAAAAATACTATCCATAGACAAGAAAAATAAAATACTAGACAAACATATTTATCCTCACATATTTTACACCTATAATATAATACTGACACCTAAATATCCATAATGATACATTACTTCCAAGATTTAGAGAATAATTTTACCAACATTAGACTATGATAGGTTGTATTCCAACAATAAAAGACCCAACAACTACCCATGATATTGTGCTTGAAGACGTGTTCCCTTGTCCCTAACTTATTCTCATCTTAGTCAACATATTTAGCCCACTAACCTCATAAACAAACAAATAAACCTTATAGCCACGTCCATCACCTTTTCCATCTCAAGAGATAATACAATAGTTGATAATTTAAGATGAGAGAGGCCAATAAAACGGAAATTACTCCATTTCATCACCTTTCCAAAAGTTTATAAAATTTGTAAATTCTCTTTGATATCAACTAGCATGAGAAATATTCCTTTCATCTCATGAAAAAAGGCCTTGGAGGATAAAACCATGCATTATTACCCAACAATGGGAAATATTCTTGCTTTTAGGTAGGGTTTTGACCTCCAAAGATGAGAAAAGAGCATCTACGTCTACAAGCAATCTTTTCATCAACCAAAAATATAGATTAAGGATTAGGCACATTTGTGTGATTATGTGCATGTTTGTGTGACTTGTCATGTTGAAAAGAATATACCCATCAATTATAATTATAAATAGTATAGGTAATATCATCAAACCTATAAAATATATGAAATGTCATATGGATATGGTTTCAATCATCTCCTAGAGGTTAATTTACCCATTTTTGGGAAGATGATGAAACCTCCACTTAATGTAGATGATGGTTTTGAATTTTTTGGTATGCATTACCAATGTCCATACAAGATCCATTATATTAACCCGTAATAAAATTAAATTATATTATTATGCTCAATTAATTCATCATTTTTTACATAAGCTTAAATAATATTTTCTACATTGAACTCAACCACCTAATTACCTACCTCTCATAAAGGAATACCCATGAATAATTATCAACCCATTAAAATAATATATTATTAATTAGCAAACTAAAATACTTATAACATTCTAATTATAACAAATAAGGAGGTTTCTCATAAATTATAAGCATTCCCCTTACATTATTATACCATCTAACAACATTGTTTTAAGCATGGTCATTGATGTTTGGTTGTAATTGATGTCAAAGAGAGCTTGTGGTACTAGTGCAAATAATGATAAAGTGATCATATTGATGGTTTGTAGAGTGTTTAACTTAGTGAGGAAATTGATGGATGATATTGATAGTATGGATATATTTCAAAAACCCTATGATATTTTATAAGTTCTTAGAGTGCTTATGGAAGTGAACGAAATTCATCAGAGCAGTCAATTGAGTGTCTAAGTTCAAGTAGTCATCTTGATAGATAAAGCTGAGTAAGAAATGTGATGACATAATATTTCACACATGTGAAAGTTTTATGATCATTTTGATATATTTATAGATTCCCCTATGTGAGGAGATCATATGGTTCAAATTTTAGGTCATGAGGTTGAGCGTAGTAAACATTATTAAGGTGCAAAGTTAGCCTTCTAGGTAGAAGTTTACTAATTTCCCATACTTAGCCAAATTTTAAAGAAGAGATATATGGTGAGAATTTAATTATATCATAGATATAATGGTGAGAATATAATATTACTTGATAAGGATCTAATGATGAGTGTATGATCATACAAAGATCTAATGGTGAGTGTCTAATCTAACAGATGAAGATTTAACGATGAGAATGTGATCATGAAATTAGAGATAAATGGCATGAATTAAGTCAATAAGTCAAGGATGCTCATATTTCATGTAGAAATGCCAAGTTGCAAAAATGCATTAACTAAATGGTACAAGGTGTGCATAAGGCATGCAGAGTTGCCAAGTGGCACAATCATGGGATATCAAATTAAATATCAATGGTGAGAATTGAAAGTAATGTATCATGATACTTATGAGGAGATCAACAGAACATATATTATCTAGCTGCTAGGGATAATGATATTATGACAAAGTGATCAATGTTTAACATTTACACAGTGACTATTGACATTTGAATTTAACAAAAGAAAAACCAGTGCTAAGTATTTGATCTATATATTTTGATCCAAGATGAATTTCATGGTGATGTAAAAATAAAATTTTAAGAGTATTTCAATCCACATCCATGTAATCTAGTTATAAGATTTGAATGTTCATAAAGTCAAATATATTGAGCTCTAAAGTTGACTATGTTTATTGAATACACTAATAATTTGAGTAACCATCTTACATAGGTAAGTTAAAGGTGTTCTAAGTAGAGTTAAGGAAGAAAATAAGTATGGAGATGTTATATAAGTCTCTAAGGATTGTGAAAAGGAATTGGTTTTCATAGTTTTCCCCTGATCAAATATGGAGAGTCAAAATAGTATAACTATATTTTGACTATGTGTGACCAGTCTAAGTGGTCATTTTGTGAGAGTTGATTTAAGTGTTTAGAAATTATGTTGAAGTGTCTAAATAACATGGAGGTGTTACAAAGGTCTTGGAGGGTTCACTCATGTGATATAATCAAATGTCTATATGAAATATTTGAGCTATAGATTCATAAGTTTGAGACTGTGTTTTATATGTTTGAAGGCTTAAAGAGTGAGGAGACCTAATTGGTGTGTTATAGTTTTGAGTTAGTGTTATAGTTGGCATGGACCCATGAAGGTGTGAGAAAGGGGATATTGGAGATAGGATTGATGTGTTTGAAGAATTTTTAAAATATGAAGGTGGTCCCAAGTAGTCTCATATGTAACGTGCGAGTATGAAGGCCTAATTTTTTTAGGTCTCACCAAGACCTAATGGTGGTTTGGGGCTAATGAGGTAATGACCAACCTATGAAGAGTGTGGTTCTCACATGTAATATGTGTAGGGAATTATTTTAAAGGTGGTTCAAATATGTCAATCATATTGTCCAACCAATATGGGTTAAAGGATGAGAGTGGTATAAATATAAGGCATAATTAGACTAATTATGCTAGTTATGTGTGTGTAGATTTAAGTGAAGGAGAGAACATTTGAAATATAAGGTATAGGTAAATTAAGACTAGTAGAGAGTGAAGAGGATTAGTCATGCTTTTCCAATCAATTTTATGTAGAAGGACACACATTTCATTGGATCTAATGATCCTGTAGACACCAAAATTGTGTCTACTCCCTGGTCGACTCCCCCTTGGTCCCCTTGGTCCACTTCTAACACATTCCAAACCCAACCCACACACTTATTAATTTAAAATAAATCAAATATTTTAAATTAATAACACCCCCTTTGACACCTCACCCCACCTTGGATACCTCCCCTTGGATGCCTCCCATCACCCTATGACCAATTTATGACCTATTTCAACCCTCTCATGCTTATTTAATCCACCTTCAACCATTTTCCAATGATAATTAGACCTAAAAGTTGGAAGAATTGGCAAAAGACTAATTTTAGCCCTTTTTCCTATCTTTTAGCTGTCGACATCGGTTACTAGTCGGCCGACGCCGGTGGGATCGCCGACGTCAGTTGCTTAAAACAACTCGAAGGTGAATTCTCTTCCCCTTGGGATGCTGAATCAATCAATCACAGACCGTGAATGTGAATTCTATCTCAGACTCTCTTCCTCTCTTAGCCCTCAGACCTGGACATCAACAGGAACTCTTTGGGATCAATCATCAGACTTTAACTAAACATTCTTTTGGCTATAGACACAACAAGTATAAGCATTTCAAACACCTCTAGCTCTGCTCCAAGCAAGAGATAAGTATTCTTCTACCCTTTTTATCATTCTAGTATCTTAGAATGTATTTATATTCAGTCTCTATTTGCTACTTCTAAGTATTGTAGCCCAGACCAGACCCAGACTCCTTCCAAACCATTCCATCGACCAGAGACCCATCTAGAACCTGTCCAAGGCCATTACCCTAACCAACATTGACCATTTCCCCTACTGACATTAGCAGACATAACCGACGTTGTCAACCTTAACCAACTAATGACGGTAGACTAACCGGCGTCGGTGACTGTGGAAGACTAATAGCAAAATATAGGTATGCATTGTCTTTATTTCCTTTGTTTAGTCTTTCACCATTATCTCTTTCTAGCAACATTATTTTTATCAACTAGTGGACTGTCATCCCTCAAGGAAGTCTTTGCACTTCTGGGACTGAGCTTTGCTTGGTAGTCCACCTTATATCCATCTAACAATCTCCTTGTTTAAGTCTTTCTCTCTACAGGTGTCATCCTCCACAGCTAAAGAGGAGTCCCTACAATGTCTGGATAATGGTGTGCAAACTTCATCTAGGTATGTACAAACCCCTGACCATTATCATAGTTTCTTATTCCTTTTGAATGTAGAAAAGCGAAAATAGTTAGAAACAGAGCCTAGAAGAGGTAGTTAGAGTAAGTTATCCCTACAGGCAGCTTGAGAGAGATTAGAGGTGAAGAGTGAAAATAAAGGTGATCATCATCAGTTAAAGAGTAATAATATCTATTCAAGGTGATTTAATCAAGTAGGTGAGTGGGTGTTTTTTACCTAGGTTTTGGTTCCTCTTTGCAAGGTAAAGCTTGCTAAAGGTCTAGTTGTTATGGGTGCTCAACTAGACAAGGGTAGTAGCTCCTTATGGGATTGGTGTATCACTAAACTAAGGGTGGGTGTTCCTTGATTAGTTGGTGTTGGTCTAAATGTTAGATATTTTTTTATAGGATTGTAGTCCATCTTATAGGGTTTAGTGGATTTTATCCCCCAAGAGGGGTTCCCATGTATATGATGTGTTCATGTGATGTATACTCTTATGTATGCTTTGAATGTTTGTGCTTTCATGTTTATGCTGCTTGATCAAGTTGATGTATGATGAATCTTTAATATTTGGGAATTGAATTATATTATCTTGCATTACTAATTCACCCCCCTCAGTGATTGTACCTCTAACATTTAGTATCAGATCAAGACCTTATGTGCAATTTTAACCACTTGAAGGTGATCCAAGGTACAATATGGGTGAAAAGATCATGTTTTATAAAGTATCTTCTTATGACATTTCAGAAGAAGTGTTATATAACAATGAGGAAGAAGAATTTGATCTAGAAGCTAAGCTCATGGGTGCACTTGGTGAATTAAAGGAGAAAAAGAAGAGGAATTATAAAATGAGGAATATGATCAAAGGTCTTGAAGCACAATTCAGTTCTCTTAAGGGAAGTTTGTTAATCAAGTCTAAGAGAGAGGAAAATAATAATCAAGAATAGATCAATCTCAATAAGGAGCTAGAATCCTTGAAAGTGAGCTCAAAATCAAAAGATGATAAAGAGAAGA
Organism: Torreya grandis; assembly: GCA_037957365.1. Taxonomy (NCBI): domain Eukaryota; kingdom Viridiplantae; phylum Streptophyta; class Pinopsida; order Cupressales; family Taxaceae; genus Torreya; species Torreya grandis. The sequence goes on from JARHVA010001773.1 coordinate 26,955, forward strand.
TCAATATTCTTGAGGATTAATTAAGGGTTACAAAGATAAATCTATGTTCAAAAGAGGAATAATGCATACATATCAAGACTCAGTTAGAAGAGACAAATGCCAAGTTGAGTTCAAGGCAAGGTGAGCATGATGAGTTAACATCCAATCTTGATTCTATAAAGATTATTAAAGAGAAAACATGTATATTGAAGGATGACATGGCTAAAGAAGCTAAGAGGGATAAGGAGACTATCCAATATCTTAGAATTTAGCTAGAGGCTACAAGTTCAAGTATAAGAGACAAAGAGGATGGTACCATGAAAGATAACAAGTCAAATTAGGTTAAAGGTAAAATAAAGACACCAATCAGATATCCAAATGCTTCAAGGTATGTAAAATATTTTATGGGCCATTATTTTATTTGTCATCTTGTTGGTCATAGGGAAAATTATTGTGTAATAATAAGCAATCAGTCAAAAAGAGATCACTACCATATTCAAGAAAAAGGTATGGAAGATATTATTTGTTATAGTTGTCATGACATGGGACATATTGCTAGATTCTTCCCTAGAATGCATGGGAAAAGACTAACCTAGGTATGGAGACCTAAGATAGTCAAGCTTGAGCATAATCAACTTAAGAGACAAGATGGTATGTTTGTTGAGATTCATAATACTCATCAAGTAGAAGGTATGAATGATCTTGTTTGTTTCAGAAGTCATCAAGTTAGTCATGTTTTTAGGTATTGAAAGAATAATTTGAATGAGTTATCAAATAAAAATAAGGTATATGGAGCTCTTAGTGTGCAAGGAAGAGGTAAAAAATGGTTATGGAAACCTAAGCCTTTTAGGAGAGATCAAACTAAGACCAAAGATGGTTTGTTTGCCATTATAGACATGAAATAAAGTCAATAGTTTCTATTGTCTTCATTTGTTGACAAGTCTGAATGATCCAGAGGACAATTCATAAAAGATCCTAAAGTAGACTGAAACCTACACCATTGTGTAGGGTCCATTGAGAGCTTTCTAATGGTATGTAAAATTTAAAAAATGAAGCTCATATGCTCCTTGTGTAGTTGCTCAAAGTTCTAATCAAAGCCAGTCAATAAGAGGTCAAAACTAATCAAACTATAAAAATTGACCATTGTGGAACAATTTTAAAAGAGTTCCACTATGTATATCTTGTCTCAATATTTTTGGCATAATTTATGGTTTAAAAAATGGATTCTATATGTGTAAGTTATGGTTATTCAAAGTTGTGGTCAAACTTGGTCAAAGTGATGACATGGTAGAAACATAGACCAATAAGAATGTGACATGTGGCAGTTAGTTCATGCAAAAATATTGGTTTTATTTTCTCACCTTCATCTTTGACAAGTGTATTCAAAAAAATAGGTTGACTACAAGGACCGTAGCTGGGGAGTCCACTTTTGTCTCAGAGAGGGACCCTGTCACCAATATAACTATGGAGCATCTAGTTGGATGTTGATAAGTGTCAAATTGCGAGTGGTCCAGATGGTGGGTCCTCAAGACATCATGTGGCTTTCCACAAAATTTATTCCTCTATATTAAATCTTTATTTGCATGTAATTATTTACCATGACATGACACCAAGAAGGTTTTATGCCATGACCAAGACAAGTCAACAAGCCAACCAAACATTCCAAACCACCCACATTAATGCTAAGTCACCATACCAAGAATTGGTTGTGGCACAACCACAAAATTACCAACATAGAAATGCCACCAATGGCTTAAGTGGGTTAAACAAGAGGTGATATGTGGCCAAAGGCACAAACTATAATGTGGAGGTAAGGCTATTTTAAATCCTTTATTGCATTATCAAACTCATGAATGGGGGACTTGATATGGATAAAGCACTAATGCATAGCCATGGGGATTTGAACCATGTCATTTTGGGTAAAAGAGATAAGGAATTTCCACTATTCCCATGGAGTCCAAGCACTATATAAAGTGCCTAAAATTCATTTGAAGCAAGGTATTTCCGTGTAGACAATACAGGCTTAAGGACTAGTCGTCACTCTTCCTTAGTTTTGAGGTATCGAGAAGCATTTCCAGACTTCAGAGTAAACTAGGGATATATTATAAACTCTAAGATGATTCTAACCATATGTGGAGAGTCTATATATGAGGTCATTTTATGTTATTTTTAATGCCTCAAAGTGAAATATTAGCAGACTATGTATAAGGGCCATAATAGACTAGTTTGCAAAATCTCAAGTTTTGAGGGACTTGGAGAGATTTTCACTTCTTAGTGTAAACTAGGGATTTATCCTAGATTCTAAGAAAATTTAAATGTTATGTTAAAATCTCTATGATTATTTTTTTAAGACCATTTTATAAGTCCATTTTCAATACTTTTGGTAGAAATCCATAGGATTACAAGTTTGCATTTGCATGATAGTAAGGTGGAAGGTCTATTTGTGGGTTTACCAAGACTTTATGAAGCTCTATTATTTGAGTTATGTGAAATATCATATTATCCATTTTAAAATTGTGAGGTTTGTCCATGTACTCAATTTTAAATGAAATGGATCAGTTCATACTTTAAGCAAACCCAAAGATGTAGGCATTGCCAAACTCCGTAATCAACTCTTGTGTAGTGTGGTGTGTATTTTATTGCATTGTATTTCCTTAAGTTGATTGTTTACAAATTAATTTTTGATTTTTAATTAACTACCTATAATGATCTAAGGTAAACTTATTTGCACACTAAAACTAGTATAGATTTTATGGATCAGTTTTGGTATCAGAGTAGTTACCGCATTGAGTTAGCTTCTGATTGGGTGGATTGATATCAGTTGGTTTCAATTTGGTTTCTAGTATTATTTTAGAATTTTTAGCCTTTTTGATATTCCATTTTTAATGTGATTTTTTTGGAATTAGTTTGTTTATAGGAAATGGGAAGCCATGGGCAAATCCTTGAAAAGAGAGAGGCTTAAAGAGCTTGAAGCAAATAATTGATAAATCCAGGAAGAGAATGCTTTCCTGAGAGCTCAATTATAATCCTTGGATGAGGATATTTCCCATTTAAAATTTGAGCTACAAGCCAAGGATGAGCTCTTGGCACATATATATAATGAAGAGAAACATTGTCTTCATCAATTGCCTCCCACTGTAGATGCAAGCACTATGACTGATGAGTGCATTGTCAACTATTCATCTGGGAATTCCTTTCATTCAATTTTAGATGTTTTGGATATTACTTTTGGTAGTTTTGATAAACACAATAAGGGCATTGGATCTAAACTATTATTAAAAATGGGATTTGATGTAAGAGGCCTTGGTAAGAATGGCCAAGGTATTGCTAACCGAATACAAGGAGAACATACATCTCACCATACATGATTAGGTTATGCTAGTGAGAAAGTGGATGTTGGAGAGAGTTCCTCCATTGTTTAAAAATGACAAGATTCTGATAGCCAAGATCTAAGGCCACTAGCAGATCATAATTCCTCCCTATGAATGATGTAAGAAATCAAGGAAAAGAGGTATTGAGATTCCACCTCCTCATTCTTACACTAGAAAAAGCACTAATAAGAATGTGAATTCTAAGAGATCTGATCCACTTCTACCATTTACAAAATTTGGTTTTGATATTCAAAATATGTTGCATTCTTTTCCTTGTGCATTTTGCAAATTAAATAACCATTGTGCCACATATTTTTGGAAAACATAAGCTTTATTGAAGCAACTTGTAGGTGCTAAAGACCATTCTCATATTGGTAAAGCAAGAAATGGCAAACGGGTGACCTCACCTAAGAAGAGGGATGTTTACATTCATTGTCATGTGAGTGGATATCTGGTTGAGAAGTGTTGAAAACTTCAATCATCCCACCATCCTGATAAAGGTAAGAATAAGATAATTTATAAACCTATTGACAAGGTAATTAATAAATTTTTTGTTCATTCAACCCATGCAGATATCAATAAATCCACTAAGGAAATTAAAAACCCTAAATAAGAGAGTCTGATTAAAAGGGTTAGTAAATAATTTTTTAATTTCATGCTATCATGATTAGTAGATTAATGGTTCAAATCATTATCGGGATTCCTATTGTATGTTGACAAAAGACATTTACCCATGCTTTGATATATGTATTTTGGAGCTACTATAGTGGGAACACTTTGAGATAGGTTTATCATGTGAAGTTTTTTTATTCTCACACTTATGTTATGAAAAACTCTTTTTTTGGAATCTCTAGTATTAGCTTTATGAGTTTCATATTGAATTATTAAGGAATTTAACTCATTGACTAGTTTGGGAGATTTGACAACAATTACATAGGTTATTGGGTAGGATTCAACTTTCCTATAGTACTTGTTTTAGAATAACTATTATTTTTGGAATGCATCTATTTATGGCATATTTGTGATTAGATGCATTGATAAGACCCATTGGGGAAATATATTACAACATGGTCATAACCAATATTGTATTTTGCTTACATTGACAAACTTGTCTTGTAATTGTATTGGTGATTGTTTTAGTGTTTGGCAGTTCACCGCTTACAGGATGTGATAGTGGGTAGATAGTTTGATATATTGTGACTTTATTGGTAGTTGCAGGATTCAGTATAACTCATAACTTATTTTAGATTTTTTATAGTTTTGAGTTATGGATCCTATTTTGATGTTATTATCTCTATGCTATGATTTGGATTCTATACTTGATATGTTTTAGAGGACCATTTAGCCATGCAGTAGAGGAAGTCATCACATCCTAGTTCTATGAAGAGGCTAGAGAAATTATGGAAGATGTGATCAATTAGTTGTTCCAAGCATTGTAGGTGCAGTTGTGAAACCTAAGTGGACCAATAAAAATACCTATTAGAGTATCTTTGAAACTAAATGGCATCCAAGGGATCATCAAAGCCATTTTCCAAGAGCCAAAGCCATGTAAATATCCTCATCTAAAGTACCAAGTCTACTACCAACTTTTTTAGGACAAAAAACCCTCTTAGTACAAAGGATTGATCTAAAAGACAATTTAGAAAATATCTTGAAGTAGATTAAAACTTGCACCATTGCATAAGTCCCATTGAGAGCTTTCCAATAGTATATACAATGAACAAAATGAATCTCATATGCTTCTTGTGTAGTCAGTCAAACCTCTAGTCAAAGCCATTCAATAAGAGGTCAAAGTTAGTCAAACTTTAGAAATTGACCACTATGTAATAATTTTAAAATAGTTCCACTATGCAGATATTATTTCAAGCTTTTTGGCACATTTTACGATTCAAAAAATGGAGTCTATGTGTAAGTTATGGTCAGTCAAAGTTGTGGTCAAACTTGGTCAAAGTGATGATGTGGCAAAAATGAGGACCAATGAGAACGTGACACATGGCATTTAGTTCATGTAAAAACATTGGTATTATTTTATCATCTATATCTTTGATAGGTGTTTTCAACAAAATAGGTCAGCTATGGGGACCGTAACTAGTGGAGTTTGCTTTTGTCTTGGAGGGGGACCCTACCACCGATAGAACTATGGAGCATCCAGTTGGATGTTGACAAGTGTCTAATTACAAGTGGTCCACATGGTGGGTCCTCAATCCACCATGTGTCTTATCACCACATTTATTCCTCCATATTCAATTTTTATTTTCATTTAATTATTTACCATGCCTTGACACCAAGAAGGTTATATGCCACGACTGAAAAAAGTCAACAAGCCAACTGAACATTCTAAACAACCCACGTTAATGTCAAGTCACCATACCAAGCATGGGTCAAGACAAAACAACAAAATTCCCAACATATAAATTTCAATAATGGCTTGATTGGGTTAAAAAAGAGGTGATACATGGCCAAAGCCACAAACCATAACATGGAGGTCAGGCTATTTTAAAGCCTTTATTGCATTATCAAACTTGCGAATGTGGGACTTGATATGGATAAATCACTAATGCATAGCCATGCAGATTTAAAATTTACCATTTTGGGTAAAATAGATAAGGTTTTACCACTATTCCCATGGAGTCTAAGCACTATATAAAGTACACAAAATTGTTTTTTGACGGAAGGTATTTCTGTGGAGACAATGCAGGCTTAAGGACTAGTCTTCACTCTTCCTTGGTTTTGAGGTAACCAAAGGCATTATCAAACTTCAAAGTAAACTAGGGATATGTTCTAGACTCCAAGATGAATCCAACCATATGTGGAGTGTCTATATATTATTTCATTTTATATATTTTTAATTCTTAAAATTGAAACATTAGCAGACTATGTATAAGGGTCATAATAGACCAGTTTGCAAAATATCAAGTTTTGAGGGACTTGGAGAGATTTTCACTTCTTGATGTAAACTATATATTTTTCCTAGACTCCAATAATATTTCAATGGTATGTTTAAATCCATGTGAAATTTTTTAAGACCATTTTATAATTCCATTTTCAATACTTTTAGTGTAAATCCATAGGATTACAAGATTGCATTCACACGACAGTAAGGTGGAAGGCTTGTTCATGGGTTTATCGAGACTTTATAAAGCTATATTGTTTGATTTGTGTGAAATATTATATTATCCATTTTAAAATTTTTAGGGTTGTAAATGTACTCACTTTTCAAGTAAATAGATCGGTTCATACTTTAAGTGAACCCAGAGATGTAGGCATTGTCGAACTCCATAATCAACTCTTGTGCAGTGTGGTGTGTATTTTCTTGCATTAATTTTCCTTAATTTGATTTTTTGTAGATTAGTTTTTTATTTTTAATTATCTACCTACAAGAATCTAAGGTAAACTTTTTTGCACACTAAAATAAGTATAGAGTTTACGGTTCACTGAAGCAAATAATGAAGTCAAAGATCTATTCAAAGGCAATCAAGTGATGAGGTGAGACTGCAATTCAAATGAGAGTATGGACATATGGGAGTCTCCTAAGTTTTAGGACTTTTAGTCTCACTATGTCAAAGGGTTTTCTCCCTCTAAGTTTCAAGGAGACACTTGATAGTAAGAGGAAGCTTCGTGGATGCTTGTTGAACTTGGATTGATGTTGCAAGACAAGAAAGGTCATTAGAATGAAGATGTTGTTTCTAAATGATTATAGGTGATGAATGGAAGTTTCTAAGTGTTTGATCAAATATGGTGTGTTATCTATATATCCATTTTCATATAAAGGTGTCTTGATCTTGTTCAAATATGCTCAAGGTGTATTCAGGGTTTTTGGTCTTAAAGGTAATATCTTGTCAATTGCCTAAATTGATTGATCAAATAATGAAGACTAAAGACAAGGTTGATGTGGAGTATGAGGAGAATGTGTTTTCATATATTTTATATCATGAAAAAGGTCTCAGAGTTCTCTAGATTACAAGTTCCGTATGTCATGGAGTAAGGTGGAGATAACTCAATTAGCTTGAGTGGCTTGAAGAATATATGCATGATGTAAGGGGGAGCATATGTGAAGATGCTTCAATCATGATATAAGTGTGAAGATGTCTATTAAAATTATAAATTCAATAAGATTGATATGATGACTTGATCAAACCAAGTCATATATTTTGAAAAGTTATTGAATCTTCATGCATGAGCAAAGAAAGCTTGTCAAGTTCTATAGGTAGATAGGTCCAAGGATTATAAAAGCTTAGGTTCAAATTGGTGTATGTCAAAAAATAAATAAAATAAGATGGATCATGATTTTATGGGGATATTTTTAATCTCTGTGAGTATATTTTTAGGTCCAAGGATCATATAAATCCAAATTTAGATTGGTACATGTCAAAGGGGGAACAATTGATTCAGTTGAAGTATGTAAGTATCCTGAGCATATTAAATAATATTTGAATGCATACATGATGTTAAGGAATGATTTTTAGCATATTGAGGAAGATACCCATTGTCATTAGTGTCAAAAGGGGAGAAAGATCAGAATGAATGAGTTCAAATGATTAACAAGTCATTTTGAGGGTGTTTTTCCATCAATGATAAAGGGGGAGATTGTTGAGCATGGTAATTGATGTTTGGTTGTCATTGATGTCAAAGAGAGCTTGTGGTACTAGTTCATAAATGAAAAAGTGATTAGATTGATGGTTTGGAGAGTTTTTGAATTAATGAGGAAATTTATGGATGATATTGATAGTATGGACATGTTGCAGAGAACTTATGGGATGTTATGAGTGCTTAGAGTGCTTATGGAAGTGAACAAAATTCATCAGAGTAGTCAATTAAATGTCTAAGTTCAAGTAGTCATCTTGATAGATAAATATGAGCAAGTAGTTTAATTATGTAATATTTCAAACATGTGAAATTTTTAGGATCAGTTTGATATATGCATATATTATTCTAGGTGAGGAGATCATATGGTTCAAATTTTAGGTCATGAGGTTGAGCGTAGAAAAAGTTATTAAAGTTAAAAGTTGGCCTTCCAAGTAGAATTTTACTAAGTTCCCATACTTGTCCAAATTAGATCTATAGTGAGAATTTGATTGGATCAGAGATCTAATAGCAAGCATTTAATCTGACTAGATAAGGATCCAATAGTGAGCATATGATCATATAGAGATCTAATAGTGAGCATCTAATCTGACAGATGAAGATCCAATGGTGAGCATGTGATCATGTAATTAGAGATAAATAGCATGCCTTAATTCAATAATTCAAAGGATGCTTATATTTCATGCAAAACTACCAAGTGGCACAAATGCATTGAGTGAATAGTACAAAGTGTGTAGAAGGTACATAGAGATATCAAGTGGCATAATCATAAGAGCTCAAATTAAAGATCAATGGTGAGCATTGTAAGGTAAATATCAGGATACTTATGAGGATATTGATGGTTTATATTTGATATACCTTCTAGGTAACATGACATGATGATAAAGTGATTGATGTTTAATGTTTACATAGTGATTGTTGGCATTTAAATTTAACAAAGGAAATACTAGTGCTTAGTATTTTGAGCCATATATTTTGATCCATGATAAATTTTATGGTGATGTAAAAATAAAAATTGAAGATCACTTAAATTCAAATCTATATAATCTCTTTAGAAGATTTGAATGTTGGTACAGTCAAATATATTGAGCTTTAAATTTAACCATGTTTATTAAATGTATTGATAGTTTGAGTAACCATATTACAGAGGCAAGTTGAAGGTGTTTTAAGTAGAGTTAAGAAATAAAATAAGTATGGAGATGTTATATAAGTCGCTAAAGATTATGAGAATGAATTGTTTGTCATATTTTTCCCATGATCAAATATGGAGAGTCAAAATAGTATAGTTATATTTTGACTATGTGTAACCAGTCTGAGTGGTCATTTTGTGAGAGTTGATTTAAGTGTTTAGAGCTTATGTTGAAGTGTATAAAGCACATGGAGGCATTTCAAAGGTCCTAAATGTTTCACCCATGTGACCTAATCATATTTCCATGTGAAATATTATATCTATAGCTTCAGAAGTTTGAGACTATGTTTTTTGTGTTTGAAGGCCTAAAGGGTGAGGAGACCTAATTGGTAGGTTCAAGTGTTGAGTTGGTGTTACAAGTGAAATGGACCCATGAAGGTGTGAGAAATGGGATATTGGAGAAATTTTTGATGTGTTAGAATCATTGGTAAAGGATGAAGGTGTTCCAAGAGTCTCACATGTAATGTGTGAGTATGAAGGCCTAATTGTTTTAGGTCTCACTAAGACCTAATGGTGCTTTGGGGATAATGAGGTAATAACAAACATATGAAGAGTGTGGTTCTCAAAATTAATGTGTGTATGGACCTATGTTAAAGGTGATTTAAATATGTAAAGCATCTTGGCTGACCAAGATGGATTAAAGGAAGATAGTGGTATAAATACAAGGCATAATTGGACTAAATATACTAGTTGTGTGTGTGTAGATTCAAGCGAAGGAGAGAAAATTTGAAAGATAATTTATAGGTCAAGAAGGTATCAGTAATTTAGTACCAATAAGGATAAAAAAGGATATTCATGCTTGTCTAATAAATTTGATATAGGAGAACACATAGGTCATTCGATCTAATGAGCCTAAAAGAGGCAGTTTGAACAAGTTAGCCCTATAGGTAGCTTCAAAGAGATTGAAGGTGAATATTGAAGACAAAGGTGATCATCATCAGTTTAAGATTAGAAAAAAAAAATCAAGGTGATCTTTTTAGATAGCTGAGTGGGTGCTTGGTTTCCTAGGGGGTTGGTTCTTCCTTGTAAGGTAAAGCTTGATAAAGGTCTAGTTGTTGTGGGTGTTCAACTAGACAGGGGCAATAGTTACTTGTGGGATTAGTGTCTCAATAAACTAAGGGATGGGTGTTCCTTGATTATTTGGTTTTGGTGTAAATTTTTGATCTTTTTTTATAGGAATGTATTCCATCTTACAAGGTTTAGTGGGTTTTATCCCTTAAGAGGGTTTCTCATGTATATAATGTGTTCATGTGTTGTATGTTCTTTCTTATGTATGCTTTGAATTTATGTGATTTCATGTTTATGCTTCTTGATCAAGTTTATCTATGCTGAATTTTTAATATTTAGGAATTTCATTATATTATCTTGCATCACTGATTCACCCCCCCCCTCAATGATTATACCTCTAACACATTTGGATCATTAGACCCAGTAAAACCCCTTGATCCAACATGGGTAATTAAGATTATCTATAGTAACACAAATATAAATTTATAACTAAAAATCCTTTTTGAAAAATACTAACTTACTCCATGTGCATTTGGAATTATTCAACCTATGTTGACACATCTATTGCAAACCTTAAAACCTAACCTTATGTCTCTTGTTCCTATTATAATCCTTGTATTCTCCTAACATGATGATTAATGTGTAGAATTAACCATCCTCTAATCATTTGTACATGTATTGTAGTATGAACATCATCATGGGCATGCCTAATAACATTGATCCATGTCTTTATGAGAATTTTTGTACCTTATGTTTGGTGCATCTTACCTGATTCTCAATAGATTTGAACACTTTTTAAAGACTCTAATACTTAAAACATAACCTATGCTAGTGTGTAATCAATTTAACACTGATTAAAACCAAAAAATATGTTCCCCCTATTATTTTAGAGGTGATAATTCTATACAACATCACTACCACCAAATAACTAGTCCACTCCTCATCAATAATATCAAGAAATAAAAAAATATCATCTAAATCTTTTTTGGAATAAACCAAATCAAAATTTACACTAAACCAACATCCTTATCATTGAATTATTAAGTAACTCAAAATTATTATTTGAAAGGCTTTTTTATTAGAGCAATCCCAAGGAACTTATAGACCACAATATGCAACTTATTTTTCTTTGATGGTACTAGATGTAGGAAAAAACATTATTCCATTCAAAGTGTTCACATGGAAACTTACCATTTTCAAAATAAAAGCGTAGATGTGAAATATAAATTTTATATGACAAATTAGTATTTTACACTTGAAAAATATCATTTATGGCTCAACTCTTTAGTTCATGACCCCTCCTTTACCAAAAGGCTCGCGTTCAACATCTCATTGTACCTAATTCTTATCCTATAGTTTGACCCTGATATTTTGATTGCATGGATCATGTATAGCCTAAAATATGATTAAAAACTAATATATATCTTACATTATTAGTTACATATATTCAATATTTCTCTATCCTCTAAGACACTACCATCTAACTTACGAAACTATCATCAATGCTAGTGTCTTAGATCTGACACTAGTGTTTGTGCCTTACAAAATTTCAAATTTGAAAATATTTCAACATGGGTAGTCTATTAGTCTTCATTAACCATCTTGTGAGATTATTTCATAAGGTGTCAATAAATACAAATCAAATACCATTCATTATCATCAAGTACAAATCAAGAACACATTTATCTTATACCAATCAAAATCACCTCTCAAGCTTGTAAATTCCCTATTTCTAAATCAATCAAAGGGTAAATATTATTTTAGGTCTAAATCATTCAAATATAATCCCATGATCAATATTTTTCAATTTATCATCTATATCACTAAATGTACTTGCATATTGCATATTATAAAATTATTCACACACACACAATCCCTCATAAGGGGGATAACTACATTGATTTGAGGCCCTCTTCAGATTATTGGCTATGTAGGCATCACTCACTAAAAATGGTTCTTTGTTTTTTAAATAGACTTAAAATGATCCCACTAACCCCTATTTTTCAAAGTGTCATACCCTAATTGGAGGACCTAGGGTATTGACCTACATGCAGATATCTAGAACCTATGCACATGATCCAAATGGAAACTATGCAAGGTGATAATGAACCCTTATAGGTAAATGTGGAATTCATAGAAAAGGACTTATATTCCATATATGATATAAGTGTTTATTTTTGGAAAAAAGTGTCAATGCTAATGTCATGATTTCAATAGTAGTATCTAGGCTAACAAAGAGCTGATTTTTAGAATTTGATAAATCATAACCAAGAATCATCCTTATTGTTTCTACACCTACACTTCTTAGAGATACTTTCACATAATTAAATATACTAAGTATAATTCCTTCTTCATGTTTAAGTAATAAAATTACTTTTTGGAATTATACTTTCTATATTTAGCATATTTACATAATTTAATATTATATCAAAATATATTATGAATATGAATTATTTAATTAGCATAATTCTAGATTAGTCTATTCCTTAGTTGATTAAGCTATTATATTTATTGTTATTTCAAAAAAGGGTTCAACACAAATCAATACCAATATGTTAGGTTTTATCTAAATTTTATCCTTTATATAATAAAACATATTGTTTCTATGTCTCTAATACATTTTTATAAAAAAACATAAGGAGACTCCAAAACAAAACAAAAATAACCTTTTGGAAGGGTTAAAAATGTTGAAAAGCCTTTGAAGTGAGTGGTCACATACCTATCATCATGTAAAAATGTAAAATGATGAAAATGTCATACTCATAGGCTATATACACTAAAAATGATGGTGTAAACACAAAGAACAAAGATTAATTTTGATAGTATAAATCCAAACCAATTGAAATGCTACCTAATTGATACAAGTGTCTTTAGATTGAGATAAAAGGAAGGAAAACAAAGCAAACAATTGATATACCTTAATTTACCCTCTTGTCAATGACTTTACTATGAATGTGATGAGTACGTAATTTCAAGCTTTGTGGATAGTGCATGATAAAAAAGACATATCCCCCTTCAAAACTAAATGATTGGATGATTTGGCTTATCCAATGATGTTTGATTGATAATACTTTTTTACGACACTTTGTTTCATATCAAGACTTGTTTAGAGTGGAGAGGAAACCCTCTATTTATATATTTTACTAATTGGTGTGGACCATTTAATGAATTTGAAGATCAATGGATGAGAATATGTCCTCATAAATGATGAGGTTGAGTATGTAAAATATCAACTCATGAAAGTTTAGAGTGTGGAAGATATTCCATTTAAGGTATTTTGGAGTGTGTAAGAGCATGTCATAGACCTTGCTTGCACACTTTTCTCTTTGCATGAATTTATCTTAGAGAAGGGACTTTGACCTTGGATTTTTTGAATTTTAAATTGGAAAGTATATTTTTAGATGATGGCATGGATTTGAGATGTAAACTAGTACTATTTGATCTATTGAAAAATATAAAATGTGCATGGATTATCTTACTAATTAATTAAGATGATTAATTAGTGTGATTAATCTATATTTCATATTGGTGGAATGGATAGGCTATATACACTAATTGAATTAATGGATTAATTGACTAGGGATGATATATAATGATGATGGATATAATGGGAACACATTAGATGAAATTAACAATACAATATTTCTCATGCAAGCTGATTTCATGGAGAATTTGTAGATTTTTTAAACTTTTGAAAAGTTGGTGATGGGGATTAATTTCCATTTTATTGGCCTTTCTCATCTTAAATGATCAACTTTTGTAGTATCTGCCAAGATGGAAAAGGTAGTAGAGGTGGATATAATGTTTTTTTAGTTGCTTGTGAGGGTGGTTGGGTTGAATATGTTGACAAAGGTGAGAATAATCTAGGGACAAGGGAGCACATCTTTAATCCCACTAGTAAGGGTAGTTGTTGGGTCTTTTATTTTTGGAATACAACCTATAATACTCTAATATTGGTAAACTTATCTTCTAAATATTGTAATTAATGTATCATTATGGACATTTAGGTCTCAATATTATATTATAGGTATAAAATATGTCAAGATAATTATGTTGGTCTAGTCTTTTATTTTGTTCATCTATGGATACTATTATTATTTAGGATGTTTGGTTTGCATCTTAGCATAGCCAACTAATCTTTTTTGTAAGATCGGGCCATGGTATTTATGTTTTTGATTAAATAAGTAGGAAAATAGGATATTAGGCCCTTAACAAAGCCACCCCACGAGCACAAAAAGCCTCCAATAAGGCAAAAACAACACACAAACAACACATACATATCACTACAACAAATTACATGAATGAAAAAGCATAGGTAAACACCCAAAAATAACAAAGAAACTATGGGCTATCAGTAGTCCCATATTTGGCAAGGAACTCAATGATTTTATTATAGTCACCAAGACTATTCACACCCACATCCCTTAATTTGTTGTCAAAATCCTTCATCACAATAAACATAGAAGCCACATGATGAAGAGACTTAGTGGCATATTCAACCATTAATTTCCATTTTTTATTCATTTTGTCCATTTTGGCCTTGATTTTCATGACTTTCTCTATCATTGCGACATACAGTGAGAAGCTACCTTTCTTTTCCTAGCCTCAGGGTTCAATAGCATCCTCTTCCATCTCATCTAAGTAGGGATCATTAATTTTAGGAAAATGGCTCATTCCCTCAGAATATTTTTCTAATTCTAAGGGAGACCCATCTTCACCAGCCTCAGAAGTGTCTTCAAAAAATTTAGAGTCATTAGAGATGGCAATGCCTTGAGGGTTTTGGGATGGGATTCCAATAATATGATTGGACTTGTGAACACCCATGCTACCCTCAACCTCATTCTCAACTAGATTAAGACCCACATCTAAAACTTTCCCCAACTCCTTAGCTCCCCTAGGATCTTCCTTTATAGACTTAACCTTTTTAGGATGATTTTTTCCTTCTTCATTAGCCACCTTCCATCCCTTTTTATCAGACCCCTTCACAGTCCCCTAGTTGGGTGTCTCAAACTTACCATGGGGTAACTTAGGGGAATTAGCCTTGAAAATAGGGGGTCCCAATTGGGATGCTATAGTCTTAAATTTTGGGCCCCTCCAATAGAGTTTTAGGGGTCCTAATATATTTATTGCCTTTACCTTTAATAGCAAGAGAAGGGTATGATGGGGAGCCTTCCAACAGACTAACTTTGATTTACTTTGGGGGACATAAGGCCAAATGAAAGTGGTATAATATAAGGATGAGAACTTGGTGGATGGGAATGAGGGGGGAGTTAGGATTTTTGGCTTGTATTTCCTTAACCAACTTAATATAATTCTCTAGAGAAGAAAATAGGAAAAGGGGGAAGCTAATTTTCATTTTATTCCTAAAATGGTTGAGCAAAGAAAAGTGGTAGTGGTAAAATAAATTGAATCTTCCTTCAACAGTGAATAACTTCATTATCATGAGACAAATTTACCCTCACGGTGTTGGAAACTTTTCTTTATCAAATCCCCCATGAAGCTTCATAACAACCTCGCCTTCCTTGAATAAAATCCCCATGTTTTCCAAGTTTGGCACCCTACTGCATTGATTAATTTTTTTCCCTTTGATGGGGAGCCCCGTGACTTGCCTAATTACCTCCTCATAGACTTAATAGCCAATACCCCCATACAAACTTGTCTAAAATTCTCCTCTTAGGACTCAAAAAACTCATGAGATAGATTATCATTATGACCAATCATCCCATCAATAAAATAAGCCACCTCACCCTCCTGGATAATGTACCAGAACATAGGGTCCTATAAAAATTACTCTGAAGAGTTTGGCTTGATCTTGACAATGTCATCACCCATATTTGAAACCATAGAGGCACAAAACCCATGAGATTGTTTACGGCAAAGAGAAATGGAATATCTAATAAGATATCCAGCAAGATTAATAAATCCTTTCAAGCCTATCAAGGATCATGAGAGTTTTAAGCTCATCATATCAAAATAATTATTGAAATCTATGTAGCCTTTCCCACACTAGAACTTAGCCTCAGTAATTGCCTACATTTTCCATCTCATGAAATAATAACCAGAGATGGGGCATTTAAGAAATAATTGCCCTTGATCCCACTTGGCCTATCAACGTCCCCTCCTCTAATCATCATTTGGCCACTCATCTTGGCCATGGTATTTATGTTGATTATAAATGTAATAATTATTTTTATGATAATATTAAGGTTTAAGGACCTATATAACCCTTATTTTATCAATTAAAAAATCAACACAATATTATAATGAAGGGGTTATTTTTACAACATTAATTTTGATCACATGTGTTTTTTAGCTTTTTTGAATGTCAAGTGAAGAGTTAGGTTTCCAACAAGGGTTTGAAGCATTTTTTTTATTGTGGGAGTTTGAGACCAAAAATTTTACTATGCTCTATACAATGATAGATTATTTCATACATATCCAATGTTTAAACAACAGTTTCCAACTCTTCATGATTTGGATGTATTTATAAAATTAGGGATTTTTTCACAAAACTATAATTATGAAAGCTACTAGAAAAAATTTCAAAAATTATTTTCATATATATAATTATTTACAAATTTATCAATAGGTGTAGTTTTGCAACTCATACCATTTTATTATTTTACTTCTTAAGTTCACATTAGAAGTTATCTATGCCCATTTATCTCAAAAAATTGAAATTTTGAAATTTGAAAAGTTAATATTTCTCATAATATTATGTTTTTATCCATTGGTGGTGCCTACAAGGAGTTACACTTATAGTGAAATTGTGGATATTTGGTGTCATAATTGAAATGGAATGGTATCACAATGGTGATAGTTGAGTGGTGGTAGTGTGATCATTTTAGAGCATGAAAGTGTGTAGTGGGAGGTGATGGGGTAGAGTTATGACATTAATGTATGAAACAATATAAGAATTTTTATTAAGTGATTCTTAAACCCTCAAGTTTTTATATCCCTTAGTTATAAATCCATCATGACTCATGTGGGCGTGGTCATCTAACTAATCTAACAAGCCACATCAGGCATTAGGTCTTGTTATTTGGGAGGTCATGGGTTAACTCCCCTCACATTTCCCTCTTATACTTTATGAGTTATATGTAAATTTTAAACATGAGGTAGTACAAATTTTCAAATAATAATATAACAATCCACATAATAAAATAGGGCCAAAATTCACATTTAAGCACCTAGTTAACATCAAATCAATAAACCTAGTCATAACTCAATTAATGCATTAGAAGGTGGCATAAGGTGAAAGAAATTTATGATGATAAAGACATAATTTTTAGTTTTTCCTGTATTTATCCTTTGTTCACTTGATATATTTAAATTTTGAACTTCCATGAGACATAACTTTGGCAAAAAAAAAGTTTGATTTTCAAATAGTTGTTAGCATTAAAAATTTGTAAAAGGATATCTATAACATGAAAAAAAAAATTAGAGTAGTTTTTATTATGTTTTAATTAATTAAAATAGGATAATAATTTGTAAAATTTGTAAATAAATAGGAAAATATGAAAATTAAAATAAGTGTGACTACTTGGAAGGACAACATAGTAGTGGAATTTGTTCCAAGTGAATGGATAATATAGAAGAGCACCTTGTGAAGCTAAAAAAGAAAGTGGATCCTTACACCTATATATGTTATGAAATTCAATTGATGATTAACTTCATGTAATTCATCATCAATTAGTCAATAAATATTATAAATTGAAAAGTAAATTATATTATTTTTGTCATATGAAAGTAATCAAGTCTACTTGTGATGAATTTCTAAAAGATAATGAAATTTATATATTAAAGTTTCAAAGTTTTTTTTTAATCAAAGCATCCAAAAATGTGATAGTATTGATGAGTGATCAGTAATCTATATTATATGTATTCTTATAGTTTTTGGAAATTTATAGTTTTCACATGAGTATATTTACTATGGTAAGTAGTAATTCGAGGTTACCTAGGTTAGTGGTTAGATTTGTTATACCTGTGACTTTATTCTAGGTTTTTTGTTATTATTCCTCCATATTTATTAGGGGGTTATTTTTTTGTTTATATGGATATATAATAGCCTTTGCATTATTATATTTAATATGTTTAATATAATATAATTATTCCATTGTTCAAAAACTATGTTAATTACATTTGGTATCAAAAAGGGTTTAAAATGGAAAATTAGAAGAAAAATAAGGGCATTCATTATTACTCACCCTATAAATGAGAAAAGAATAATTATTTAAGAACTCATAATATACTTTCAATTTTGCGATTACAAGTGTCTAAGTATGTTGTAGGTTAAGGTATTTCATTATTGTCTACATCTTAGGATTCAGTGTGTGTTTTGGAATCCACTATTATCAATCACAATTGTAGCTCTGAGGAGAGCAAAGAGGCAAAATATCAAGAGATTATTAGTGCTTGTGGTGGAAATATTGTTAATTCTATTGGATCTACATTGGCTATGTTGAAACATTCCTTTGGACTTTTCTTTCATTAGTATTGGCATTTGCTTTGAATTAGGTTCATCCTCTATGCAATCTCCATGGTTTCATAATAAGCACCTTTAGCCTTTTATTGAATTGTAAAGGCTATGATTTTGGCACTAACATGACATGCAAGGGCAGACATAGATGTGAATTATATAATTTGGCCTACAAACTTAGATGTTTTGTTGTCATTCTCTAGTACTTTCTTTTTAGAATTCTATAGATCCACATGTATCATATTCATGCAAATATGTATTTTAGACTACATATTATTTATGTTTGTCATGTTTGACTTTCCCTCAGGGTGAGTCTTCTAATCACACCCAAGCCATCTGTATTGATTCACACTCTAGTTATTTACTTTCTCACCTAAACAACACTTGGAGCCTCAAATTTCCTAATGATAAAAAAAAAATCCTACAATCATAGTTTTTAGGATTAGTTATTTCATTTAGTTTTATGTATTTTTGTTTTTTAATAGATTTGTGGTTTGGGTATTTTCTTATTACATCTTATTAATGTCTTTTAAATTTATTAGTCAATAGATTAAAGTTTGATTTTAGTTTTTTTTCTTTAAATGTTTTAGGGTATGGTGTTAAGTTTATAAAACCATGTGTTTTAATTAGAATTTATGTTAGAAGTCCATTATCAAAGTGTCAAGTTCATTTGATATTTTAATGTCTTTAGATTTAGTTTTAATTATGGTCATATTTATATTTGATCAGGTGAACAAACTAGTTTCACAAGGATCTAGGAACCATAAAAGTGTTATAAAAAAATTACCAGGCCACCAAGACTAAACAATAAAAAACTAGCTAGAAAGTCGCATAGACAATGAAATAAAATAGTAGAAAAATAAATCAAGAGGGGGGCCTCCAATTTTTCTTTCTCCTTATTGGATGTCTTCTCAAGTAATCCTTGATTTTTATTAAAAACTTTAACCCTTGTCCTATTATCATGTCCTTTAGCACCATCTCCTATGAGGATCATACATGGCCTTTTCTATCCATGTACCTATAGAGGGGTTTTATTGATAGGGGTCAAGCTAGGGATATTAGGTTGTAGGTATCTATAACCTTTAATGGATTCTTAATAGGTCTCTAGTTTATCTTGATGGAATGGATAAAAGACTGAACAGTTGAGTCCACTTGTCTCTAGAAGTCATTCCATTCTTGGATAAGGCTAACTAGGTTAAATCTGGCTTCTTACACCTAGTTTTTGAAACTATCAAGCTACTCTTTATTATTTTTCAATTCATCAAATAGAAGGAATTTTACCTTCATAGTAACCTCCACAAAGGTTCCCTCATCTAGAAAGATTGGTTTGGAATTGGGAACAAATAGCTTTAGTGGGAGATCTTCAATAAAGGTTTTAGATAGGTTAGCTTGGGGGATGTTGGCAAAAGGGTGGTAGGATTTTGAGGTGGGGTCATCCTCCAGAGATTCCTCCTAAAAAGAGGACCCCATAGGGGTACCTCCCTCCCTTTCAAATTTTTACCATGTTTAACCAGCAATAGTATAATTCCTTAATGCAGAATGGGGTTAGACTCATTAACTTTCTGGGAAAGGGTTGTGCATTCCAATGACTTTAATAGTTAAAATGGTAGGCTAATATTATAACCCTATAAATGGTTTAATAATATAAAGTTTTGGGAGAAAATTAAAGTATAATTACCCTATAGAGTTAGGTATCTCATCACCTAGAGGCAAACATCTGGCCATTACCATGGGAGATCAACTCAAGGGAAACCCTTCTTATCTATTGTCATGAACTCATTTGTGTAAAAGAATCACTGGAGGAGTTCTTAATTTTTGGTTTGGTATTTATAATACTTCACCCCTTCACACATCATACATGTGACCTCACCTATGAATTTCTCTGTAACTATAATATTAATTCCCTACATCACCACCATACACTTATTCCATCCAATGGCAAAGTCCCTAGCAACATCAACATCATGCTATGTAATCTATAGTATTAGTTCTATGAGATCCCCCCCACCATAAATTTTTATAGACTTTATTTGGTCAATACACCTTAGAACATGAGGTAAGATCTAATTTCTCTATGTCTCCCCCCATTAGCACTATACCAGTAGACCCAAGGAAAATGATTAAGAGGTACTAGAATAGACTGGTTTGAACAATTCAAAATAAGCTTGGGAAACATGTTACCTTCATCTTTAGGCAATAAATCCACCTCACTCCTTCATAATGGTGGTTCATAATTTTTAAAACCCATCTCTTGATGTAATATGTTCATGTGTGTGTTGGCTTGATAGCCCACCTAGTCTACTATACTTTTATTTCATATGGCTAATTAGACATTATTAGGGATGTGGCCTCCTTTGTGCCAGCTAGTTATGAGTCATTTTAATATTATATGTGTCATCAAAAATATTTATATTTTGTCAATTATAGGTATTTTGTGGTTAATTATATTTGTGTTATATAATATATTAAGTTGTGTGTCAATAAATCATGAATGTCATCATTATCAAATTTATTATTGTATAATGACAACCTACACCAAATTGACTAAAACCAATGGGAACTTATAATATTAGCAATAGTTTCTTATGATATTTGAGATTGAACAACAATGGTCTACATCAATGGCTACAAACAAAGTTATTAAATACATTGCTCATATTATTCTTTGTGTGAAATTTTTCCATAGTACTCCCTCAATGTAAAAATACTATAGAGATCTAGACCATGGATACTATAGAAAACTTGTAATAAGAGTGACTAATTGGTTGAAGTGTTTGTATGAGTTGGTTGATGGGTCCCAATGAACAAAAACATGTATTCACATGAATAGGTTGATGGGTCTCTATTCATTTTAGATGTATTTCCCAAAGTCTTTATTTTTATCATTATCATGTGCAAGTTGTGTTATAGCATTATATAATTCATTAGTGTTGACATCTCCCCATGTTTACACTAAGGGGGTGAATGTTGGGAATGTATAATGTTCACATGAGTATATTTACTATGGTAAGTAATAATTTTGGGTTTTTCTAGGTTAGTGGTTAGATTTGTTATACATGTTACTCTATTCTAGGTTATTTATTATTATTCCTCCCTATTTATTAAGAGTTTGTTTTGTTGTTTCTTTGTCTATATAATAGCCTTTGTATTACTCCCATTAATATGTTTAATATAATATAATTCTTCAATTATTCAACAACTATGTTTAAATACAATAGTCACTATGTGATTAAACTTGATGTTTTTAATAGTTTTAAAGATGATGTTACTTTCATTATTCCCTCATCACCTTGTTAAACTTCCAAAATAAAATTTCGATTACTTTAAAGTTAATTAATTTGATGGGATATGTGTTTAACCCTAAATTTGAAAATATAAGGATTTAGGGTTTAAAAATATAGAAGTATTTGTAACACAAGGGTAATAAACTAATCTATAACATGCCAATTAATAGAAAAATTTAGTTAGATGGTATTCTAAATATATACAACTAAGATTTCTAGAAATAGTAAAATAAATTTATTAATAAATATTGTAATAAACTATAAATAATTATACTTAGTTGGCTTATTGTGCACTTTTATGTCTAATTAGGAAAAAAATATAAGTGGACTAGATGATGATCCTAGAATAGTTGTTAGAATCTATAAATATCCTTTTTATGGCCTTAGATGTTTGTTTCAGATCTAGACAATTTCATCGATGTAGGTGTCTAGCTCTATTACATGTTTCCTATATAAAATATTGATTAGATTTGGATGTGACCAATTGGAGCCTTCTAGGTTTTTTTCACCTGTCTTTTAATGTCTTCAAATCATGCATTTAGGTTGTCACTCTTTTTCAAATGATCAAAACCCCATCTCTTCACCCTTAGACTGACCAAAAAAAATGGGCTAGTGGGCTCACCATGTCAATCTAACCCTAAATACCCCTCTATAAATGGGTGTTTCCTACATAACCACTACTTTGAAGAGGGCCTCAAACTGATGCAGATCTCCTCTATGAGTTAGATTGTGTGTGCAAAAAGGTGAAATATGTGATAAGCATAGATAGATAATGACCTAGATTGTAACTTGCAAAATATGGCTCATAGGCTACTCTTAAAATGTTTTAGACTTGTAGTATAACTAATCCTATGATAGATATGTAAATAGAGATAACTAGGGTATAATTTTTCACTTGAATTATTAATTGAGTGCTTCTTTGTGTATTTTTGTGTGAGTTGTGAGTGATTGCTAGGTGAAGAATGAATAAGGGTTGATATTGTATATATACTAATACCTTTTGGAAATATCTCACATTAAAGCACTCAATCAATAATTTAAGTGAAAAAATATACCCTATTTATTTCTATTTTTTGTGTATTTTTGTGTGAGGTGTGAGTGATTGCTAGGTGAAGAATGAATGAGGGTTGATATTGTATGTATATACTAATACATTTTGTAAATATCTCACATTAAATAACTTTAGATGACCTTTATGATAGTTTTATTCAAAAATTGGATGACTTTTTGGTACTGTAAACTTTATAGAAAATAGATAGTTGCATAAATGTATGTGTCCATTTGGGATGGAAGTGTTCAAGGAGCTAGAAAATAGGTATAGGTCTAAAACAAGTAGTGAAGGATAAACATCAGGTTTAGATAATTTTTTATAACATATAAGGCTTGGGTCATCATAATAATAAGGTTCAGACTAAGAGATAAGCAATTAAACACAAAGAGATATAAAACATGAGCCTTTTGGTAATAAGAAGGTCTAAAAATGAAAGGTGTGGTCATAATATGTATTTTCCAAGTGTATAAGACTAAAATAAGATATAAATTAGAGTTTATTATCTATATTCCCCCCTTACCCCCCCCCCCCCCCATTTTAATTTACTAATGAAATTTCTAGTTTAAAAAAAAGAAATGTGTACCTTTGTGTATACAAAACACCTTGTCTTTACATGAGCCCACCTTAAGTGCTTTGTTTGTGACTATCCTATAACCAAGATCATGTTATAGTATATAATCAGTGTATGAAATCTTAAATTTAAATAATTTTAAATTATTAAAAGTAAAAATATCAAGATTAGTAATACACCTATGTGTCAATACAACCATCTTGCTTTTTGGAAATTTAATTTGAAAGGATGCCTCATTATGAAGCATTGAAATTGAGATTAGGACAATTACAAACTTGCAAGTACATGTGTGTGTGTGTGTGTGTGTGTGTGTGTGTGTGTGTGTGTGTGTGTGTGTGTGTGTGTGTGTGTGTGTGTGTGTGTGTGTGTGTGTGTGTGTGTATTAGATGACATGCCCCAAGTATTGGTGTAAAAGTGAGTTACAACATGAACATTGAGTTTGTTTCATCTCAATCGTGTAACCCAAATATGTGCATAACCTAATGGGTGTGAGTGATTTAATCAACTCACATTTTGTGTGTGTGTGTGTGTGTAGTATGGATGATTTAATAAAATACAACCCATATATATATATATATATATATATATATATATATATATATATATATATATATATATATATATATATATATATATATATATATATATGTATATATATATATATATGTATATATGTATATATGTATATATATGTATATATATGTATATATATATATGTATATATATATATATGTATATATATATATATATGTATATATATATATATGTATATGTATATATATATATATATGTATATATGTATATGTGTGTGTGTGTGTGTGTGTGCAAGCCAATTTATGATAGTAGTTGGTTTACTTTTAGAAGGTTGAGTTGATTAAATCGCTCAATCTTACCAAATTTATGAATTAGATTTGATTAAATAATGTAACTTCAGTAGAATTATAGGTTGTATTTGATTAAATCATCCATATATATATATGGATGATTTAATCAAATACAACCTATAAGTCTACTAAAGTTACATTATTTAATCAAATCTAATTCATAAATTTGGTAAGATTGAGCGATTTAATCAACTCAACCTTCTAAAAGTAAACCAACTACTATCATAAATTGGCTTGATAAATTGGAAAAAAGAGGTACAAGGCCAAAATTATTGTAAAAGGGTTTGCACTAAAAAAAAGGTATATATTTTGACAAAATATTTTCTCCAATTGTTAAACCTATATTTTTACTTGTCTCACCTATGCTTTTTGTCACATTTTTTCACTAAGAATAACACCAATAAAATCATCAAACTTTAAAGTATTTTAACTAGAGATAGAATTGCCCATATCCATGACCAATCCATTACAACTTTCTAGCAATGAGCACAAAATCAAAATATCCCTAACCTCATCATCAAAGTTTACTCTTATAGATCTTAAGTAATTTTTGACCCTATAAAATTCATTTAAATGGTCAGCAACAAACCCAACTTATAACATCTCCATATTAAATAAATGCTTCCTAATAAATACCTTATTAGAGGCTAAGGTTTTTTCATACACTATCCAATCCCTTTATCACATCCACTATTCTATTTTATTTTGAAATTTTGAAGGCCACTAATGTTGTAAGGAACACTCATATTGTTCCTAGTACCTTTCTATCAAGAACCTCCCATTTTTCATCCTTCATAGTAATAGACTTCTTTGATATTCCACCCAATGATAGGAAAAGATCCTTCTGATATAGATAGTCCTCTACTTTCATCTTCCATAGTTGGTAGTTTTGACCTTTAAAATTCTCAACCTTGAACTTGCCTTATTCTTCCATATCCCACTCAAACTAGGAACCCTCTTTTCCTATGATTTATCTTCCAAATAAACCTTCAGCTATAATACCATTTGTTAGGAATGTGAAATGCAAAGCAATATTAATGAAATAAAGATGGAAATAAAATGCAAAAAACATAATACAAGAGAGACATACATTTAAAGTGATTCATCCAATATGGGCTATGTCCACATAGACAAAGATAGTTCTTATCTTAATCAATATAACAAATGAAGATATAAACTTATAATACATCCACTACAATCTCCTCTTTATTCACACACAATGTGTCATCATGATTACAATTCCCTCATATCTAAATAGGGTTACATATTCAAGTAAAAGTGCACCAACATAATTTCTACCATTAGATCTATGACTTAATAGTGAATGGTTTATATTTACTATTAAATTATAATATTTTATAATGCAAGCCACCTCAAACCCTCCCCCCATCCAGAACTAAGAATTCTAGTAAGATTAGGCTCTACTATCCAACACTAACTTGTAACATGTTGTGAGGTCCCATCAAATACCCTAACCATTTTGGTCAAAGGGTAAAAATCATCATGTGTATATCTAAAATATGGAATTAATGTCATGGTACAAACATTATCACTAGCACCATTATAAATTATAATGCTACGAATAGGTTGGTGATCATGGTATGCTCAAATAAATAATGAATGAATATTTGAGTCATCATCCATAATATCACTATCATTGAAAGTAATAGAGAGTCTATAAATTTCCTCTATAAGTATTAAATCAAAATGATAGTGATATTATCATAGAAAATATTATACATTATTTCATAATACTCATATTTTAAATAATGATATAATACCATTATTACTAATAATGATAGTGATATTTCTAATATTGTCATGATAATTATACATGACCATTTAATTTTTATTTTCATTTAGATTTACCTTTATATTTGCCATAATATCACTATTTGCTATTAATATTTGAGTCATCATTCATAATATCACTATCATCATCCATAATATCACTGTCATCATCCATATTTTGATTTGCATTTGATTTATCTTTTTATACCTTAATAATCCCATCTAATGTATGCCCATAATCTAGTGAAGGAGGATTGTATTATATGCCATTTTCACTTCCATATTATTATGAGAAATATATTGTAATGGCTCATTAAACATATTTTGGTTTTGATGGTCATTAGGTTGTGACCCTAAATCTTTTATAGGATCATCAAATGTAATTTATTAGTTACTGATAAGGTCTTAGATATTATTATTCAAGGTATAACATTGATTATTAGAATACTTAGATCCCTTGTGATAGTCACAATAAGCATTGGCATCATATCCATGAGTTAGAGGTCTAATCATATCAACCTCTATAGGAAGAGAGAGATATATAATATGACAATCTACAAGCTTCTTAAGAAGTAAAGTTAGAGACTTAGATAATCATGTAAATTATCTTATTAGAGCAAATGATAAGACATGTCAGTTAGGTTAATATAAAATTGAATTAATAGTTGTCATTTTTTCCATTTTAGGTTATGTAGGTTTTACCTTGTATATTGGTTTGATATAAAACTTGGTATTGGATGTAGTTAGTGTGTTTGTTACATACTTAAGTTTATTCAATGAAATAATTTTCATTTCATGACCTAAAAAAAGATGACTTAAGTCATCAAAATATTTGAATTTTTAAAAAATAATGGAATCATATAATGGGGAAATCAAACTTTTCTTGAATATGTATTGAAGATCTTTATTTGCCATTTGATTTGTCATGTTGGCCAATATTATCCTGTACCTTAATATATATTCATTGGAAGGTTGATTGGTTCCTTTTTTGATCTTTGAATTTTTTACATATGATACATTTTTGGTAATGTTAAGAGAGAAGTGTGACAAACTAATCAACAAGAGGTTTAAATGATTTCATTGATTGTATTAATAAGTCATGAAACCACATTGGAGAATAGTCCTTAAGGCTTCTTGGAAATAGTTCAATCAAAATTTTATCATTGGAGGCATGATCAAGGCATTCTAAGTAGAAATATTAGAGATGTTATTTATGATAACCCTTGACATCATAAAATTTTAACTTGTGTGCAAAAAAACTAGTAGGCAAGGGGTGTAAAGATATCTAAATTACAAGAGGATTATGTAACACTTCTTGTGAATCAATAACATAAGGTGACTTCATATGATTTTTCTCAATATTAGTAACTTTAGCTTGAGAAAGTTTTATAGTTTGGATAAGATTTTGCACATTTTTATTGCTAAGATTGAAATTTTGGGAATCCACCAAAGGAGGCATACCCAAGGTTTGAGTTGATATAGGCATTAAAATTGCTAACTGGGTTGAAGTGCCAATGTTTCTCATGGAGGATGTAGCAATAATAATATTTATATCAGGCGAAAATGGCATAATTACATAACATGTGCCCCATATGATGTGATAATGTGCTCAAGTTGAGGGAAATAAGAATATGTGGATGTCCCATAGATCTAATAGCATGATCAATAGATGTACTTGGATATTCATCTATGTTTCTTGATTTTTTAGTTTTTAAAATGGCTTTTAGTATCTCATCAATATTTTTAGGGTTTTTTTAAGAATAAAATATAAATTAATGTGGAAATAATTTCAAATAATTGTAATAATAATAGATATGAACAGAGATGCATAAAGAAGAAAAATAAAAATACATAATAAAAAGACCAAATTTAATGTGTTTCACCTAATGTGGGATATATCCACCAAGAAACACTTGCTCAAATTTTATTATAATCCATAAGAGTACAATCCACTCTCAGATCAGTCTTCTCAAAATTATAATGCATAAATATTATCTAGTGTTACACTCTACAAACTCTCCTAAATTTACATCTAAATTCACACACTCTATTCACCTTCTCAAAATTTAGTTCATCTATATTTGATGTATTAATTAATACATCTATAATACATCAATAGGTAACCACATAGCAGTTTTACAAAACCAATGGGTATCAAAACCATGGGCCAAGTCAACCCAAAATGGTTCCCCATTAAGGGGGTCCATAAAAATTTTTGGGGGTTACATAAAGAGTGTATAGTACATTTTAAATGTATAGTATTTGAAATATATTATAATCTATAAATAGGCTCCACAACATAATAGTTTTGACAGATATGCCCTCAAAACAAATCAATATCTTGCACTTTCTCTTGATCTATTTGTTCATGTTCATTATTTTCACTAAGATCATTGTTTTCATGATCATCTTTTATGAAAACATTTTTAGTATTTGTTTAATTTCATTAATGGAACTTTCATTAGGAATAGGATTTAATAATTTATTTGTTTGAGCCATCTTAGGTGGAAAAGGAGGAAGATCCAAGTGTTCAATGGAAACACTGCCTATTATATGGTTATGCCTAGGTTACATACAAGTAATATAATAAATTTGGAAAAATAGCAGTAATGAAAAAACATCAAGACATTGAAGATCCTAAAGAAAACTAGGATTCGCATAAAGAGACATAGAGATTAGTTTCATCAAATGTTTAATCCTAAATTTGAAAATATGGGGATACATGGTTAAGAAAAAAAGAAGTATTTCTAACACAAGGGTGATAAACTAATCTATATTAGGCTAATTAATAAAAAAACTCAAACAAATAATATTTTAAATTTATACAACTGAGATTGCTAAAAATAATAAAGTATAACTATTGATAGATATTGTAATAAATTTAAAATAATGATACTTGGTTTATTATCTGCATGTAGGTCTAAGCACAAACACATTAGAAGTGGACTGGATGATGATCTTAGAATAGTTTTTAGATTCTATAAATATCTTTTGTATGGCCTTGAACACTTATGTCATATTTAACTATCATGTTGATGCATGTGTCTAACTCTATCATAGGTGTCTTATATGAAATATTGATAAGATATATGTGTGACTAATTAGAAACTTTTAGGTTTTTATCACCTTTCTTCTAATGTATTCATATTGTGTGCATAAATTGTCTTTATTTATCAAAATATCAAACCCCTATCTTTTCACCCTTGGATTGATTGTAAGAAAAATGGGTTAGTATTTTCATGGTGTTGTGTTGAACCCAAAGACCCCTCTATCGATGGGCATTGCCTACATAGCCACTAATTTGAAGAGGGCTTCAAACTAATGTAATTATCCCCTATATGTTGGCTTGTGTGTGTACAAGGGTGCAATATGCGATAAGCAAAGACTTGCAATGATCTAGTTTATAACTTGGTAAATATGGATTATGGGCTATTCTTCAAATATTTTAGACCTTTAGTATGACTACTATGATTGATATGGAAATAGTGACAAATAGGGTATATTTTCTCACTTGAATTCTTGATTGAGTGTTTCTTGGTATATTTACTTATGAATTGTAAGTGATTTCTAGTTAATGAATGAATGAGAGTTGATATTTTATATATACCATTCCTTTTTAGAAATATATCACATTAAATAACTTAGGTTGACCTTTAAAATACATTTATTTGAAAATTGAATAAATTTTAGGCACTAGACACTATGTAGGAAAATGGACAGTTGATTTGATGCACATGTTCACTTGGGACACAAGTGTCTAAGGAGATAAAAAATAAGTACATGTCCAAAATTAGTAGTGAAGTAAAAACATCAGGTTTAGAGAATTTTTTACAACATAAAAGGTTTGGGTCATTATAATAATAATGATTAAACTAAGAGATAAGTAATTAGGCACAAATAGATAGTAAATGTAAGACTTTTGGTAGTGATAAGGTCTAAAACTAAAAGGTACAACCATGATAGGTATTTTACAAGTGTACAAGAATGAGGTACTATATAAATCATATTTTAGTATTTACAATATGCAAGATGGCTTGGAAAATATGGCCAAGGAATTGGTGAACTAGTTGATCTTAATTTCTCACATACAAGATTTGTTTATGTTATCATAAGAATGTGGACATGTGTATTTCAAATATGGGAATTATCATGGTTGTTCCTTAGTAAGATCATTATCCATTCATGAATTATTTTGAGAATCAATTATTTAATTATTTATCTATAAATGGGGAGTCCCCATGTAACCTATCTAAGTTACATATGAGGCTTTCATCTTGAGATAATTTTGTACTTATAATGTTATGAATTTAGATATGGAAAATTAACTATATTAATATTGATTCAATAAGATATTACATTAAATATAAATGTTTGGTTACATTATTTTATTACACATGGTTTTTAATTAGCTTTTTTAATATACTAAACTCAAGCACTTATAGGCTCAACTATCTAAACCAACCTATTAACATTAATTACTAATAACATAAATTTGATCTATTCACTAAAGGGGGTGTGTCTCTAATAGATGCATGTCTCGTACATACTATTAAAAAATAATAAATATAAATTAAATCCTGGATCACTAGACCCAACAAACCCCCTATTTTAAAGGGGACCAAAAGATGATCTAAAACAAAACTGATTGTCAAGTCATCCAACAATATCTACTGCAACCTTAAAACTATCCATGTGTACATTCATTACTAATCAACTAGTGTTTACTTGTTTCCTTTTCCATATGCTTATTGCTTCTCTAAACCCCAACCAAACATGAAATTGATCATCATTCTAGGCAAACACATCCCCTTTGATCATTTATACATGTACTAAAATATGAGAATCATCATGGGAATACTTATCCACATTAATCATTATTTCATTGATAAATTTTTACCTCTATATAGCACATATTACATAATACCCAAAAACTCTGACCACTTTACTACAAGTGCTAGTAACCTTTACCAATTATACAATCATTGATGACTGATCAAAAATAAAAATAGTATCATCTCCTATTAGATGAGAGGTACGAATTCTATGTCTAAAAAAACCATTAGATAATTGGTTTGGTCCTCATCAATGATATTAATTAAATGAAAAAACTAAAATTTAGACAAAAAACATTAAAATCTTATTATCTTTTCAATAATGTCATTACAAAAAAACCCAATCTTAGAGCTAGCAACGAACTCAAGATGGGTGGATTTTTGGCTCTATTAGCCAAATTGATATGGATGGACATGTAGCCCATAAGATACTACGTTAAAAACTGTAATGGTTCTGGCAACATAAAGGTATGGGATTACATTCATTTTCATCACATAAAATTTTCTCATTTTAAAATGTAGCATTTGAATAAGGTGTCGAATATAATTGAAAATGCACCTAGTTTACACTAAAATGCCTTATTTCTCCACACTTAATAGATTTTCTCAAGAAATTATGAAAGTGAAACTTCTAATGAACTGACTATTCTAATAGATTGGGAAATGGGTAAAAACATATAAATTAAGTGGCTATACTCCTACCTTCATTTAAGAAATTAAATTGGTTGAAAATTGATTAATCATAAGATATAACCATAAAATTATGGGATTTTAAATATTATATTTTTAAACAATCAAATTAGACCTCATGATCTCTAAAAATATCTATATATTATTGAAATAGAATATGACTATTATCACATAAGTCTTACACTGATTTTTTGATATGGAATAACTCGTTGTGCAATACCTAATGATACAATGGGAAAACCTCTGAGTCATGGAACTATGGTGATTTGAGGTTCACCTCTAGAGAAGGCCAATTTCTTTTCACTATATCTGATGCAACTAGTAGGATACCAGTTCTATGGAATTTTTTCTCTTTTGTTGTCTTTTTCTCCTAAACTAAAATTTTGATGGGGAAAAGGGAAAGAATAAAACTTAATGAAACTTGGTGATTTCACTAGATATCTTAGTGGGTCTTAATTCTTGTTTTATAAACATAATGGAATAGAGAATTATAATGACAAACTCATAAAAATGAAAAAATAGAGGCAACATTTAGTTATTCTCACACAAGGGAAAAGAGTTTTTAATTTTAATCAAACAATATTTATAGAAGGGAAAAAAAACCACAAATAAATCTCTTGTGACTAAAATAAGAAACAAAACTTCCACAAATACTCAAATAACTAGCATACACAGATATTTCTCAGACAAGAAAGGCAAATATTCAATTTATTTATATCCCAAAGGTTACAACTTGTATAAAATACATTCAAAATTCATAAATTATATCCTCTAACAAAAAATTTATGATATGGGCCATAAGGTCTACCTACCTTTATACAAATATTTCTCATAGATGAAATGTATTTATCTAACTTGAATGCCCAGTAAGAGAAACAATGAGTATCTATAATCTTTATGCAAAAAAGAGGTGATTTCTTCTATATCTAGCATCTTGGACTTGTAGAATGGTTAGAAAATGGCATTTAAGAGTTGGGCATGATCCTTGCCATAGAATGGTGTGACATGGAGTGGCTAGAACTGGAAGATCTCCATGCAAAGATTCTTCATCTTTAGTAGCTGAGAATAAATCCTCATAAAAAATGGGTGGCACCCAAATCGAACTTGACTTTTCAAAATAAAAGATAACTTTGAATAAATCTAAGTTATGTTTTATGCAAAATCCTAACTTGCAAAACACAAGTGAGACTTTTATAACTTTTAAGTCAAATCACTTTATCAAAATGAACTTTGAAATTTGTAATTCATGATTTTACACTTTTATAAATTTACACTTGTAAAAATGGAAAGTGTAATTTTCAACCCCAATTTTTACAAATTTCACATTATAAAAAGATATAAAGTGTAAAACATGTTTTTTCTTTCTCAAAAAGAGTAATAAAAAATAGTTGTTTCTTCACAATTACAACTTACAATGTTTTTTTCAAATGAAATTACAAATGACACTACAAAATTTGAAAATATTTAATAGAGATAAATTAATCAATATCTAGAATCTCTTCAGCCTTCTTATCATTCTTGGCCTATAGTTTTTCAACATATACATCAAAGGCCTTGAAAACTTCATGTATTCATTCTGGATTTGGCCCACAAGAGTACAAATTAGAAGCTACATAATTTGCTTTAAATTTGAATAATTATTTACTAAAATTCATTTTTCCTTGCATTTCCATTCTCATCTTATCAATTACTCTTTCATACCTCAAAAAATGGTGGATAAAACTCAGGGTGAAGACTGTCCTTTGCAGATTTTTTCTCAACTATTTCCTTGAACTTATTTTGGACCTCTTCCACCTGAAGGAGATTATTTGTATTATCTACTATTTGGCATGGAATTATGTTCATCATCCCATCAATGTCATATAATACATTAATCACCTTATCATGTGACATCTTGTCTTAGTGACCAAACATTGTTAGTACTCTTATCTAAAATTGAGCAACCCTGTGTAGTTCCTCATGCTCAACATCATTATATAGTATCTTCTTGGTAATGAGGGTATCCATATCAATTGATTTTATAATTGTTCATTTGGGATAATACAAGTTAAAAGTTTAAATCTCTCCTTCATATTTATTGCCCTGATCTTTCAAGGTATTCTTTTTTTCTCTGATTATTTCATAGTGGTCCATCATTGCTGCAATGACCTTATTACCCTTAGTGATTAGTTCCTCCAACCATTATTTTATATCCCTTACCATATGAGACATCTCTTAGACCAAATAAATGAAATATTGATCTAGAAACTGACTGATTGGTTTCATTGCTTGTGGTTGTTGTGATGATTCACTGGGCTATGTAAATTATTTTAATGCATCTATAAACTATTACACCTTTCACTTTAATTAATCCTTGGTGGCCTTGTCATGATAAATCATTTTGAAGAGATAATTGATTCTATATTGCACATCATGTTTTATCCCCTCTCTTATTAGCCATCCAAGGTAAATTTTGGAAATTTGGTAATGCCCCATCATAAGATTTTCTTTTGATTTATCTAGTGGGGGGACTATAATTTCAACATACCTTTCTCCCTTATCATCATTTAATATGTTGGAAAGGGTCCTAGGAGTTGGTTTGGACTTCTTCTTGACCTTTAAGAGACCAAAGTCCAAAGTTTTTGGGTCAACCATCTATTTTCTATTCTTCCCTATTGACTAGGCTATCTAACTAGGAGTAGGCTCTTATTGTTTTGACACTATCACTAAAGAATCAATAGTTAACATAGTTGTACTAGTAGATACTATGACCATTATAAAATCTTGGGTATATGTTGTCATTGGTTTCTCAAGAGGTGCATGTGAAATTTTACTCCCATCATTTGATTTCAAATCTACACATACATCAAGCACTTGTGTTGTTCCACTCTCTACTAAAGGCATTTTGGAAATAGTGAAAGTGGAAGAAGTAGAGGAAATGGAAGCAACTATGTCTATTAGAGGTGTGGATGATGGGATAGACATAGGGATTATGAATTTGAAAACATGGGGAAGAGTGGAATGTAAGGAATTAAATAAATTAATGAGATGTGTGGGACCACTCAAGGTTGGTGATGTGAGGAAAATGAGTTGAGATGAAAGTGAAACAATACTTACCTCAAGAGTTGGGGTAGCTTGAGGGACTGAAGTCAAGATGACTGAGTCCATGGCTTTATACTATTAGGTAGTGTTGGAAATTAATGGGGATCAAATGGAAGGGATTATAAATGGAATGGAAAGAGGTAATGGAATGAAAGGGGAAGGTGAAATTAGAAGAAGGTAAACTAGAGTGGAAACTTGAGATTCTATTGATGGGGGACCCTGAGCATCCAACTGACTAAATTGTGTTGGTTTCACTTGGCTTATTATGGTAAAAATAGAATGTGAATTATAAATTGTATATGTAGGGGGAGTGGACACAAGAGGTGGCTTTTAAATTTAAGGTGTTAAAACTTGAGATCTTGGAGGAGTATAAATAGGGTGTGGAGGTGCTAAAATATCTGGGACAATGTAGGTAGGAGGAAGAAGAAGAATAGATATAGGGTTTGTCATTATGATAGTTATGGGGATTAAAGATATGGAATCTCATGTTACTAATGTGTCTTTATATGGAATTTTTATTGGTTGTTTTGTATCTTCCCCCATGCCACTTGATTCCCCTCTCTTTGCCTTAGTCTTTTTATTATTCTTCCTTTTCTTTTAAGGATCCTTTGATGATTTTCCTATGCCCTCTTTTGATGGAATAACCCCCTTTGCCTTAAGATTTATAATATTCTCTCTAACCCCAATTTTTTATCTTGTGATCTATATTCCGTTACTCCTTATCCAATTGATAGTTCTATTAATTACATGGGGCATTCTATCAAATAGAGACAAAGACTATAGAGTTGACCACTTCACTGGTAGAAGGGGTTTTGTGATGACCTGTGTATAATAGATCGGGTCCACTCTAGGGTCATAATCTACCTGGTCATCTATAACTAGTGTCAAACCATAATCTTTGATTTATTGAAGGGACATCCTAGAATAATCCCTCATTTTGACTACTTCCTCATCATCACAATCTTCCCAATAATCCTCATAGTATGGCACATGAGCATATGTAGTAAGTGTCAATGTGATGGTGATCTTTCCATATACATCAAAGAATTAAATGGACTCTAAAGTTTTGAGTGTCATATATCACATTTCATGCTTAGCACACTTGGCCTTAAGAAGGGATTGACATGTGTATTAGCCAATAGAAATAGGGAAAGGTATCCCTACCTTGTGTTTATTAGAGAGAATCTTGTGTGTCTCTACAAGCTACCTAACCAACTCCATTAGTTCCCATTTATCACTAAAATTTATATGGAGTGTGTATGGATAGCCACTAAATCTAACTTATTTGATGTAGGAGAAGGTGGGGAACTATATGAAGTAGGAGCCCCATTTGCTGATTTCAACCACTACTGATTTTGAGAACCCTTTTCTCCCAAGTTCTTTGTCAAACATGATAATGATGAAATACATTAAATCATAATTTACTCATCTTAAATTCTACACTCTATCCTCTAATATGAGTTTAGGGTAGTAGTTATATACTCTATTTATTTTCTCTAGAACTATGTTGAGGCCTAGGAACAATCTCCTTTTGCCCAAAATGTATATAATGTAAGAGTTCATGTAGAACTTGCCCATTATTTGCACCTCCAAAAATTGCTTGTGGAGGGAATCACTTATTAATGAGGCCCAATGAATTTATTATTATTTTTGTAAGATGACCTAGATATATTGGTACATGCACTCTCAAAAACACTTAGCATCAAGATTACCAGTGACCATATGCAACAAAATGATCATGTCTCCTACTTCATTAATGAAATCAAACCTATACATGGTCTTTGGTAACCTATTAGAAGAATTCTTATGGGATTTGAGCCACTATTTGTTGATTGTCTTTTGACACCCATCTTGATTATCTTTAAATAACTGTTTGGATGTCTATGGAGTTATATCTAGGTAACTCTCAAACTCTAGGATTACAAATACTGAGCTGATAAAATTAGGGTCTAAATTCATAATCTTTTCCCCTCTTTTGTTTTATACCTCTCTTCTATTAGGATCACAGTGTTGGGCCATTTTAAGCACCAACTCAGGGCTCTAAAATAATAGTGGAAAGGTTACAACTTGTGGAAGGCTAGAGTCATAAATACTTTAGACCCAATCATTTTTGAAATTTGTACCTATCTGAGCCTAGAAATATCATAGGTCAATGTGACCTAAATTAGTATCTATTATTTATAAAAAATTAGACTCCAAATCGAGAGTCACTCTAGGGACTTTGGATTTGAACTTCATTTCCTTAAGAGACATGAAAACTAAGGTTATTACTTATAATAAATCAACTATGAAATTTGGTGGGATGTGCAAGTGTTTAAATCAATTATATCCTCCCTTAAAGATATGACATGCTCTGAGCAGGTTAAAGTTCCATGAAACTAAGAGGTGATTGAATCAGGTATAATTTTTATAGATATGGAATGTGTTTCTAGTAATGTAAACTTCCATGGGGATGAGATGTGTCTAGGGCAAGTCCACTTTCTATAAAGATGTAGAAGTTCATGGGGGTCAAAGGTGCTTGAATAAATGTTAAAGCCCTTAAAGGTTGAAGGTGTTAGAGATAGGTGTAAGGTCCATAGAGATTTTGAAGGATTTTGTGGAATATTCATTGGTTTGAAATAAATGAAATATGCTTGGGAGTATTCTGCTCAGCCAGGTGAAATACCTAGATTTTGATGACAAAACCTCAAAGGGAAAACTAAGGGTTTTTGGTAATTGAATGTTTTTTGGAAACAAAACCCTATAAAACCCTATAAGACTCTAAAATCATTGACTAAAACCTAAACACTTGAAATAACAACCAAAATTAATCCTCTAATAATTATTATAATAACAACCCAAAAGAACCCCCCAAACTAGACAATCTCAATAAAACCTTAAAATTGGAAAATTATCTATGAGAAACTGTAAATAACTCAAACGATTCAAGTGTAAGAACAATGGAAAAAATTCATAAGGAAAGTATGGTGCAAAAGAGAAAATATGATGTGGAAGATGTTTTGCAGTCATGGTTCAAACTTTTAGGTACTTTTTTGACACATGGCTCAAGGTTTCGAAGGCACAAAAATCATTTTTAGAGCTCAAAAAACCTACTTAGTAATTAGACAAATGATAAATAATCCCCAACTGACTTATTTTATATATAAAATCATATAATTAATTTAGTTATGGTAGTTGGTGATAGATCTAGGATATTCTTGGAGCAAGTCCCATGTCCATGGGAAATGAATGGCTTGGTTTGGTTGAAGGTGAAACTCATTGAGCACTTTGCATGTTTATAAATGTGAAAAGTAAACTTTGGGTTCTAGATTCTACAAAAGGGAGGTATTTATTTTTTATAGGATATAGAGCCCTCCATGTATTTTTCATGTTTGAAAATTTGTAAAGTGCTTATCAAGTTTTGGATTCTATTGGTTCAGATTTTTTGCAAGATCTAGAGCCCATTGTGCATTTTACATGTTTATAACTTGAAAAATGAATGTTGATTTTTATATTTTTCCATGTTAGAATGTATTTGCTTTGTGGGATCCAGAGCCTGATAAACACTGTGCATATTTACAAGTGTGCAAAATGCATCCAAAGCTCTAGATTCTATAGTGCAAAACGGAAAGATGGGTTTTTAGTGGTTTCAATGGATTTTCAAAAAAACAAAGGGGGTATCCCTTAGGGTATTATATGTAATGAAATTTTTGAGACAAAAATATCAACATTTTTGGCAACCTCTATGGGATGATTACCTACTAATAAGTTTCAATCTAGTAGCCTTCTATACATTAGGCATGGAGTCAATTATAGCTTTGATAAACTTTAACCTAGGGATGAATGAACTAGAAGTTACCTAGACACAATAAAATAAGAAAAACATAGACAAATAAAATGAGGGAAAACAACACCATCTAAGGATACAAAAATCTTAATGACTTGACCTATGCATAAGCACTTATTAAAAGATACAACTAACCTTATTATATATAAAATCTAATTTTTTTAGATTGAGTCCCTACCTCAAAAGCAAGCTTTGAGGTATACCCATTGACTAGGATAGGAAGTTCTTCTCCATAAATCTTAGAGAGCTTAAATGTCTTGGCTCTTTTGCACTAATTAATAATGTATGGACCAGTCCATGTTGCATCAAATTTGGTCTACTTGCCTAATTTATCCCTATATGCATTCTATTTGAGGACCATATCTCATTTATTATCGTTCCTTTTAGATGCCTTTTTGTCAAAAGTCTTCTTGGCTTAGGTCTGATTAGCTTCCAAGACCTTCATTACTTGGTTCCTAATTTCTTCAAGTTCCATAAGCTCAGCCAATCTCACTATCATTGCATCATTATCGATCAAGTCCAATTGGTGATTGAGCTCTAGAAATGGTAGCTCAATTGATAGTGGGACTCAAGCCTCTCTTCCATTTACTAGCATGAAAATTAAATTACCTATGGCTCTCTTAAGGGTGATCCTATCAGCCCAAAGTGTTGATTTCAACTTTGTATGCCAAGATCTTTGGTTGTCTTCTATTATTCTCTTGATAATCCTAATAAGGTTCTTGTTGGTTGACTCAGCCAAGCCATTACCCTAAGGATAATAATTAGAAAAAGTGCTCAGATATACATTATGTTTAATGGCCCATTCATTGACCTATGTGCCCATGAAATCTTTAGCATTATTAGAGATAATGGTATGGGGTACATCAAATCTTGAAACTGTGTGGTCCATAAAATCTATAATTGACATTTTTATAGCATCTTTTAGTGCAATTATTTTAGTCCATCACATAAAGTAATATATTATTGTGAGGACCCATTTATACCCTGCACTCGATGGTGGATTGATGATACCTATAAATTCCAATCCCCATTAGGAGAATGGTTGATCTACCTAAATGGGCCTAAGAGGAAAGGCTAATAAATTTTACTTATCAATGAAATAAGTGCACATTTCATTATTCCTTACCCATTTGTGGGAATATTTGAATAATTTAGGCCAATAATAGCCTCCTTTCATTATTTTGATGGTCATGGTCCTTGCAGTGAAATTCCCTCTTGATGGGCCATCATGAAACTCTTTGAGTACCTTAAGAACTTGATCATGCTCAATACATCTTAACATAACTCCATTCATATCCTTTCTAAATAGTACTCTATCGACAAGGATATAAGGAATAAACTAGAGTCTGTAATACCTTTTCTTAGACCATTGAAGATCATATAGATATTCACCATTCTATAGTAAGTTGGTCATGTCTTGGATCCATCTCTTGAAAGTAGGTAGGTTGGTTGACTGAGATGCATTTTGGGCATATACTACTTCAGGTGTTGGTTTAACAATTTTAATATCAGAAGCCAACTATTCACACAAACCTTTTCCTCTTACCATCTTGGCAACTTTAATGTCCACATCATACTCCATGACTTTGGTAATCTATCCTACCCACTTTTTATTTATCTCCTGATTACTCAAGAACTCTTTAACACTTGGGTGGATTACCATCAGATGAATCTTATTATTAGATAGCATATGCCTAAATTTTTTAAGATCCTTAATCATGGCATATAATTAATTCTCTAAAAAACTATAATTCTCCTCATATCCTTTCAAGCTTTAGCTGAAGAAGGATATAGACTATTCCAATTATTTCTAATCATGGTAAGTCAAAATGGATGAGATGATTTATTCCCCTTCTAATGCATAAAGAATGAATTTCTTCTCATAATTTGGGTTGACCAAGGTAGGAGCCTAAGAGATAGCTTATTTGATGGCTTGAAAATGGTCTCTTCCATCTTGTGTCTAGCTGAAGATGGTACCCTTCTTGAGCATTATAGTGAGGGGTTTTATTGGGGAGGCAAAATTCAAGACAAATTTTCTCACAAAATTAATCTTCCCAAGGAAACTTTGAAGTCCTTTATTATGGCTTAGTAGTGCTAATGCAGATATATCACTAACTCTTTTTGGGTCTATCACAATGCCTTCCTTTGACACTATGTGCCCCAATAATTTCCCTTCATGGACCATAAAAATTCACTTATTTAGGTTTAAATAAACCTTGTATTCTATATACCTTTCAAAAAAAATTCTAAGGTGGTACAGATGTGCTTCAGCATGCTTTAAGTAAATAGTGATGTCATCCAGATATACTAGGATCATTTCATTTATCAACCCTCTAAATTCCATATCTATGGCTCTTTGAAATGTTGCTCCAGCATTGTTCAAACTAAATAACATATTTTTGTATGCATACATACCCCATTTTGTGATGAAGTTAGTTTTGTACTAGTCTGATTCTTGTACTAGGATTTGGTTATAGTTAGAATAACCATCTAGAAGGGAAATATTTTCAGATATTTCTATAGTTTTTAAAATTTACTCATTAGGTGGGAGAGGATAGTGATCCTTTAAGGATGCTTTATTTAGGTATTTAAAATCTACATATAGCCTAATTTCACCATTTTTATTTATGACAGGGACTAGATTGGCAACCCAAGATGAGTGCTTGATGGGAAAATTTATATTAGCTTCTATTAATTTAGAAAGATCACTTTTCATCAGGGGTTCAATCTTTAGTTTAATGGGCCTCTTCTTTTGTTTGACAAGCTTAGTGTTTGGATTAAACTCTATTGTATGCTAGTCTAAACTATGGTCAAACCCTCTTAGATCAAAATAGATCCAAGTGAAATTATCATCAAATTTTTCTCATAATTTAATAAAATTTTGTTTCTTAGAGTTGTCACATACCTTCCCTAGTTTTAGGGTTTTGCCTTCTGAGATTACCACTAGCTCTTAGTCCTCTACATTGACCAAAATATTTTTTTATCACCTTTTAGTTGGTCATATAAATTGAAGATATTATACAATGTAACAAGACCCATAGGTAGACTTTTCATCTTTATTTGGATGGTTTTATCCTAGAGTTCAGGCTAGTTCTTATCAGAGAATTTAGCTTCTTCTCTCAAGAGGTATATAATTTATTGGTCATTATCAAAGAATTACCCATTAGTGACATTAACAAGAACATACAGTCTTACCACCAATTTTATATGATAGATATTTCATTTACTTATCTCCTTGGGTAAGTTATATTAGGATCCCATTGAGTACATACGATTATCATCTTTATTTTATGATCTTGGCACTGCCTAAATATTTAGAGTGATGAAATATTCAAATAGGTCCCATACCTTATGCTTATAAGATCTCAATAAGTTGTTCTTATTCACACTTATAGATTTTACTTAGTGAACAATTAGTTTTATATCACCAAATATTTTTAGGGATTCTATCCTTCTTTCTTTGGCTAGTTGTAGTCCTCAAACTAGGGCTTCATATTTAGCTATATTATTAGTGTAGGTAAACTAAAGTCTAAAAAAATAAAAATAATTATAATTTTAGGGAGAGATCAATACAACACCTACACCCTCTCCATTTTTTTTCTTGATCCATCAAAAAATAATTTCCATAGACCTTGAAGATCTTCAATTGGTTTTAAGATATTTGGAATCATTACATCATTCTCATATGCAATATGTACCCAGCCTAGTTTCTTCTACATGGTCATAAGGATAAAACTCGAGGGTTGATTCCCCTTCATCTAAGAGAATATCTATAATATCTTCTATGGTGGTTTCATCCTCATGGTCAACTTCTTCTTTTAGATCTTGTAATATGTAATTTATTTTCATGAGAGGAGGGGTATATGGTTCAATTTGATCCTTAGATATTGACTCAGTTATTATTATTACTCTTGTCTCATACCTCATTATAAGCAACATATGGGACCAATATACAAACAAATATCCTCCCATTTTTGTGGTAAAATCTCCTAAAAGGCAAATGGCGAAATAAGGAGGAAGGTCGATAACTGAGATATCTTGGAAAATTAAAAAAGTAGGAGAAGCATGGATAGTGATATTTAAATATTTTATTTTTCCTATTGTTTGAATAGTATTCCCATCAAAATAAACCACTCCCTTATTCATAAGTGTATATTTTATGCTAAAATCATTAGCTAACTTTTTGGGCATAAAAAAACTACTAACCCCTGAATCTACCGTGCAATTATGAACAAGATGTTTCCCAACTATTAATGAGAGATAGAAAGGAGGAGGCTTACCACTTTTACCCATATTGGCTTTATTTTTTGGTTGACATAATTTTTTTGTAGTATTAGGCCCCTTAATTAGAGCCTTATCTTCTATTTATAAATTCTTCAAGGCCACTTGTAGAAAATCTCATTGTGATGGTATAGATAGTGTATCCCACATAGTGGCATTTAGATTAGTCTTCTTCATTTGCTCAATAATGTTGAAAGGGATATTACCAACCTTAACCTATGCATTTTTTTGAATGGTGTCCTCTTACACAAGATTTAGAGTAGGAATTTTTTTTTTGGGCTGGATAGTAGGTGCAAAGGGTGGCCTTTGCACTATGTTGTTCTTTGTTGGTTCCAATACAACCTTGGAAGTTGAAGCTTATTCATTCTTGAGGGGATGATCACTCTGATTACTCTTTTCTTTGATCATGTATTTACTACCACTAGACCTCTACCATTTAAAAATTCTTCCTCTTGATTTACTCCAAAAAATTCTTCTTCGTGCCAACTTAGAAGAGTAACTTCTCATTGAGTAGGTTCTTGTGTGTTTTCTTGATAGGAAGTGGACTCTTCTTATTGTCATTATGTATTTATCATGAATTACACCATCAAATCTTGAATAATCATGTCATTGGGGTAAGTACTCTGATTGTGTGGTTATAAATAGGGATAATACCACTCATAGTCTTGAACCAAGCTATTATGAATAGGTACAATGGCTTTGGAAGTACTATTGACAATTTTAACCCCAAAATTCATATTACAACCCTTATCATTTGAAACTTTGCAATGTCATTTTGTCATTAGAGCTCAATAATTTGTCTTAATAAATCCTTAAAAATCCATGGTTAACAAGCCTTGAGGTTATCTAGGTAATTTAGGGGATTTTCTTTCACTTATCTTGTTCTTTTTAGGAAAGAACAGATGTTGATTAGAGTAGTTGAAAGGAGAAAATTCTAAAGAGGTTTTCAATATTTACAACAATAAAGGTTCTTCTCAAAAGGGAAAAGATCATTTCAAAGTTTTGAGAGGGTTTATTACTTTTGAAAAAGTTCATTTCACAAAATCCTGAAGTCCTTTTCAAAAAATTTGAAGGCCTCTATAATTTTTTTGAAGACTATTTCATAGAGGAAAATTGGGCTCTTTTCCTTTTATGTCATCCACTGTAAAGTTTCCAAAGGAATTATCCAAATAAAATGGTCTATTGAACAAAGCTGAAGGGATACTTTGGAAATCAAAAGGGCATTGTCAAACTTTTTTGAAAGACCATTTTATTGAAAGGTTCTATTTCATAAATCTCAAAGGAATTTTCAAGGGCAAGTGGAACATTTTCATTTTTTCTGAAAGGTAGCTTTGAAAGGCTAAGAGGTCCATTACAAAAAACCTGAAGGGTATTTTCCCTTCAAGAAAGTCCATTGTCAAGATTCCAAAAGGTGCATTTCATTTTGATGAAGGATCATTTGAAAGGTTCTAAAGGGTACCTTCAATTTGTCCAAAGGGATAGTTTTAAAAGCCTGAAT
Organism: Torreya grandis; assembly: GCA_037957365.1. Lineage (NCBI taxonomy): Eukaryota > Viridiplantae > Streptophyta > Pinopsida > Cupressales > Taxaceae > Torreya > Torreya grandis. The sequence continues at coordinate 71,354 of JARHVA010001773.1, forward strand.
GGCTATTTCATATGCCAAGGGATCACTTTCTCTTTAGAAAAGTCACTTATCAAAATTTAAAGGGACACTTTCAAGACTCTAAAGAGTACTTTCCCTTTAGATTTTATTTGAAAAATATGAGATAATTCCTTTAGACTTTTTGTCTAAAGGAAAAATGCATAAAAGAAGAGATTCAAACATTTTTTCCAAGAGGCAAAAGGCTGAAAGAAAGAGTCCTTTACAAAATTTGAAGGGGTCACTTTAACTTTCCTGAGGGATAATTTCAAGGAGGAATTTTCAAGGGATTCAAGTGGACCATTTCATTCTTTCCAAAGGATAAGTGGATGCATAAAAAGTTTCAAAAATATCATTACAACAATCCTAAAGGGCTTTTCAAAAATCCCAAAGGTCAGTTTCGAAAGACTAAGGAGTAACTTGCATAAGGCCTAAAGGGAATGTCTATTGAAAGGGAAATGAAGATATATTTCCTTCAAAAATTTTGTCTAAAGGAGATAACTTGTAAAGAGATAGACAGAGTCTGAAATAATTCTTTTAGAAGATTTATCCGAGGAAAGGAAAGGCTCAAAAGGATAAAATCAAGATAAAAAGACACAAAATGAAGGACTTTTCAAAAAGTTCAAAGGAATTCCTTCAAACAAATTGTCTGAAATAATTCCTTTGGAAGACTTTCCAAGGTAAATAAACTAATCAAAAAATTTTGAAGGGAAAGATAATCCAAAAGATCTTGCCATAGGAAAATATATAAAGAAAAGAACCACAGACAATTTGTCTGAAGAGATCAAGGAACAAATAGAGACAAAAAGCCATAGACAAATAAAGACTGTCAAAGCAATACATTCACAAGAGTAAGAAACCATTCTCAGTCCAAGGAGTTGACATAGGTTTCATTCATGCTTCTTAATCTTCAAGATCTTTTCATGCAAAAGGGGAGTAAATTAAAGTTGACTAAACCTTGCACTTTGGTTGACTAGTTGACAAGTCATGCTTCTCCTTAGTTTTCATGTAATCTGAGCCTTTTAGACACTTCTAATTTACCTTCATACAAAGTTTTCAGTCCAAGATGTGGTGTAGCCTTTCATACAAGTGGATACCATTGAAGGTTGACTAGTCTTTCACTTTGTTTAGTTGACAAGTCATGCATGTGCTCTTATTTATCTTGTTGAAGGCTTTCAACATTTCCAACAATTCAAGTGGAGTTCTAAATTTAGCTTTGGCATTGATTTCATGAAAAGGTAATTATTCTCTTGTTTTAGGTAGTTTATGTGGAGTCTATATTTGGAGATGGGTGTAGCATCATGCATGATGAAGGTTTTGGCTCAAACTTGAGCTCATCATTATTTTCAAACATCAAAGATCTTTCCCTACAAAGCATAAGACAAATGGATTTATTTTTAGATCTTTGGATAGCACAAGTTAAACTTGAGTTGATCTCTTCTTCTATCTTTAGTTCCAATATCTTGGCTATTGTATATTTTTCTACATAAGTTGGCTTTTCAGCCTTGAATCATATCCTCTTTTTGGTAAGACCATATCCTACCAAAATTTACACTATGTAACCTTTTCAAATTAATATAAGAACAATTCTAAAAATCCAAAGTGCTATTATAGTGTATTTATGTCATTGATTTGAATATGTGATAGAATTTTCTTCCTTATCAAGTCCTGATTCTTACCTAGTTCTTAGTTAATCAAATTATACAGGTCATGTTCTATGTTTAACATCTCTTGGATGAAGTTAAAATGGATATAAGTGGCTAGTTAGTGCTTTGAATCAGGGCTATTCCTTCATTTACCTCAAGCTTTGATCACTAGATAGAACCTTTTCATGAAATATTGATGCATAGGGGTCATTTGGATTTAAAAAATTCAGTATGTTTACTATTTGATCAGTGGCTTAGGATCCCAAATTGAGTGGATCAAGAAAAATTTAGGTGTATCACCATCATTAGATAGGTTTTTCCTTTGAGTTTCTTTTTCCCTTTTCCCTAGTTGTTTGTAGCGAAAGGTAAAGGTCCTAATTGATACACCAAAGGGAGTTAGCCCTTACAATCTAGAGATTCAATCCACTAATTAGGTTAGCCACAACCTAAGATTGTCTCCATGTTTCAGTAGACTGTGAAGGCCTGAAACTACCTTCACAAGGGTGCGAGTCTGATTGACAATAATTACTCAGTGTAGATAAGGCATAGATATTTTTGGGCTTTGTTTTGCATTTTAACCTTGTAGTTATTGATTACCTTGGTATTATTACTTGTCTCCCTAATACGTTTTCTTATTGGGTTGATATGTCAAGTTAGCCTATTGATAAGTTTTATAATTCTAATATTTTTGCCTCTTCATAGCTACTAACTCATTGTAAAAACTCTTGAATAGTGGTTTAACCTCATATAGTTCATCTGTAGGAATGGGGGTCAAATCTAGTATCTTAATTGTACTATAAATTAGATTAATTATAGGCAGTATAGGGGCTATCTTTGGAAATAGAGGCATTGGTGGTCTTGGGGTAATTTTACTAGCTTGAATTAAATATTTCTCTACCTTTATCAAAATTTTATAATTAGTGGGAAGTGTGGTACCACCCATAGACTAAATAATAATAATTATATCACTATTTAGGGCTCTCAAGTAATATAGGAAAGCATTCTCTATAGTTGGCTTGATGAGTGCCAGAATTATATTTCATGTCTTCTAGAAATGGAAATTGAAGTTGGTCATGAGATCATAAGGAGCCTATTAAATGATGTTTAATTTTTCAATCAAAGAAAGGTGGTCACTCTTATCCTCAAATTGAGCACATAGCATAGAACCTAAATCATCCCAATCCTGAATAGAGTTAGGGGAAAGACTTTTATACCACTTCAAGGCTTTGCCCTCAAAATAAGAGACCAAGAATCTAATTTTAACATTCACTTGTACCATGTTGTGAACCATGCATAAATTGGATATATCTTGTATGAGTTCCATTGGAGTAGTGGAAGTTTTTCCAATGAATTATGACAAGATTTTTAATGCTGAGGTTGGTATATCATCATATTGAGCCAATTATAGAGGGCTAGCCCCATTGAAGGCTAAAAAAAATTTGGTCATTATTAAGGGAATAAAACTGATAGTAGGATTACTTGTAGGAGATGAAAATAGAGTTTCAAAATATACTTTATAACAAGGTATATTTGATTATATTCTTTTTTAAGTGGAAATGACAATTCTAAAAAACTAGCTTTCTTACCTTTCACAGTTGATCTTGTTTATCAGCTTGGCATATGTAACCCCTAAAATCCTAAGACTATAAATTAGTGGAATTACTAGGTGCCTTTGAAATGCATCTAAATATCATACAATTTTCATGGAAAATAACACCATTGTGTTATACTTTTTGTGTCCCACCAAGCATGCCAAAAACTATTAGCACATAAATCTTGCACTCATTATTTGATATGGAATAACTCATTGTGAAACACTAATGATAAAATGGGAAAACCTATAAGTCATGGGACTGTGGTGAGTTGAGGTTAACCTCTAGAGAAGTCCAAATTCCTTTCACTATATCTGATGCAACTAGTAGGATACCAGTTCTATGGAAATTCTACTCTTTTAGTATCTTTTTCTCCTAAACTAAAACTTTGATAGGGAAAAGGGAAAGAATAAAACTTAATGATTGCACCAAATATATTAGTGGGTCTTAATGCTTGCTTGATAAACATAATGGAATAGAAAATTATATTGAAATTGGTTTAGCACAAACTCATACAAATGAGAAAATAGAGGCAATATTTAGTTTTCTCACAAAAGGGAAATGAGTTCTTTATTTTAATCAAACAATATTTTTAGATGGGAAAAAATAACACAAATGAATCTCTTGTGATTGAAATAAGAAATAAAATTCCACAAATAATTAAATAACTAGAATACATAGATATTTCTCAGACAAGAAAGGCAAATCTTCAATTTATTTTTGTCCCAAAAGTTACAACTTGTAGAAAATACATTCAAAATGCAGAAATTATATCCTCTAATAGTAAAAAGATGATTTGGGCCACAACGTATGCCCATATTTATACAAAAATATCACATATATGAGATGTAGTTGTCAAACTTGAATGCCTAATAAGAGAAACCATGTAGATTTGGAATCTTCATGCAAAAAAGAGGTGAGTTCTTCTATATCTAGCATCTTGGACTTGTAGAATGGTTGGAAAATGGTATACAAGAGTTGGGCATGATCCTTGGCATAGAATGGAATGACATGGCATGGATTGAACTATAATATTTCCATGCAACACTTTTTCATCTTCAACAGCTAAGAATAGCTCTTCATGCAAAATGGGTGATTCCCAAATAGAACTTGAATTTTCAAAATAAAAGATAAATTTGAATAAATCCAAGTTAATTTTTATGAAAAACCCTAACTTGCAAAACACAAGTGAGACTTTTAAAAATTTTAAGTCAAATCACTTTGTCAAAATGAACTTTATAATTTAAAATTCATGATTTTACACTTTTAGCAATTTAATCTTAATAAAATGGAAAGTGTAATTTACAACCCTGCTTTTTACAACTTTCACATAATCAAAAACTATAAAGTGTAAAATATAATTTCTCTTTCTAAAAAAGAGTTATAAAAAATAGTTGTTTCTTCAAAATTACAACTTACAATGTTTTTTTCAAATGAAATTACAAATGACACTACAACATTTGAAAATATTCAATAGAGAGAAATTAATAAATCTCTTCAACCTTCTTGTCATTCTTGGCCTGTAGTTTTTCAACATATGCATCAAAGGCCTTGAAAAATTCTTGCAATCATTATAGATCCAGCCCACAAGAGTATATATTAGAGGCTACACAATCTACTTGAATGTTGACTAATTCTTTCTTGAAAGTCTTTATTCCCCAAATTTCCATTCTCATCTTATCAATTACTCTTTCATACCTAAGAAAATGGTAGATAGAACTCAGGGTGAAGACTGTGTCCTTTACAAATTATTTCTCAACTATTTCCTTAAACTTATTTTGGACCTCTTCCACCTGAAGGAGATTATTTGCATTATTTACTATTTGGCATGACATTGTGTTCATCATCCCATCAATGTTGTATAATACATCAATCACCTTGTCATGTGTCATCTTTACTTGGTGAGCAGATTCTATTAGTACTCTTATACAAAATTCAGAAGCCTTGAGTAGATCCTCATGCTTAGCATCATTATGTAGTATATTATTGGAAATGAGGGTATCTATATCAATTGATTTTTTATTTGTTAATTTGAGATAATATAAGTTCAAAGTTTGAATCTCTCCTTCATATTAATTAACCTGATCTTTCAAGGTATTCTTTATTTCTCTAATTATTTCATAATGGTCCATCATTACTATAATGACCTTATTGCCCTTAGTGATTAGTTCCTTTGACCATTATTTTTTATCCCTTACCATATGATCCATCTCTCAGACTGAATCAATGAAAAATTGATCTAGAAACTGACTGATCAACTACACTTCTATGTTTTTGTGATGATTCACTGGGTTGTGTAAATTATTTTAATGCATCTATAAGTTGATCCACCTTTCTCTTTAATCCATCCTTGGTATCATTGTCATAATAAATCCTTTCAAAGATAGAATTGATGTTAGATTACACATCATGTTTAAGCCCCTCTCTTGTCAATTGTCCAAGATTAATTTTGGAAATCTGGTAATCACCCACCATGAGATTTTATTTTGATTTATCTAGTGGGGGGACTAAAATTTGAACATACCTTTCTCCCTTATCATCATTGAATATCCTAGAGAGGATCCTAGGAGTTGGTTTGGACTTCTTGACCTATGAGAGACAAAATTTCAAAGTGTTAGGATCAACCATCTATTTTCTCTTCTTCCCTACTAACTAGGATAGCTAACTAAAAGTAGCCTCTTATTATTTTTACACTATCAAAAAAGAATTAGTAGCTAGAATATCAATACTAGAAGACATTGTGACCATTATAGACTCTTGGTTAGATGTTGTCATTGGTTGCTCAGGAGGTGCCTATGAAAGTTCACTCCTATCAGTTATTTTCAAATCTACACTTGCATTAAGAACCTGTGTTGTTCCACTCTATATTAAAGGTGTTGTGGAAATAGTGGAAGTGGAAGAGGTGGAGGCAATGGAATCAAATATGTCTATTGGAGGTGTGGACAATGGAATAGACATAGGGATTATGAATTTGGGAATAGGGGGAAGAGTGGAAAACTAAATGAATCAATTAGATGTGTGGGACCACTCAGGGTTGATGATGTGAGGAAAGTGAGTGGAGATGAAAGTGATATAGTACTTAACTTAGGATTTGGGTAGCTTATAGGACTAAAGTTAGGATGATTAAGTCTATGGCTTTGTATTATTGGGTAGTGTTGTAAATTAATGAGGATGAAATGGAAGGGATTATAAATGGAATGGAAAGAGGGAATGGAATGAAATGGGGAGATAAAATTAGAGGAGATAAAATTAGATAAAATGGAGTGTAAACTTGAGATACCACTGATGGGGGACCCTGAGTGTCAACCTAACTTGATTGTGTTGGTTACACTTAGCTTAGTATGGTTAGAATGGAAGGTGAAGTGGAAATTTCATATGCAAGGTGATTGAAGACAATAGGTGGAATTGACACTAGAGGTGAACTTGAGATCTCGAAGGAGTAGAAATAGGGGATGGAGGTGTTAAAATCTCTATGGAAATGTAAGTAGGAGGATGGAGAATAATAGAAATGGGGGTTGTAATTATGATAGTCATGAGGATTAAAGCTATATAATATCATGTTGTTGATGTGTCTTCAAATGGAAGTTTTATTGGTTTTTTAATAGCTTCCCCCATGCTACTTTATTCTCCTCCCTTTGCCTTATTCTTTTTATTCATTTTATTTTTATTTTAAGGCTCCTCTAATGATTTTCCTAGGCTCTCTTTTGATGGAGTAACCCCTTCTGCCTTAAGATTTATAAGCTTTTCTTTAACCCCAATTAATTCTCTTATGATCTATATTCCCTTAATCCTTAATTAATTGATAGTTATGTTAATTACATGGATCATTCTATCAAACAAAGACAAAGACTCTAGAGCTGACCACTTCATTGGTGGAAGGGCTTGTGTGATGACCTATGTATAATAAATCAAGTCCACTCTAATTTCATCATCTACCAGGTCATCTCAAACTAGTGCCAGATCATAATCTTTGATTTATTTAAGGGACATCCTAAAATAATCTATCATTTTGACTACTTCCTCATCATCACAATCTTTCCAATAATCCTCATAGTATGGCACGTGAGCATATGTAGAAAGTGTCAATGTGTTGGTGATCTTACCATATACATCAAAGAATAGTAGGACTCTAAAGTTTTTAGTGTCATTTGGTACATTTCAACCTTAGCACACTTGGACTTAAGAAGGGATTGGCATGTGTATCAACCAATAGAAATTGGGAAATGTATCCCTACCTTGTGCCTATTAGGGAGGAGCTTGTGTGTCTCTACAAGCTGCTTGATCAACTTGGCAAATAGAAATTGGCAAATTTATCCCTACCTTGTGCCTATTATAGAGGATCTTGTGTGTCTTTAAAATCTATCTGACCAACTCCATTAGTGCCCATTTGTCACTAGCATATATATGGAGTGTGTAGGGATAGCCATTGAATTTGACTACCCTAATGTAGGAGAAGGTGGGGAATTATATGAAGTAGGAGCCCCATTCGTTGATTTTAACCACTACTGATTTTAAGAGCCTTGTTCTCCCAAGTTCCTTGTTAAACATGATAATGATGTAATAGCTGAAAGCATCATTTACTCATCTAAAATGTTGTCTACTAGAATTTAATGTGAGGTTAGGGCAGTGTTTATATACTCTATTTATTTCCTTTAGAACTATGTTGAGGCCTAACAATAATTATCCTTTGTCTAAAATGTATATAATGTAGGATTTCATGTAGAACTTCCCTATTATTTACACTTTTAAGAATTTATTGTGGAAGCAATCACTTATTAACTAGGCCTAGTGAATGTATTATTTGTTTGGTCAGATGACCTAGATATATTGGTACATCCACTCTTGAAAACACTTAACATTAGGATTACTAGTAACCTTGTGCAATAAAATGATGGTGTCTCTTACTTCATCAATGAAATTAGGCATATACATGATCTTTATTAACTTGGTGGAGGAATGATTGGGGGATTTGAGTCACTATTTATTGATTATATTTTTAAACCCATCTTGATTATCTTTAAATAATTGTGTAGATGTATATGGAGTTATATCTAGGTAACTCTCAAACTTCAAGATTACAAATACTGAGCTAATAAAATTAGGGTCTAAATTGAGAATATTTTACCCTTTTTCATTATATACCTCTCTTCTATCGATACCATAGTGTTGGGCCATTGTAAGAACCAACTCAGGGCTCTAAAATAATAGTGGAAAGGCTACAGCTTATGGAAGGCTAGAGTCATAAACTCTTTAGACCCAATCATTCTTAAAATCTAAACCTTTCTGAGCCCATAAATCTCTTAAGTCAATGTGACCTAAATCAATATCAATTGTTTTTGAAACATTAGACTCAAAAATAGGAGTCACTCTAGGGCCTTTGGATTTAAAATTAATTTCCTTATGAAACATTAAAACTAAGGTTATTACTTATGAGAAACCAACTGATAGGATTTGTAGGTGTTTAAATCAATTATATCCTTTGGTGGAGATAGGATGTGCTCTAAAAAAGTTACAGTTCCAAAGAACTAAGAGGTTTTTGAAGTAGGTGTAAGTTATACAAAGATGGAAGGTTTTCTAAGCAATGTAAACTTTCTCAGGGATGAGAGGTGTCTGGGGTAGGTCTACTTTTTGTAAAGATGTAGAAGCTCACAAGGGTCAAAGGTGTTTGAATCAATCCTAAAGCCCATGGAGGTTGAAGGTATTATAGATAGCTATGAATTCCATAGATACATTAGAGTATTTTGTGAAATATTCACTAGTTTAAAAAAAATGAGATATGCTTGGGAGTATTCTACTTAATCAAGTGAAAAACCTAGATTTTGATGGTGAAATCTTGAACGAAAAATTAAGGGTTTTTGGTAATTAAACATTTTTTGGAAACAAAACCCTAGAAGACTCTAAAATATTTGACTATAACCTAAACACTTGAAATAAAAACCAAAATCAATCCTTCAACTATTATAATGTCATCCTAAAAGTACCTCCCAAATTAGATAATCTCAATGAAACCCTAAAATTGGAAAAATATCTTTGTGAGAAACTATAAATAACTTAAAATATTCAAGTGTAAGAACAATGGATAAAAATCATAAGGAAAGCACCATGAAAAATATCAAAGATGATTTGGAAGATGTTTTGTGGTTGTGTCTCAAATTTTTAGGTACTTTCTTGACACATGGATCAAGGTTTGAAAGGCACAAAAATCATTATCAAATCTCAATAAACCTAATTAGTAATTAAATAAATGATAAATAATCCCAAAATAACTTAGTTTATATATATAATTCTATAATTAATGTAGTTATGATGGTTGGTGGTAGATCTAGGAGCTACTTAGAGTAGGTTCCATGTCTATGGGAAATTAATTGCTTGGTTCAGTGGAAGGTAAAACTCGTCAAGCACTTTGCACATTTGTAAATGTGAAAAGTGTACTTTAGGTTCTAGATTCTATAGAAGGGGGATATTTATGTTTTGTGAGATCTGGAGCCCACCATGAATTTTTCATGTTTATAAATGTGCAAAGTGATTTCTGAGTTTTGGATTCCATCAATTTAGTTCTTTATGGGATCTAGAGCTTGTCATGCATATTGCACATTTGCAACTTGCAAAATTCACACCGAGTTCTAGATTTTTCCATGTTGGAATGCAGTTACTTTATAGGATCTAGAGCTCGGTAGTCACTTTCACATTTATAAAAGTACAAAATGTATCCAGAACTCTGGGTTCCATAGTGCAAAAGGGAAAGATAGGTTTTTGGTGGTTTCAAGGGATTTTTTAAAAAACAAAGGGGGTCTACCTTAGGGTATCAGATTTAATGATATTTTTGAGACAAAAATATCAACAATGATGAACTCCACTATGAAATGACTTGACAAATAATGAGTTGAATTTGTATATAACTCATTTTGCATGTATGTCAGTTGAAATTATCACTCTAAAAAATAATATAAATAATGTTTAAAATAGCCTAAATTTTTTTTTAAAAAAAACTTTAATATTTTATTTACCCAACAAAACCCTAACACCACATGAAATAAACTAAAAGTCCTCTTTTGGTCACATCTCCTTTTAAAAAGAAGCCATCCTAAACAAAAACTTAATCACATCCCTCATTGTTCCATTCATCCATGCAACATTGACTAACTTCACCAAAAATAAAAATTGCCTTTCTTTTACCATGTTATTTTATAGAAAATAACTTACCAATAATAAAAGACAATAAATTAAATTAAATTTTATTTTGGCTTGGGACCTATGTGGCACTAAAAATAAGACAAATATGTTTATTCTCATTCCATATGCATATTTTTATGATGTTTCAACATCACAGCAGCTATACCAATCACACCATATGAAGTATACCATGCCCCTTTGCAACATATTTCACTCTCTCACTACCTTTTGTTAGAAATAATAAATTCCAAGGGACCACATAATCTAACAAAGCCAATAAATGTCCTTCAACAAAAAAAAATACAATAAAGATATAAAGTAGAAAAACATTCCCAACAAGGATATGAATCGATTTTCATCACGTCTCCTCTTTTTATTGTCTTAAGACAAGTACTGCCTCTCTTTCCACATGAAACAATTATAAATTTAAAACTAAAAATTCTCTCTTTTAGAAAAAAAAAATTTAAACTCCATTTTCATTATGAGAAAAAATAAATTATTCACAACAAAATGAGCAAAATGAACTTTTATCCTAAAATAATAACTTTTTTTACCAAGGTCTCCCAATGCTCCTTCATTCTTAAACTTCTTCATCCTTTTTATGACCGACTTCCATAAAATATTTGATGCCAATGTTAGGAATTTATAAAGAGCAAAGTAACTATATTAATATTGATTCAAGAAGATATTGCATCAAATTCAAATGGTTGATTACATGGTTTTATTAAAAACAAGCTTTAATAAGGTTTTCTAATATATTGAACTTAACCACTTATAGGCCCAACTACGTGAAATAACTTATTAAATTTAATTACTACTAACATAATTTTAATCTATTCAATAAAAGGGGTGTCTCAGTAGTAGATACATGCCTCATACATAATATTAATAACTAATACATATAAATTTATACCTTAGATCATTAGACCCAACATATAAGGCATCATAGGTCATATTATGAAGAATGGATACATTTCAAGTCTCAATACAAACTTAAGCACTTTAGGAAACATAATTTAGAAGATAAGTTCTCATTTATAAGGATATATTATAAATGGGTGTATGTGTTTAACCCTAAATTTTATGGTATGTGGAATAGGGTTAAGAATATATAAATAATCCAAGAACAAGGATGATAAACTAATATATAATAGGCTAATTAATTATAAACTCAAACAAATGAATTTTATTAATTATAATACTGAGATATGTTAAATATAGAAATTTCCATAAACAAAATATGTTCAATTGATAAAAATATAAAAGATAAATGCTACTTAGTTGATTTTACGATGCATAATCATATCTTGACTGGAAAAAAATGTGAAGTATGTAGGATGAGTATTCTAGATCAATTGTTAGATTCTAAAATTTTTACTTTTATAGTTATAGACACTACCATCAGATCTAGACACTACTATCAATGCTAATGTCTAAATGTGTTATAGGCATTCATTATAGAATAATGACTAGATCTCAATGTGACCAACTTCATTTTTTTGGGTTCTATGTCACCTTTATACTAATGTATTCATATATGGGATACAAGTTGTTATTATTTGCTAATTTATCAAACCCTATATCTTCACCCTTAGAATGAATTTACTAAAAATAGGTTAGTGGGATAATGGTGTTGAATTGACCTCAAATACCCATATGTCAATGAGTGTTACCTACATAACAAATTCTTTAATGAGGGCCTCAGACTTATGTAGTTCTCCCCTATGTGTGTGTGTGCATAAGAGTGTAATAGACTATATGAAAATGCATGCAATGATCTAGCTTTTAATTTTATAAATATCACTCATGGGATTATCTTTAAATTCTCTAGACTTATAATATTATTGTTCTTATTTTTTATTTAAAAATATGGATGAATAGGTTATAATAGTTTGGTTGTGCAGTTGATTTATTGAACTTTTTTAGGTGCTTGCTTGGTAATTTATAGTTGAGGAATGAGAAGGGTTAAACATATATTTATAACACATCTTTTTGAAATATGTCACAATAGGGTTTAATGATATAAATAGGCAAACCCATAGGTTTTAAAACATTTGTAATTTAGATGACTTTTGGCAATTGGACACTAGATAAGGATCTGAACACTGTCCCTTTATGGTGGGTAGTGTTAAAAAGGATCTAAAATAGGTATGGATATGAATCTAATAGTGAAGTATTTTTATCAAGTTTTGAGATTCATGTAAAGCTTAGAAACTTGGGTCATTAGAATGATCTAAATTAGACTCACAGATAATAATTTAGGCATAGTGAGATGGTAAATGTGATTCTTTAATACTAGGGAGGTATAGAACTAAAGGGTAGATACAAGACTGAGATGATATATATATTTATTTTTAGTATCTATAGTTTCCCCCCTTTTAATCTATTAATGAAAAGGATGAAATTACTAGTTTAAAGAAGAGAAATGCATACCAAGGTGTATACAACACACCTTGCCTTTTATTTTATCCCACATTGAGTGTTTTAGTATGAACTATAATTGAGATCATGTTATAGTGTAAATCATTACATATAATTTTAAATTTGAAATAATTAAAATTATTGAAAATAAAGATAGTAACGAAGGAGTATACTTGTGTGTCGATGCAACCATATTGCCTCTTGATCTTTTGACTTGGTAAAGATTCTTCCTTATGAAGAAGTGGAGCTAGAAGAGGTTCAAAATTAAACCTTATATATTTTTAAAAGTATATTGGAAGGTATTATTCCCCCCATCTAGTGTAAATATGAGTTGTAACATGGAAATTGAGAACATTATATCTCAATTGCATAAATTGAGTGTGAATATATATAATCTAGTAAGGGTGAATGATTTAATAAAATTTTCCTATAAATCTGGTGAGATTGGATGATTTAATCACTCTAACCTATAAATATAATTTAATCACTTCAACCTATAAAATTAACCAAACTATTCTATCAAAAAAGGCTCGATAATAGTACATCCTAGTGAAATTAGTGGGTACTGGTGAATAGTATAATTGGTAAATTTTCAATTTTTGCTACAATAGTATGGCATATGCACCTTTAATATATCTCATCTAGAATATGTGTCATAAATATAAAAAATAATATTTCATATCTATGCAAAATTGGATTATTTTATAAGATTCTAACTCAAGTGTATATCTTAATCATGAAACTGAACTGTAGATTGTGCAAGTATAAGGCCCCATTTTGCATAGTGCTTATCCTTGACAAGATGACATGAAATTATGAATTATATGTTATAATTATTTAATTATGTTGTTAAGTCATATCCAACTAAGGATTCAAGGATTTATGAATGTTTTTCATGTGTTTGGAACCATGAAAAATACCTATAAATCTTGCTTAATTTCTTACCTATGAAATAATGATACTTATATTTTTTATACAATGTTTCATTATGAAATTTGATTATGTATATAAGATATATTGACTTAAGTCATGATTTAATCATTGATTATAATATTTTGAATAGGCAAATACTTATGTATTAAACCATATGAAATTATCTACGTGGATGTTGATATTCCATGAATGATTGGCTATGGTTAATTGATTGAAATTTCATTGTTTGAATAAATTCCATAGCTTCAAATATTAGGCTAGAGGAATTTAATGTATGCATCAAGTGTGTAGGAATATGAAAAGTGAAAAAAAATGAAATAAACTATTCCAAGAATGGTCTTATCATTAAATAGTTTTAGCTTAACCCTTCTTAGACCTATGCTAAGTAGCCAATTTCCTGAGTTGATGTTCATCACCCTTCCTAACTTAGCATATGTTTTAGGTGGTATTGACCATTTTTTACCACAAGTCAAAATGGGTCAACTCCCTATAGTAAAAAACTTTATATAAGGGTCTATGATAAAGTCATAAGTTGTGTCATAGTTCATTTAATATAATTTCATATGTTATTATCCTTGGCCATAGTCCATATTAGTCCTTATGTGATTTTATGTCACTTAGGGGTCATAAATGGGTCATAAATGAAAGTTGTATAGTTTTATTAGGTAAAAAAAGTGTTTTTAACTCTTTCTCAACATTATTAATGTTATTACCTATAAAATTCCTTGTCACAAATGTCAATACTAATAGAAACTTGTAGTTGTTAACTGAAAATCAAGAAAACAAGTGAGAAAGAGGGAGTTTCAAAGGTTGTATAGCTTATGGGAGAGAGTGGCACATGGGAAAATATTATTTAGTAAAATTTAATCTTCCATAACTCAGTTTCCATTCTTTATCTACTTTTGAAGTGCCAAATTGGACCAAAACCATTCTATCTCTCCATCACTCCACTATGCACATGAAATTGATCAACAGGTCTTAGGATGGTATGGCCAATAGGAAAAATCTAGGTCAAATGATCTTGGTGGTGGATATTAAACTTTTTATAATTAATTTTCATGTTTGGAGTTTGAATAATGGTTTCCTATACGTTATGAGCCATCCTTAACAAGTTGACTATCCATTTTTGCTTGTTGTTTTCGATACCCTATAGGTTTTTCTCCTATTTGAGCTAGTCCATACAACTAAATTAATGAATTTGATTCTACATGATGTTTAATTAATTATATAAGGTTTTCCATCTTGATTTTCATGTTTTGAGTTGTTTTTATGAGCCAAATAGTTTAAGTTTATAGGTTGATGTTACCAGTGAACTTGCAGTCAATTTTAAACTCTTGTAGAAGGTTTATTTCTCTACAATGGTTTTAAATCAATGTGTGGTGTTATATTTTATGCCTTAAATATATTATTATACCCTCTCCTTCCAATATTAATCTTTAATATTAACATCATGAAGGTTGCATTTAGAATGTGAGACATAGTTAGCTTGGTGTTTACTTTCACTTATAGTCATGGTGTGTGGGGTCATGAACATGTTCATGGAGGTGTTATAAGAGTTAAAATGGAGTTGAATACATTATTTTTGAATTACAAATCAATATAAACCTCTATAATTTCATGAAAATGATGGTTGGACAGTCAATTCTCATATATGCACAGTCATGCACCATTGGTGTGCATCTATAGTAGATTGAGGACATTAGGATGGAGGTGTAGAAACATGTTTCAAGCCTTTAAAGTTAAAGGGAACTAATTTGAATTATTTTGAGAAGGTTTGAAACTATTTTCAATCCATATTCCATGTATATAACCCATCTCCACACTCACTACCATGTATGTAAAAATGCACACCTACAAGTAGCATTGACAGAGACTTTGAATTGTTTCATAAAGATGTTCTAACATGTTTTGAGTTTTCCATCAGGTTATATTAAGATGGATATGCCTTGATAACCATGTATTAATTCATATCATATGTGCACTTCCTTTACTCAAAGTCGCTACCTACATATTGAGATGTCCACCTATACGTGACATTACAATAAAACTTGAGCATGGTCATGGAAGAGTCTGGCATGCTTCAAATCCCTTATAAAGTTTGTATATGATTAAGATGATATGATAGTCATGATTGAGGCCAAAAGTGGTATTCAAGCTATAATAAAGCATTTCCAAGTCAAAGAGTTTGAATTTAGGGACAAATTTCCCTAAAATACCAAAATAGAGGCCCAAGCACTTTTGGTGATGTCATGGAATAGTGTAACAAAACATTTAAAATAATCCTAAGTGTCCCATCATGAATCACTCATATATGGGTATAATCATGAAAGATAAATTGGATATGTGACTAAAGGAAAGTGGTGTTTGAAAGCCTCCAAGTTGCATATTTGTTCACTAAAATTTGGTAGTGCTTTCTACAAGATTCTAAGTTTTCAAATGACTTCACATCCCAAGGTGATAATGTAAGAGCATCTACCAATATAAAGTGACTCCATGAAAGTGAGAAGGGAATATCAATGATTTAAAGTCATATAAAAGGGTTGAAGAGATGGGTATGAGCCTCCATCAACACCTACAAATGTATCTTTTAATTGAGAAGGCCACCTACATCTGCCTACAAGTGCCTACAACCTCATGATTCAAACCATGGTGGTTTTAATTAAAAATATGAGCACCTATCAATAAAGGAATACTAGAACATGTGACACAAGTCTCAAATAGTCAAAATTCACCTACATGATTCCTTTTTTTATGTAGAAGGGTCCAACTTCTTTCCTAGGGTTAGAAGAATATTTCAAAGCCTTAGAATAGGTTTTTAGGTATATATAAGGTGTGTTAAAGATTTTGGAATGCATAGGAAACCATAGGTAAGCTATTTCTTGGCTTAAACCAATTCAAACTTGCATAGAATGGAATAAAAAGCTTGAGAGGTTGATTTGAGATGTTCAAACCTACTAGGAGGCTTAGCATGGGAATCTAAGGATTTAGGGAATGATTAAGAAGGTCTTGAGAAAATGTTTTTTGAAATTTTTTTGAAATGAATGTCAAACCTTTATGAATAAATGTTAAGGGTGAAAATGACTTAAAACCCTTGCCAGTAACCTAATTAGGAAAATGAATAATGAGAGGCATATATATGGCATATAATGTCTTGGGAGATGGTTATATATTTTAGAGGACTCTACAAGACTCCTCCCCATCAACTTGAGTTGTACCCCACCTATATAGATAGGGTGGGAAATGTGTTTTCTTGACTATTTTTAGTGTTGTGTAGGTATATAATGGTTTCAAAAGATTTAATCCACTTTTTGAGAGATATTAGGACTTATAATAACCCACCATGTTCATTTCATGATTAAGATAATCTCACAACTATCTATGCAAGTGCCTTCATCTCAACTAGTTAAAACTGACATAGTGAACAAACTAGTGAGAGAGTGAAAAATTTAAGTGGGAGACATTTTAAGGCATGATTGAGAAATATAAGGCCATGATAGGTCCTAACATGTGTCATTCACTCCTTTATATGTATCATATTTAAAAACTGAAGACCAACTTTGTTTCCAATTGTGAAAGGGGAGTGAAAGAGGAATTATTTGGAGTATAGGCAATGATAACTCATGTCCAGAAGAATCATGATGATTATGGATATAACTAATATATGGTGGAGCATGTATATAAACCCTCCCACTCATTTCAATAATATCATCTTTCCCTAGTTATTTTTGGGACGTTCTAGGAAGGACAAATGATGAAGGTAGTTTTTTTATCAAGAAAATGAGGAGTTCTACACCACATTTCAGGAGTTTCATGTTTTATGGGATATTTTTACATGTTTTATGGGATATTTTTACAAGTATAAATTTCATGTTATATTTCATATTATTCTTTGATACATCTTTAACTCCTTTTCTCAACATGACACATGTCCTAGTGACTCTTAGACTCCTTTATTCTCACCTCTCTCTCTAATTCTTAAGGAGTATCCATTTGATCTCTTGTAGACTAATACCACATCTAGTATGAAAAATCCATGTTAGTTTCCTATCATATTTTGACTTTGAATAATACAAGAAATATATTTTTGAGTTCATAAACAATTTGTTTGAGTGTGAAAAGTGATGAATTATTGAGTCTTATGATTTTGTCCTTGTTTTTCTTTATCCTTTCATCTCTTATGCAAGAATTTATCAGTTTAACAAGTCATATAGAGTGTAGTTAGTGTATTAGGATCCCTTAAAGTGTGAAAGTGTCCTTATATTTAGTAATATAATCTTTGGTCTACTTACCCTAAGTGGTCGCAAGCATGTCACCTTTATATTGAAACACTTATGTTAGAACATTTTGGGACTTTGAGACTAGTTTAAAGATCTTTTTCTTAGTGAGAGAAAGAATGGTATCAAATTGGATATATTCATGGTGTATCACCCCCTATATTATCTTTATTTTATGCATACTTTTATCCCTTTTCCCTCAAGTAATCAGTAGTATAGATGACAAGAACTTCAAGTCAAATTTAGGGAGCTCACCCTTAAACCTAGAGGTCTACTTCTCCTATAGATAAGCCCACATACCTAAAAATATTCCAATATTTCCAAAATATTAGAGTAGGCTTGAAAAAACTCCTGTGTGGTACAATATTTGGTGACAATAGTTTTGGCACACCTGGTGGGACCATTGTCTTCAAGATAAATTGTCAAGGTGAATGTTGGTCTTGACAACATCAGTTATAAATTAGAGTGTTATTTAGAATTTGGTGACTCCATTCAAGATATAATATAGTTTAAGGCTATTATTATTTCATAAATTTAATCTCATGCTTCATCATTCTTACTAGGTCATCATCTAGTAGATTGCTCAATCCTATCAATCCACCTATTTATCCTAAACTTCCTCTTGAAGTTCAATACCCTCATCCTAATCTACCTTTTGAAGAGAAAGAAGATTTTTCTATCCAAGAAAGTGAAGAGGTTGAAGAAATTGAATATCTTAAATAAAACATGGCTAGTCAACATGCCTTTCCTACCTTTAATACTGAAAATCCAACTCACCTTCAAGCATATGATGGCATTCCTCCTAATGCTATAAAGAGTGTACTTACATTCAATGGTAAGGTTCATGTCACAGCTAGTGAACACATCAGGGATATCTCTATTTTTTTTAGTTTTCATAATGTTACTAAGGAGAATATTTCCATTAGACTCCTTGTCGTGTCCCTTAGAGGGAAAGCACTTGATTGGTATATGAATTTACCCAGTGTATGCATCACATCATGGGATGAATTTGGAATGTTTTTAACTTCAATATTTTAAGATTAAAGTGACCATAATTATATCATACATCAGATCAATGTGATCAAAATAACTCCCAAATAAATAATGCATGACTTCAATGAGAGGTTTCAAAAGACTCGATATGGATTACCTCCTCCCATGAGACCACATACTAATTTTTTTTCCACATAATTGAGATATATTGGTAATTATATTGATATCATGATTCAATCCATGGGTGGTTTAACTCTTCTTGAATCATACTTATATTTCTATCATGCTTCAATCCATAGGTGGTTTAACTCTTCCTGAAGCATATGAACTTGTCATTAGAGCTCACAATGTCCTCATTCAAGCTATAAAACTACCTTCTAAGGTTTTTATGCCCTTTTTTCCTAACATTTATATTTATTTTCCAAATATTTCTTAAATTCTTAATGTTAATGCCAAGCTTAAGACTGATCCTAAAAAGGAAAAATATGATGTTGATTAGAGAAATATTCTTAGCCTTAGAGGCTCAAACTAGGAAAACCAATAGGCAACAAGGTCCCTATAAAAACACTTAACCCTATAAATATAAATATCGTAAAAAATATGGGAGATGAAGAGTTTAAGTGTATCCTAACTTTAACAATCCTACCAATGTGTATAATTACAATTCTACATCCAACATAAGAGAGATGATACTAGTGCATAGTAACTTGGTCCAAGGTGAAAATTGGTAATAAAGATAATTCATGGATATAAATGAGGGTGTATAGGAAGATCTATTTACTCAAGGATTAGTCACTCTTTTTTTATCAACTAAAGATAAATTCATGATACAAACAAGTGAAGGTGGAAAGCCTCAAGGAGAAATCTTCACCAATTTCCTAGTTGAGTATACTTTTATTCTCAATCAAGGTAATTATGTTGTATAAAACACTATAGAAAATATAAAGGATTTAGTATTTGATATTAATTTTCTTAAAAATTCATCAAATCCTCCTACAAGCAACATGGCATGGCTACAAGAATGGTAGTCCCAAACAATCCTACACATCCTTCAAATCAGAATGTTGGAAGGATTGTTCAAAGCATCTCAACTCCTCAAATTTCAAGAACTTATTTTACTCCAATGACCCAATAAAAATTAGGTATGTATATGTATATATATATATATATATATATATATATATATATATATATATATATATGACTCATTAAATAATACTAAGACATCCATTTCCCTTTGAGATGTCCTTCATATGCCTAGCCAAAAAGAGCTCCTACAAAAATAGTTATCTATTATCCCTATTAGTATTTCACCTTTAATTCAAATTCATTATAATTTTTATCCTATAAAATCCCATAAAACCATTGTTAAACCATCTATCAAATCTTATAATCCTCCACATTTCTACCTCACTCTCATATTAGGTGATAAACTAGTCCATAATTGCATAGTTGATAGTGGTGCTTCTACATCAGTCATGCCCAAGGTTGTAGCTGATAAGTTGGGCCTAAAATATTAACCCCATAGAAAATGTGTGATTAAATTATATGGTATACCTTCCAAACCATATGTTTGATAAAAAAACTTGAAGGTTTTTCTTCATGATTATCCTAACTTTTATGTCCTTCAAGATGTTGTTGTACACTGTCTTGCTCATTTTGCAATCTACCTTTCAAGAAAATTTATAGTTAATATAGGAGGCTATTTATCATTTTATCAGTACTTATTATCCTTTAAGACAAGATATGTAGCAAAGTTAATAATAATAACTCAGCCTCTTGCAAGGTTTCACATTGAGCCTTATGTTGAAACAAGTTCAAACTTTAATTATGTAATCAATGAGGAAAAGGATTTTATTGCAGATGATAGTACTTATTCCAAGCTAGAAGGCATTTCTTATTTGTTTATTGATGAATATGTTACTAACACTAATTATCATGATCCTTATGCTTTCATGGAGGAAACTAATTTAGGAGTATATTGTATACATGAGAAGGAATACCAATACCTCTACTTACCAAGGAAGAAGGTGAGGATGGTGAGATGTGGAATATGTTTTTTGATGGTATAAGAATTAATATTGGTGTAGGAGTTGGTGTTATGTTATT
The DNA here is from genome assembly GCA_037957365.1 of Torreya grandis. Taxonomy (NCBI): domain Eukaryota; kingdom Viridiplantae; phylum Streptophyta; class Pinopsida; order Cupressales; family Taxaceae; genus Torreya; species Torreya grandis. The sequence goes on from JARHVA010001773.1 coordinate 92,489, forward strand.
TTTCATATCTAAAAAATAGTACTAAGTTTCATATATATTCCATTGTAGTTTCACTTGCAATGTGGCTGAGTATGAAGGTCTGATTCATGCCCTTCAAAGGGCAAGGAGAACAAGATTCAAGAATTTGCAAGTATATGGAGATAGTGAATTGATTGTATATCAAGTTAGGAATGTGGTTGCTGCCATTAAACCTTTTCTAAATTCATATAATCATAGGGTATGGTATTTTTTTGAAGACTTCAATGCATTCAACATATAATCAGTCCCAAGGGAGTATAATAATCATGTTGATAGACTAGTTTCCATAGGAGCATAATTTGATACACCAACTACCATAAAAAAAGAGGGAAATCAATCTCACATTAAGATCATTTTTATACATTCCATACCTAATAATTAGGTGTATTTTCAATTGTTTGATAGTGATAAGCACATTACATTCTTCTTTCAAAATGAGGTTGGGTTTTCCTCAATAAATCAAAAGAGACTACAAAAATAGTTTAATGATCAGATTATGTAGCTAAGAACCAACAAGATACCTAAGGGCTTGGTGACATTATAAATTAACTTTAATTAGGATGATCAAAGGAAGAATGAAAATGTTAATATGTCTATAAAATAGGAGAAATATGAGTCTTAATTTTCAAATATAAACTCCTCAAACTAGGTAAGGTATGTTCTACATTGGAGAAGCAAGTATTCACTGATTTTTCTAGAGAGTTTCATGACATCTTTACTTGGGAATATAAGGACATAAAATGATTTTATCCTAGCCTATCACAACATACCATTAAATTTCAACTTAGAGTTAAACTGGTTAAGTAAAAATAAAGGCACATCAACCTAAAGGTTGAACAACTCATGATGTTAGATTTTACCAAACTCCTTAAATCTGAAATAATTTTTCCTATCAAGCATTCAAAATCGGTAGCTAACCTTGTGCCTTTTATAAATAAGAGTGGGGAGATAAGACTTTGTGTGGACTTTATAGATCTTAATAGAGTGTCACTCAAATATCACTATCATTTGCCCTCAATAGAGTAGATTTTGTAAATTCTTTCAAGTTCCCGACATTTTTCTCTTTTAGATGGATATTTTAGTTATAATTAGATTCTGTTGAATAAGGATGATCAATTCAATTTAAGACAAAAATCACTATAAAATTGGGTAGTTTTGCTTATAGGAAGATGTCTTTTGGTTTGTCAAATGTCGATGCCACCTTTCAAAGAGAAATGGACATGGCCTTTAAAGGTTTGATAAATGAAATGTTGTTGGTTTATCTAGATGATATAACAATGTTCTCTAAAGATTATAATGAAAACATTAAACACTTAAGAAAAGTGTTTGAAAGATGTAGGTAGTATGGAGTATCTTTCAACCCTAAAAAATGCATCTTTATTGTCCATGAAGGTAATCTCTTAGGACATATTATTTTCAAATATTGTTTGACTATTGATCATGAAAGGATATAATATATTCAAGGCCTATAATTTCCCTTTCATAATAAATGTATCCAAAGTTTCTTAGGCAAGATAAATTTTGCAAGGAGGTTCATACCAGGTTTTTCATCTTTGGTGAAACCTATCACAACCATGCTCAAGAAGAAACAAGTCTTTTCTTTGACTAAGAAAATTAAGAGTAGTTTTAAGGTCATTAATAAGGAAATTACAAAAGCTCCAAATATTTTGAATCCTAATTTTACTAAAGACTTCATATTCTATTCATTTTCTAACCTTGATACTATCTCTGCTATGCTAATGCAAAAAAATGATAAAGGTGTGGAACAACCAATTGAATTCATTAGTAAAGGTTTGGAGTATTATGAAGTAAAGTAAACATTTATGGAGAATCAAGTCCTTTTTATTGTAAGATTACTAAAGAAGTTTAGGCTGGTTTCAAACAATTGGATTCATATTATGGTCTCTCATCCTAGTACCAAAGAGTTTTTCTTCAGTAAGGACCTTAGTGAAAAAAGGGTAGGGTGGATTACTAAGCTAATGGAATATGATGTTGATATCAAAGTTACAAAGTTCATAAGGGGTAAATTCCTTTGTGAACATATATATTCAAATCACCGTGAGTCAAAATAAGAGGCTTTAATCAATCATGATTGCTCCCAACTAGCTGGTTCCTTGCCTCTACAAAGTTGGACACAAAATGTTATCAAATTTCTTCAAAGTGATGAATATCATAATGGTATGAATAGATACCAAATAATATATTTTAGATTTAAATATATTCCTTTTTACCTTATATATGGTGTGCTTTTTATAAGAGACACTAATGGTGTGTTATTGAGATGCATTGACAATGATCAGCTTGGAGTGTTGCTTGAGAAGTTCCATGATAGAACAATAGGAGGTCATTTCTCCCAAAAAACCACAATTTCCAAGATCATGAGGATAGGATATTATTGGCTTAGCCTCTACAAGGGTTGTTATGCTTGGGTAAGAAGGTGTGTACAATGTTCTTTCTTTGTAGGAAAATAGAAGCTTGTAGTTCTCCCTTGGAGACCTATCTAAGTAGATCAACCTTTCATACAACGGGGTCTTGATTTAATTGGTATAATAAACCCTCCATAAAGTTTTGGTCATAAATGGATACTCATAGTAACTAACTAATTCACAAGGTGGCTTAAGGTAGTGATATTGAAAGAAGCTAATGAGAATGCTATCTTAGATTTCTATGAAAGTATCATAATAAGATTTGGCACTCCTAATATCATCTCATATAATGCACTTACTTTTATAGATATTAGAATAGTTGATTGGGAAAATAGTAATGGCACATACTTGAGCACTTCATCTAACTATTACCCTCAATTTAATGGGTTGGCTAAATATTCTAACAAGAATCTAATCATAATCATCAAGAAAACTTTGAAGGATAATAAAAGGGCTTGGTACACTAAATTAAAGACAACCCTATGGGCTAATAGAATAATTCCCATTAGGTCAATAAGGAATTCTCCTTTTGTGCTTGTCTATGGAATGGAGGCTAGGTTGTCTATATCCCAAGAGCTACTTGTCTCAGAATTGGCACATCTAGAGTTATTTAAGAACACTCCAATAAAAGTAAGGTTAATAAAATTAATGGAGTTGTAAGAGACTAGAGATAAAGCTCATAAATCTATAGAACATCACCAAATACTAATGAAAAGGTATTTTGATAATGATTCAACTACAAGAACATTTGAATAAGGTGACATAGTGTTGAAATGGGATGAATATAGATCAAAACTAATGAGACATACAAAATTTGACACTTTAAAGAGTGGACCATATGTCATCATCAAGTGTAAACAAAGAAACTCTTTTCAATTATCAAGGATGAATGGAGAGGATCTAACTATCTCTATTAATGGGATACATTTAAATTCTTGTTAGTTATAAAATTAAGGTTAGTTTTATAAATATTAGGTTATGTGTGAATTTTGTTTCAGTTGTGTGTTATGTTTCATAAGTGTTCTTAATAACACATGTTTATTTCCCTTTGGTGTGTCTTTTTCTTTGTTGTTTGGTGTGGTGTCAAAGGTGAACTGTGTTTAAAACCTATGTATAGGTGACTCTATGTCTCAATGTAAAAGATTAGGCTATTGGTCTTGGCATAGCAAGCATACCACCCTTGGGAAATCACCAAGAATATTGACCATTTTTTACCACAAGTCAAAATGGGTCAACCCCTTATAGTCCAAAACTTGATATAGGGGTCTAGTATAATGTCATAGGGTGTCATAATTCATTTTATGTGTTTTTATATGTTATTATCCTTAGTCATAGTCCATATTAGTTTTTATATCAGTTAGGGTTCATAAATGGATCATAAATGAAAGTGGTGTGGTTTTTTACATAAACAAGTGTTATAAAATATTTCTCAATGTCCCTCATGTTCGTCCCTATCATATTCCTTTTCAATAATGGCATTACTACCATAAACTTGAAGGTGTTAATTGAAAATCAAGAAAACAAGTGAAAAAGAGGGAGTTTTAAAGGTTGTACGGCCTATGGGAGAGAGTGGCACATGGGAGAAGCTTGTGCAGTGAACTTTAAGCTTCCTTGATTCCATTCCCATGCAATAATATTTTTAAGTGAAAAAAATAGACCAAACCTATTCTATCTCTCGATCACTCCACTATGTACATGAAACTAGTTAACAGGTATTTAGATGGTATGGATAGTAAGAGGACTTATAGGTAAAATTCTCTTGGTGGTGGATAGTACACTTGGTCTAATTTATTTTCATGTTTTTATTTAGAATAATAGTTGCCTATAATTTATGAACCATCCTTAACAAGTTGACTGTCTATTGTTGTTTGTTATTTCCCACACCTTATAGGTTTTGCTCCTATTTGAGCTAGTCCATACAACTCAATTAATGAATTTGCTTCTACATGATGTGGAATTCTTCCTCTCATGTTTTCCATATTTATTTTCATGTTTAGAGTTGATTTCATGAGCCAAATAGTTCAAGTTTGTAGGTTGATCTTACCAATAAACTTGCAATCAATTTTCAACACTTACAAAAGGTTTCTTTCTCTGTAGTGGCTTCAAATCAATGTATAATGGTTGCCTATACTTTATGAACCATCCTTAACAAGTTGACTGTCTATTTTTGCTTGTTATTTCCCACACCTTATAGGTTTTTCTCCTATTTGAGCTAGTCCATACAACTCAATTAATGAATTTGCTTCTACATGATGTGTAATTCTTCCTCTCATGTTTTCCATATTTATTTGCATGTTTGGAGTTGATTTCATGAGCCAAATAGTTCAATTTTGTAGTTTGATCTTACCAATAAACTTGCAGTCAATTTTCAACACTTACAAAAGGTTTATTTCTCTGTAGTGGTTTCAAATCAATGTTTGGTGTTGTATTTCATGCCTCTAATATCTAATTTCCCCTTCTCTTTCTAATCTTACTCTCCAAAATCAACATCATGAAGGTTACAATCAAAATGTGAGACACAATTAGCTTGTTGCTTACTTTCACTTATAGTCATGGTGTGTAGTGTCCTAAACATGTTCATGGAGGTGTTTAAAGAGTTAAAAGAGAGTTTAATACATTATCATTTCATTATCAATTAAAATAAACCTCTATAATGCCATGCAAATGATGGTTGGATAGTCAATTCTCATAAATGCACCATTGGGATGGAGTATGAAAACATTTTCCAAGCCTTTCAAGGTGAAGGGAACTAATTTTATGTCTTTTGAGAAGGTTTGGAACTATTTTAAAGCCATATTCCATGTATATAAACCATCTCCACACTCATTACCTTGTATGCAAAAATGCACACCTATAGATGGCATTGACAGAAACTTGGAATTGTTTCATAAGGATGTTCTAACATGTTTTGAGATTTCCATTGGGTTAGACCAAGTATGAATTCATATCATATGCACACTTCCTTTATGACTAGCATTTGATTCATAATCAGATACACTTCTCTTGATCAAAATGAACAAGAAGATTTACCTTATACTTGTACCTTCTACTTCATTTAAATGTCAACATGAGGATATAGACTTGAGAGGATGACTTCACTATATGTGCACACTCAATCTTCTAATTTGACCTTCTAATAATTGTTATCTAAGATGTTAAAGTCATGCAGTAAATAAAATGCTAGAATTTAAACATGAATATAATATTGTAAAATAAATTCTTATACATTGGAAGCTTCCTTAAAAAAATCTAAGCAAGAATGTAAATCACACAATTCAGAAATAAAACACACAATGCATAAAGAAATCAAATAGCATGATTAGTTATTCAAATGGGTTGGATTGTTGTTACAAACTTCCAAAAGGGGCCCTTTCTCCTTCTGACTCCAGCTTCAATCCTTCCTCTCACAGCACTTACTTGAACTCAACAATACTTGTTCATATTAATCGAAAATGCAACAATGAATTACTACAAGAAATTATGATAATATTTACTTGACAAAATGTACTTTTGATAATCTCTAATCAATATCTACTACATCTCAACTCTATTTATACACACACACACACACACACACCATAGAGCAGATTGTTTTATACAAAAAATATATATATTCTAATCTAAAAAACATTCGACTTAGGATAACCAAAATTGGCTCCTTTTGCTAAAGTCATCTTTCATGTGAATTATGTGACATTGATTTAGGACAAAAAAATTTATTTCATTCTTTAACCACTTCTTTATTAGGCTCCATGGAGGTTATAGTTGTTTATATGAGTCGATTGAAAAAGGAATCAAAATCTATTCATTCACAGCTTTGACCATGCAGTGGCTACAAGATAGTCTATGTAATGAGATTCCTTTACTATAGGACATTCTGTGTTATACACTTATTTCTCTAAAACATATTTAAAACACATTATAGAAAAATCATCCAAAAGCAATATATAACTATCATATATTTAATTTCAATACATAATTCTAACTATTCAAAGAGTATAGAAGCATAACACTATTTATAGGATTATGGATTTTTGAGGAAAGAAACTTTATGGGAAAACATGAAAAATAAAAAGGATGAGTGTAATAGATGAGGACAAGAACAAGATATTTGTGGGGCTCATCACACCCCCCAAATTGAAATCTTTCTCAACCATGAGCAACAAACTTGTTCATTTCTATTTCATGAAGAACTCTAAAATCTATGGTATCTAAGGCACCACTAGTAAGGTGAGCATAAAATCCATGCCTCTATTCAAATAGTTGATAAATTTTGACCTCCCTAGCTTCATCCAATGGGGATTTATCCTACCAATCTAGAATAAGATACCAAAATAGAGGGGGATAGAATGTGAGGTTCAACAATTAAGATCCCATTTCACCTACAATAAGAGTATATTTTATGATCCTATTAAATGTTGCTTGTATTTAAAACAGAAATATGGATCTCCCTTCCTTAGTGATGAAGTGAGCTCATTCCATCATTCAATGTAGGACTCTTTAGTTATAGGACTAGTAGAAGTTCTCAATCCTAAATAAAAATCTTGGGCTTCATCATAATTCTTAGTAAACCAAGCTCTGACCTCCTTATTTAATATGATATTATCCCATTATATCAATAGAACATCAAGTGCCATTGACTCTCTTCTAATGAGCAGCTAAATTTCATTCTCTTTTTTCCTATATTTAGCACATCTCTTCCTCTTCTTTTCTCATTCAATATATATGATGAAAATTCCTTTAGTTGAACATCTCTAACATATATATTAGGGTTACATTCCCTATCATAAAAGACAGCATAGTTGTGAAGATACAACCCACATAATTGTGCTTGTTCTTCTTATGAGCTTTCTTTATAGATTTGAAATAAGGAAAGGGGATCAATTACTTCATAAGGCATGTCATAGTAAGTTATCATAAATTTGAACTTATGCATTTGCTCCTCAATATAGACTGAATATACTCTTGCAAGAGGTCTACAGTCAATGATCTCTTGGGTAAGATAAGCCATGTATTCAATCTTCTACTGTAGTTGGGATATTCTCTCTTCCTTCAATCTATTCCCTTCTTTCAATTTCTTATTTTCTTTTGTTAATGCCTTTAAATTTTCAGCCTGACTATCCATCTAATTCATCAATTTAGAAGATATTAAAAATAAGGAATGACACTTGACATCTTAGGTAATAATAGATATTTATTTTTGATTTACTTCTACATAAGGTTGTGAAATAATGTATGTGGGATAGTCTTCAATAGAGGGCTACAACTAAAAAGTTATTGTAGCAAGTACATCCAATCCTCCTCTAGATTGAACCTATATCTTCTTTCTTAATTACTCAATTTCTTATAGGTTTTGCTCTAAAGTGATAAATTCCACTTGTATATTAGGTTGCTCCATTTTCTCTAATTCCTCCTACAATGGTTCCTCTTGCAACTCTTTAAGACTATGCTTTACTTGTTCTACCTCCTAATTAAATTGTATAGAACATTCTTCCTTATTTGTTTTAGCCTCTAGAGATTCATCACTACTGACAGTCTATTTTTATCCAAATTTTTCATTAATTTAAATAACAGAAGAAGGTTTAGTTCTCATTTTTATTCTCAATCTATGGAATTTGTGATTAGAGGTTACCTTGGCATTTTTGGGAGAAGGTGGAAGTTCCTACTCAGACTCCTCTAAATCAGGCTAGAGAATGAGTTTTTTTATTTTGCTTCTAGATTCTCTAGTTATATAAGTATTTTATTCAATCCTTATTGTAGGTTCTTGTGTCACTATAGGAAGGTCTCCTTTTTTAGGTTCTTGTGGATCTGAAAGAAGGTCTCCTTATAAAGGTTCTTGTGGAGCTATAGGAAGGTTTTTTTTTGTAGGTTCTTATGGAGCTATAAGAAGGGCTTCTTCTGATCTTTGTTCTTCTACCTCTAATTCCTCTTCTATTTTATTTTCTTATCAACCACATTATGAATTTTTTGGTACTTGGATAAAATTTTCCCAAATTATGTTGGGTTTAGTCCTTTGCAAATAGTCTTGAACAATCAACTAAATTAAACAATGACAGGAAAGAGATTTGGAATTACCTCTTTGAAATGCCTCTACCATTTTTATGATCATGTGGAGTAAAAAGTTTAGAATTTTTATCTCTATACCATGCCATAAATGATTCATGAATTTGAATTGAATGTCATGTAGCATGGAATACCTCCTTTCACAAGTGAAATATCTGCAGATGAACTCAATAGCGTTGGCCCATCTTCTTGATAAAGATAATTGTGTAGTGCCCTACTTTTAATTTTCCAAGTTTTCATTTCTTCTGATGAATTTTTGCCTCTCTACTTTGTCATCAAATTTTTCTTGCCATGTCTCCCCTATTTGTGGAAATCTCATTACTCTACTAATGATAGTTTCTATCAACTTTATTTCCATTCCACTTACTGTTGTCAGGTTATTATGCAATGAGCCAGTGAATTATTCTACAATTCCTTGATCTAGAGCTTATATCCTCTCAAAATTGTACCCATCCTACATTTTGGAATAGGGCTAGGATGTTAGGGATATAGGTTAAAGGAGTGATATCAAGCATTTCATGTTTAAGCAAGTCCCTTCCCATATTATGAGATGAAATTTGAGTTGTAATCTATGTTCTTGTAGTAAAGGTTTTGTGGTGTTGGTGAAATGTTTGTGATTTTTGCATTAGGAGTGAAATAATCTATTGGAATTATAAAAAATCTCCCTCCCTCAAACTTAAATTTTTTGTTGTCCTTAAGGGATGAAGCTGACATACGTAAATGGCTCATGGCAATAACAAAGGGTGGTAGTAGTAGTAGTAGTGTATCAAAGGTCACATCAATCAGTGAAGGTGAAGATATGGTGAGTGGATATGATAAAGAGAAGATATGGTAGCATATTAAAATAATTAAGACCCATCATCTTATTAATAATTAAAATGTATGACATGAAATAAATATAAAATAATTATCTTATTACTTATAGGAATACCTTTCATTAATGTGCAAATGATGATTGAAGTGGTAATTTGGCATGTGTTGTCATTCGATTGGGAGTAAAACTCTTTATGAGAATGTAATGTAGGATGTAATGATAATAATACATCTTATACGAATAAATTTTTCCTCTCACAACAATTTTTTCATCTTATAGCAAGAAGTGTTTCCTGTAGCAACAAATTTTTCTTCCTGTAACAAGAAGGAAAATGTATTTCTACTTCAAGAAAAAATAGATGAAAATAAAAAGTTTTATTATTTTAGTTCCTTTCTCTCTCTTTCTCTCTCTCTCTTTTGATTAATGTTGATCAATCAGTGACCTAGTTTTTTGAGACAACATCCATCAGCAATGCCCAAAGGTTTTCATTGCTAAATTTTCTAGATTTTTTTTTTTTAGATTTTCTAGTCCCAACTCAACTGGAATCCTAGGAATCTAGGAGGTAGGATTTTAGTCAGCCTAAACCAAGCCATTTTGAATGACTTGTTTTTGGCTGCAATAAGCTTTACTACATTTATAAAATATTAGAGAAGCGTTGATAGAAATATCCTTCAGCTATAGGAACAAGTTGATTTGCTTCATGAAGAAGAGATGGATGTTGTTCTTTAATAAGTTGGCAAGTGAGAGTTTCCTTGGAAAATGATTTTTTATACATATTAATCATGTGACCATTAATTATTAGTTGGAACTAAAAATATTCAATGGTCATGAGCTTTATAGATCCATTGTTAAAAACTTGTTCGATTTCATAAGGTCTAAACCATTTGGACTATAGCTTTCCTTTATGATCCTTTTATTTAGAGTCAAAAAGGAGTGTCTAATCACTAGATTATAAATTCTTAGTCTTGATGTTCCTATCATGTCAATCCACACATTCTTTTTTCACTATTTCAATGTGATTAATTACTTCATTTCTTAGTTCATCAAGTACATTCAGCTACATGATTCTATCTTGTTAAGCTTGGGAAAGATTTAAGCCCAAATCAAGTGTTATCTTTAATGTTTTATGTTTAAACTCAATAGGTATAATATAATTTTTATCATAAATTAGTTCATATGGAGTGAAACTAATTATGGTTTTTTAGGTGATTCTATAAGCCTAGATTGTTTCTAAAATACAAGTTGACCAATCATTTTTATGCAAACTGATAGTCTTATTGAGGATATTTTCCAATTCTCTATTTATTACTTCCACATAACCATTTGAATAAGGATGGTAAGGGGTATAATTTTTGTGTTTTATTTTATATTCTTTGACCAAGACAACTTTGAGGTCTGATGTGAACTATGGGCCTTAGTTTGCGACTATTTCTCTTGGTACTCCATAGCAAGTGAAGATTTCTTCATATAAAAACTTAGATAATTTCTAATATTAGGAATATATTAAGGCTTTGAAATCAACCCATTTATGACATAATCAATGCATACTAGTATATATTCCTTATGTTAGATTTAAGATCAATGAGATATACAAAATCCAATCCTCATTTGTCAAAGAGTTCCAGAACTAATTGTGGATGTAATGGCATTTCATCAAAGCAAGTGGGTCTTTCCATATGTTGGTATTGATCAAATTTGTGGATATACATCATGGAATTATTTTGAAAAGAAGGCCAATAATATCTAGCAGTGAAAATTTTCATAGAAATTTATTTGGTAGCAAAATGACCCCCACAGGGTTCATCATGGTAGGCTCTAAAAATGTCATAAGCTTCATCTTCTTGAATACATCTTCTTATAACTAAATTTGGTCCATTGATAAAGAGGTATCCTATAATCTAAGAATAATGTCTGATCTTTTGGATTAGATATTGATTTTACCTAGGTGAGAAATGTTGTGGTAGTGATCCTACAGTAATATAGTTAGCAATATCTATGAACCAAGGAGATTGAATTATTACTATAAATAAATGTTCATCATAAAAAGAATCATCAATAATAGGATTGTGCTCATTATTTTTCAATTGAGATAGAAAATCTAATACTACATTATCCTTACCTAATCTATTCATAATGGTAATATTAAACTCATACAATAAAATCAACCATAGAATTATCCTACCTGTGATAGCAAATTTGTTCATTAAATACCTGATTACTGCATGATCTGTGTGGATGAATACTTGGTAACCTATAATGTAGAGTTTAAATTTTTTGATGGCATAGATGATAGTAAGAAATTTCTTCTTTACTATAGTGTAGTTGAGTTTAGCCCCTTAAAGATTCTTGTTGATAAAATAGATTACATAACTCAGAGATTCATCCTTTTGTCTAAGGACAGCTCTTAAATTACGTTGGATACATTTGTGTGGATGTGAAAAGGCTTTTCCAATCAAAACCTCTTAGAATAGGAGTGTTTATGAGTTCTTTGAGTTTTTGAAATGCAGTTTGACAATAATTAGTCCATATAAATTCACCATCCTTAATAAGCAATCCAAACAATGGGGTGATAATGTTACTAAAATCTTTGATGAATCATCTATAATAACCAGCATGTTCTAAAAAGCTTCTAACATCTTTATACTTCTATGGTGTGGGTAGATCCTTAATGATACTTATATTTATTGGGTCAACCTAAATTTTAGTAGGGGATGTGTGGTGTCCTAACACATTCCCTTCAGTCATAAGCATGTAACACTTTTCATTGATCAAATATAAATGGTGGTCCTAGCAATATTAAAGAACTTTCTCTAGGTTGGTCAGTGTTTCTTTGAATGTCTCCCCATAGATAGTGAAATAATCAATGTAGATTTCAACACAATCATGGGAGAGATCAAAAAATATGCTAAAAACAACCTTTTGAAAAGTAGTTGGGGCGTTATAAAAGCCAAATGGTAAGATGACATAGGCATAGTTTCCCCAAGGGCAAGTAAAATTGGTTTTATATTGGTCTTATGGAGCAATTCATATTTGATTATAACCACTATATCCATCTAAGAATGAAAATTACTTTTTTCCTATTAATGTATCTAGCACTTAATCAATAAATGGAAAGGGAAAGTGATCCTTCATGGTAGTAGTATTCAATTCTTGGTAATCACCACAAATACATCATTTGCCCCCTTTTTTAGGGAACCACTAGCTATGAAAAATAGGATAAACAAATCCTACATCCAAATTTTTTTACAAATTAGTTTTGATAATATCTTTAACTGAAGGATTCATTCATCATTGGGGTTGGTGAATAGGTTTGCATTATTCTTTAATGTAAATGTCATGTGTGCATAAATCTAGGGGTATTCCTCTCATGTCATGGTAATTCCAAGTAAATATTGTTGTGTGCTTTATCAACATTGTAAGTAACTAACTTTATTACTAGGGTGTTAAAGAAGTGTTGATGTTGAGAGGTTTGTTTGGTAGAATGTCTACTTGATTTGTTAAATAAAGCATGGTTTTTACATTGATGATTAAAGGAGCATAGTTGTATTGATGGGGAAGAAATTGATGGAATATCCAAATTTCTCTTGCAGTTTTAGCAAGATCATTCTTAGAAAAGGTATTTTGAAGAGGGCATGCTATACATTCCAACAAGTTGGTGGCTACAAGATCTTATTGATAGGGTTTTGTACAATACCAGTAAGGACAATGTCTTCTTCTTGTACCTATAAAGCTAGACTCTGGTCAATTGTGTAGAGAGTTTCTAATGAGATAGCTTCTTCAAAGTCATCAATCCAAAGGGTTGAGTCATCATTCTATGAAGGTTGATCTGGTGGATATAAAACCAATTTCTTAGTTTCATTTCTATTGGAAATTAGGATTTTTCCTGACTTGTAGTCAATAAAAGCATCAACAGTGTCCAAACATGGATGATAAGGATGAGAGGATACCCCCCCCCCAAGTTACTTTTTAGCTACAAGATAATAAAGTCTATTAGATATTTCCAAGAGTCCACAATGATAACAAGGTCCTCAAAAATCCCCTTAGGCTTAATAGTTGACTTATTAACCATCTAGAGGATGGTGGATGTTAGATGGTAAGTGGTAAGTTTTAGCTATTTCATGGTCTCCATGGTCATCACATTGACAGTTGCACCTAAGTCAATTAAATTATTGAATATGGATTGGCCATGGATGTTAACATTAACTATAAGACTTCCTAGATTAGAATATTTTGGGAGAACTATATTTCCCAACATAATATATGCTAGTTGGCCAATGACCTAGACTATTTTAGGATCTTTCTTCTTTTTTCATAGATTTTTTAAACATATCTCTCTAATAGCCTTATTGTAAATAGAAACATCCTTTATTATTTAAAAGAGTGGGATTTTTATGCATACATTCTTGACTTATCCTAAAATATCAAATTTGGGCTCTAGTTCAGGATGTGATATGTCTAATCTTTCTAAAAAAGGAGAATTGTTAGATTCTTTTTAATTTTTGGATGGACTTGGCTTGAGATTAGTCATGGGTGGTTGTGGATTAATATGGAGTAGGGTTGATTCAAAGTATCATGTGATTATGGCTGAGGTGAGTTGTGGAAGAACAAGACCTGAGTAAAGTTGAATTTGATTAATATCCAAGGTGTATGTTGGATATTGCATTAATATTAATGGATTGTGTTAGTTGAACCAACTTATTTGTAGAATTCAAAATGGGTTGGGAGGGTAATTGAGTGGTTTGAATAGGTTTTTGAGTGTTTGGAATTATGGCATGTTGTTATTTTGGTTGTTACATTTGCTATGGAAAGCCTTGATTACCTCTCTATTATTATTGCAATGGATTAGAGGGAAAGAACCATTGTTGGTTTTGGAATTGCTCAGATTGAGGTTGTTGTCTATTTTTTTGCATTCATAACTAATTCTAGGGTATCTTCCAATTTATTTGGAACCAATTTTGATTTAGTATATTCATCTAAGAACCATATTGAGGATTATTTGAGAATTGAGAATTTTTAAACATAGATTTTGATGGCATACCTGGTCTTTGTACCCATGGTTTCTATTGAACCACAAAAAAATTGATTCTCATCTTCTCTTATGACATGTAGCTCCACCATTTTAGGATTATCCTCAGTTATATTGGCTACTTGAGCTTTTATAAAATGGCATGTGTAACCCACCTTCTTCTTTCTACATTCAAGGCAATAAAAAGCTAAGTCTTTCTCAATTGCTTCTTATTTCCCCCATGTATCGAATTTATCAAGTTGAGTAGTTCAGTGGATGATAATGTCCTACTTCATATCCTAGAGTAGGTTACTAACTTCACCTTTAGATAATCCTAATACATATGCTACAAGAAGGTTCTACCTCACCTTTGTTCATGGTTGATCTAGAGTAGTTTGTACATAGAATTGTTAGTTCATCAAAGGGAAATATAGAAACATTAGCACTAGACATTAGATCTAGTACCTCTAGATAATCATCTCTAATCCCTTTCAAGAATATTATCTTGACCAATTCCTTATCCATTTTAGTTTGCTTTGATTTTTTTAAGCTAGGCAAAAATCTTTCCATATATTCTTCTAATGACTCATCATCACGTTGTGTTATTCAAAATATGTCATCTCTCCTATAGTTCTTGTCCCTGTAATAGTCTTAGTATTTCATTAGAAACTTTTCTTACATTTATTTCCAAGTAGAAATTTCATCCTTTCCAAGTCCCATGAACCATCTAAGAGCTACATCTTTGAGTGTTGCTGGAAACAATTTGATTTTCTGAGCATCTTGATTATAATCATACTTGTGGCATAAGATGTCAAACTGAAGAAGAAATGTGTCAAGATACTTATATGCTTTTCCCCTAAAATTATGGAGGGTAGAGTGAGGGATATTCTTCATGGGTGTGTTTTCATCAGGAGTAAGGATAGGAAATTCAAAATTAGTAGACTCATTGGTAGTGTTTTCTTCCTGGTGATCCCCCATTAATTCTCTTTGTGTTGGTAGATCGAAGGTTATGGCTACCCACTGCTTAAAAATATTATAAATTATTGTATTTCTTAAGGTGTAGAATATGGAAAATTTATCTTTTTTCTTGGGAATGTATGGCTTCCTATATAATTTGTATGGTGTGGAGGTTTTAAAATATTTAGCTAGTGTCTCAATAAAGAGTCTCTCTAAATTGGAAGATTCTATTGGCTTGGTGTTTTTTCTAGGAGCAAGAATAGCTTTGAATGCCTCCTTAGCATGAAATATTGGTGATAGAGGAAAGAAAACTTCAAATTCCTAAGTATGAGGTGATAAGGTGTGAATTCTTAAAGGCAGTACATGTGGGTCCCTTCAAGGGGTTTGAACCTCCTTAAGGTCTCTAGCTTGTGCTACCAGTCCAGCCAAAAACTCTTCCTTCTCTACCTCCTCTATTGACAATTGTGAGTGATCTTCAAGAATTCCTTCATGTTATTCAACTACTATAGGATGAATATCCAATCTTTCAGCAATGATTAATGATTCAAAAATAAATATTTCTATATAGTCCCCTTCACTTTGCATATGTCAACCACTTTTTTTTAAAACTTTTTGCCCACCCTACCTATACAAAGTTAATAGTATGAGGGTTTTTGAAATTTTCTACTATTTTACTTAAAAAAAGATAAATTTAAACTATGAAATAAATAAATATTTAATCTAAATAATAGTAATCTTCTAAAATAAAAACAATAAATATCTAGAAACAATTACTATCAAGATTGAAGATTATAAGTGTGTGACACCCTTACCTAACAATGGCACCAAAAAATAATTAGCAGTTGATTAAAAATTAGATATTCTTCTCTTGATCAAAATGAATAAGGAGAATTACCATATACCTTTACCTTTTATTTCATTTAAATATCAACTTGAAGATGTAGACTTGATAGGATGACTTCACTATATGTGCACACTCAATCTTCTAATTTGACTTTCTACAATTATCATCTAAGATGTTCAAGTCATGTAGTAAATGAAATGATAGAATTTAAACATGAATATAATACTATGAAATAAATGTTTATATGTTAGAATATTCCTTAAACAAATCTAAGCAAGAATGTAAATCACATAATTCCAAAATAAAACACACAATGTATTAAGAAATTAAGTAACATGTTTGTCTATTCAAATGGGTTGGATTGTTGCTACATACTTCCAAAAGGGGCCCTTCCTCCTTCTGACTTCAGCTTCAATCCTTCCTCTCACAATGCTTATTTGAACTTAGAAATGCTTGTCCATATTAATCAAAAATGTAGCTATGAATTACTGTAATAAATTATAACAGCAATTGCTTAACAAAATGTACTTTTGATAATATCTAATAAACATCTACTACATCTCAACTCTATTGTTACATATATATACTATAGAGGATATTGTTTTATACATAATAATATATATTCTAATATAAGAAACATTTAACCTAGGATAACCAAAATTGGCTCCTTTTGCTAAAGTCATCTTTCATGTGAATTATGTGACATTGTTGTAGGATAAACAAAGTTGTTTCATTCTTCAACTTATTCCTTATTAGGCTCCATGGAGGTTATAGTTGTTTCTACGAGTCAATTGAAAGAGGAATCAAAATATGTTCATTTTTGACTTTGGTCATGTAGTGGCTATAGGATAGTCCAAGTAATGATATTCCTTTGCTGCAAGACATTCTGTGTTATACACCTATTTCTCTAAAACATCCTTAAAACACATTATAGAAAAAGCATTCTAAAGCAATAGATATGTATCATATATTTAATTCCAATACATAATTTTAACTATTCAAAAATTATAGAAACATAATGCTATTTATAGGATAATGGATTTTTGAGGAAGGAAACTTTATGGGAAAGCATGGAAAACAGGAAAGATGAGTGTAATAGATGAGGACAAGAATAGGACATTTTTGGGGCTCATCACGTTACTCACAGTCACTGCCTACATATTGAGATGTCCACCTATAGGTAGCCTTACACAGAAACTTGAGCCATGGTCATGGAATAATTTGGCATGATTTGAAAGCTTCATGAAGTTTGTATATGATGAATATTCTATGATAGTCATGTTTGAGGCCAAAATTGGTAAGCAAATTGGAAGAAATCATGTCCAAGTGAAAGAGTTTGAATTCAAGGACAAACTTTCCTAAAACACCAAATCAAAATCCCAAACACTTTTAGTGATGTCATGGAATAGTGTAACAAAAGTTTTAGATGAATCCTAAGTGTCCCATCATGAATACCTCATATAGGGGTAGAATCATGAAAAATAAAATGGATATGTGACTACAGGAAAGTGGTGTATGAAAGCCTCAAAGTTTCACATTTGTTCACTAAAGTTTGGTAGTGATTTCTATAGGATTCTGAGTTTTCAAATGACTTCACATCCTAAGGTGAAAATATAAGAGAATCTCCCCATGGTGAGTGACTCCATGTAAGTGAGAAGGGTTTATAAATGATTCAAAGTCATCAATAAGGGTTAAATATTTGGGTATGACCCTCCATCAACACCTACAAGTGTATCTTTTGCTTGAGAAGGCCACCTACAGTTTGTCTAAAAGTACCTATAACCTCATGAGTCAAACCATGGTGGTTTGACCTATAAATATGAGAACCTATTAATCAAAATGGATTTAGAACTAAAAAGGAATCCTAGAACATGAGACACGGGTCTCAAATAGTCAAAATGCACCTACAAGATTCATTTTTTGATTCATAAAGGGTCAACTACATTCCTAGGGTTAAAAGAGCACTCCAAAGCCTTGGAACATGTTTTTAAGGAGATATAATGTGTGTTCAAGATTTTGGAATGCATAAGAAACCATAGGTAAGCCATTTATTGGCTTAGACCAATTTAAACTTGCACAAAATGGAATGAAAAACTCAAAAGTCTGATTTGAGATGATCACACCTACCAAGAGGCTTAGCATCAGAATCTAAGGAGTTGAGGAATGATGAATAAGGTATTGAGAATTTTTTTTGTGAAATTTTTTTACAAGTTGAATGTCAGACATTTATGAACAAATGATAAGCTGAAAATGACTCAAAACCCTTTAAAACCTTTGCTAATGGATTGATTGGGAAAATTAAGGAGAGGAATCTAGATTACATATAATGGCTTAGTATATGGTTGGATATTGTATAAGACTCTAAAATTCTCCTCCCCATCAACTTGAGTTATACCCTACCTATATAGAAAGGGTGTAAAATGTCTTTTATTAACTATTTTTGGTGTTGTGTAGTTATGGAAGGGTTTTATGGGATGAAATACACTTTGGGAGAGATATTTGACCTTAAAATAACCCACCATGTTCATCTCTACAAGTGCCTTCATCTCGGCCAGTCAAAACTAGCATAGTGAATAAGCTAGTGAGAGAGTGAAAAATTCATGTGGGAATAATTTTAAGGTATGATTGAGGAATATAAGGCCATTATATTTCCTAATAAGTGTCATACACTCCTCTATATGGATCATATTTGAAAACTAAATACCAAGTTTGGTGTCAAGTGTGAAAGAGGAGTTATTTGGGCTACAGGCAGTGATAACTCATGTCCAAAATAATGTTGATGATTAGGGATGAAACCAATGAATTTTGGATCATGTATAAAACCCCTCCTACTCATTTAAATCATCAAATTTTTCCCTATTTAGTTGTGTGATGATATAATAATTCTAAATGATGAAGATAGTTTTCTGAGCAAGCAAATGAGGAGTTTTACACCACATTTTAGGAGTTTCATATTTTGTGGACATTTTTCCAAGTATAATTTGAAATTTTTGTTTCATATTATTTCCTCCTACAAGTTTAAATCTATTTATTAACATGACACATGTCCTAGTGACTCTTGGACTCCTTTTTTCTCACCTCTCTCTCTAATTCTATAAGTAGTAGTATTTTGGCTCTTGTAAACTAATACCACATCTAGAATGGTGAAGACCTATTGGTTTGATGTCATATTTTTCCTTTTAATAATAAAATAAATATTTTTTTTAGTTCATAAACATCTTTTTTGAGTGTGTAAAGTGATGAAAGGTTGAGTCTTGTGATTTTGTCCTTATTTTTGCTTATCCTTTCATGGCTTATGAAAGAAGTTCTCATTCTAACATGTCATATAGAGTGTAGTCAGTATATTAGGATCCATTTAAGTGTGAAAGTATCCTTATATTTAATAATATAATATTTTACCTACTTACCTTTATTGGTCTCATGCATGTCACCTTTATATTGAAATACTTATGTTAGAACATTTTGGGACTTCGAGACTACTTTCTAGATCTTGTTCTTAGTCAGATAAAATATGATATCATAGTGGATATCTTCATGGTGTATCACCCCATATATTATATTTATTTTATGAATAATTATATCCATTTTCCCTCAATAAATCATTAGTATAGGTGAAAGCACTTCAAAACAAATTTGGGGAGCTAGCCCTTAAACCTAGAGGTCTACTTCTCCTATATGTAAGCCCACATACCTAGAAGTATTCCAATGTTTCCCAAATATTAAATTAGGATTTAATAACATCCTCTAGGGTGAAATATTTGTTGAAAATAGTGTTTTCATGCCTAGTGGGACCATTGTCTTCAATATAACTTGTCAAGATGAATGTTGGTCTTCACAACATCAGCTACAAATTGGTGTGATACTCAACATTTGGTAACTTCATTAGAGGTATAATATGGCTCAAGTCCTTTATCTTGTCATAAATTTGATTTCATGCTTCATTTTTATTACTAGGTCATCATCTATTATATTTCTCAATCATATCAATCCACCTATTTATCCTAAACTTTCTCTTGAAGTTCAATAACCTCATCCTAATTTACCCTTTGAAGAGAAACAAGATTTCTCTAGACAATAAAGTGAAGAGGTTAAATAAATTAAATATCTTAAATAAAATATGGATAGGCAACATGCCTTTCCTTCCTTTAATATTGAAAATATAATTCACCTTCAGGCCTATGATTCTCCTAATGCTACAAAGAGTGTGCCTACATTCAATGGTGAGGGTCATGTCACACCCAGTGAACACATCAGGGATATCTCTAATTTTTTTAGTTTCCAAAATATTAATAAAGTTAATATTTCCATTAGACTCCTTTCCATGTCCCTTAGAGGGAAATCACTTGATTGGTATATGACTTTACCTAGTGGATGCATCACATCATGGGATGACTTTGGAGTGTTTCTAACTTCAATATTTGAAGATGAAAGTGACCATACTTCTCTCATACATCATCTTAATGTGATGAAAAGAGATCCTAAGGAAATAATTCATGACCTCAATGAGAGGTTTCAAGAGACTTATTATATATTTCCTCCTCTCATGAGACCACCTACTAGTTTTGTGTTCCCAACATACTTGAGAGCTATTGGTACTAATATTTCTATCATGCTTCAATCCATGGGTGGTTTAAATCTTATAGAATCATATGAACGTTGCATTATAGATGAGAATGGACTCATTCAAGTTGTAAAATTACCTCCTAAATTGCATATGCCCTTGCTACATAATATTCTTCTTGACGCTCCAACTACTGCTCAAATTCCTAATGTTAATTCCAAGCCTAAGACTGCTCCTAAGAAGGTAGAAGATG
Organism: Torreya grandis; assembly: GCA_037957365.1. Taxonomy (NCBI): domain Eukaryota; kingdom Viridiplantae; phylum Streptophyta; class Pinopsida; order Cupressales; family Taxaceae; genus Torreya; species Torreya grandis. The sequence goes on from JARHVA010001773.1 coordinate 113,430, forward strand.
ATGTTGATTAGAGAGCAGTTTTCCTAGCCTTAGAAGCTCAAGCTAGGTAATCCAATAGGTAACAAGGTCCCTATCAAAACCCTTATCCCTAGAAACATCAATATGGTCAACAAAATGGGAGAGGAAGAGGTCAAGGGTAGCCTAACTTCAACAGGCCTTCCACTATGTACAATCCAAATTCTACATCCAACACAAGAGAGATGGTACCAGTGCATGGCAACTAGGTGAAAGGTGAAAATTACAAACAAGGATAATTCATGGATACAAATGAGCATGGATAGAAAGCCATATTTACTCAAGGAGGAGTCACTCCTCTCCTATCAGCTGAAGATGAAGTCATGATGCAAACAAGTGAAGGTAGATAGCTTTAAGGAGAAATCTTTACCAATTTCATAGTTGAGGACACTTTTATGATCAATCAAGGGAAATATATTGTATAAAACACTAGATGCAAGATAAAATATTTAGTATGTGATATTAATGTGCCTATAAGTTCATCAAATCCTCCTACAAGCAACAAGGCATGGTTGCAAGTATGGTAGTCCCAAACAATCTTACACATCCTCCAAATCAGAATGTTGGAAGGATTATTCAAAGCACCTCAACTCATAAAATTCCAAAAAATTATTTTCCTTCAAGGACCCAATAAAAATTAGGTATGTCTACTCTATATATTTTGGAATCATTAAATAATACCAAGACATCCATTTCCCTTTGGGATGTCCTTCATATGTTTGGCCAAAAAGAGCTCCTACAAAAATAGCTATCTACTATACCTACTAGTCTTTCACCTTAAATTCAAATTCATGGTCATGTTTCTATTAAAAATTCCCCTAAAACCATTATTAAACCATTTACCAAATCTGAGAATCTTTTACCTTTCTACCTCACTCTCATAGTGGGTGATAAACTAATCCACAATTGCATAGTTAATAGTGATGCTTCTACATCAGTCATGCCCAAGGTTGTAGCTGATAAGTTGGGCCTAAAATATGAACCCCATATAAAATTATTGATTCAATTATATGGTATACCTACTAAAACCATAGGGTTGATAAAAAAAATTGAAGGTTTTCCTCCATGATTGTCCTAGCATTCCCTTCTTTCAAGACATTGGTATTGTATACCTTCCTGCTCATTTTGTAATTTGCCTTTCAATAAATTTTATAGCTAATATAGGAGGCTATATCTAAAATAATTGTTCATTTTTATCCTTTAGGATAATATATGTATCAAATTTAACAATAATAACTCATCCTCTTGCAAGGTTTCACATTGAGCCTTATGATGAAATAAGTTCAAATTTGAATTGTGTAATCAATAAGGAAAATGATTTTATTGTGGATGATAGTACTTCTTCCAAGATTTAAGGCATTTCTAGTTTGTTTCTTAATGATATGGTACTAAAACTAATCATCATTATCCTTATGATTTCATAGTGGAAACTAATTTAGGAGTGTATTGTATATATGAAGAAGGAATACAAACACCTCTACTTGCCAAGAAAGAAGGTGAGGATGGTGAGATGTGGAATATGTTTTTTGATGGCTCAAGAAGTAATAATGGTGTAGGATCTGGTTTTATATTGGTTTACACATCTAAACAATATTACTATCCTTCATATACATTCGATTCTAGTTGCACTTGCAATGTGGCTGAATATGAAGGTTTGATTCATGGCCTTCAGTGGGCAAGGAGAAAAGAAATCAAGAATTTACAAGTATATGGAGATAGTAAATTGATTGTGCATAAAATTAGTAATTTTTTGTTTCTAAGATCCCTTTTATCAAGTCATATAATCATAGGTTATGGTATTTACTTAAATACTTTAATGCATTCAACATATAATCAATCCTAAGGAAGTATAATAATCATGCTAATAGACTAACTACCATAGGAGCATAATTTGATATACAAAATACCATAAAAAAAGAGGTAAAGCAATCTCACATCAAGATCATTATCATACCTTTCATACCTGATAATGAGGTGTCTTATAAATTTTTTGATAATGATAAACACATTGCATACTTCTTGCAAAATGAGGTTGAGTTTTCCTCAAGAAATCAAAAGAGACTCCAAGAACAGTTTGATGGTCAGATTATGCAATTAAGAACAAAAAATATACCTAACGGCTTGGTGACCTTATAAATTGTCTTTAATTATTATGATCAAAGGAATAATAAAAAGGTGAGTATGTATATAAAATAGGAGAACTATGAAAGAGTCTTGATTTTCAAAGACAAACTCCTCAAACTAGGCAAAGTATGTTCTACATTAGAGAAGCAAGTATTCATTGATTTGTGTGGAGAGCTTCATGACATCTTTGTTTGGGAGTATAAGGACCTAAAATAATTTGATCATATCCTATCACACCATACCATTGAATTAAAACATGGAATTAAACTAGTTATGCAAAAACAAATTCCCATCAGCCTCAAAATTGAATAACTCATGAGGTTAGAATTTACCAAACTCCTTGAATCTAAAATAATTTTTCCTATCAAGCATTAAACATGGGTATATAAAATTTTGCTTGTTAGAAATAAAAGTGGGGATATAAGACTTTGAGTGTAATTTATATATCTTAATAGAGTCTCACTCAAATATCACTATCATTTACCCTCAATGGAGCATATTTTGTAAATTATTTTAAGCTCTCAACATTTTTCTCTCATAAATGGTTATTTTGGTTATAATAAAATTCTACTGAATTAATATGATCCATTTAAGATATAATTCACTACAAAATTGGGGAATTTATCTTATAGGAAGATGCCCTTTGGTTTTCCAATTATCTATGCCACTTTTCAAAGAGCAATGGGCATGGCCTCCAAATGTTTGATCAATGAAATGTTATTGGTTCATCTATATGATATAATAGTGTGCTCTAAATATTATAATTAACATATGAAACACTTAAGGAAAGTTTTTGAAAGATACAGGTAGTATGGAGTATCTCTCAACCCTAAAAATGCATCTTTGTTGTCCATGAAGGTAAGCTCTTAGGTTATATTATTTCCAAATATGGTTTGACTATTGATATTGAAAGGATAGAGGATATTATATGCCTATAATTTCCCTTTCATAATAAAGGTCTCCAAAGTTTTTTATGTGAGATATAATTTCCAAGGAGGTTCATACCTAGTTTTGAATCTTTGGTGAAACCTATCATAGCCTTGGTCAAGAAGAACCGAGTCCTTTCTTGGACTATGGAAGGTAAGAGAAGTTTTGAGTACATTAAAGAAATAATTTCACAATATATTACTCTTTTGAATCCTAATTTTTATAAATAATTCATATTGTATTCATTTTTTAACCTTGATACTATCTCAGCTATGCTATTGCAAAAAAATGATAAAGATGTGGACCAACCAATTCCTTTCTTTAGTCAAGGTTTGGAAGATTATGAATTAAAGTACACTTTTATGGAGAATAAAGTCTTTTTTATTATAATAGGACTAAATAAGTTTAGGTGTATGGTTTCAAATAATAGGATGCATGTTATGGTCTCTCATCCTAGTATCAAAGAGTTTCTCTTGAGTAAGGACGTTAGTGAAAAAAGGGTAGGGTGGATTACTAAGGTAATGGAATATGATGTTGATATCAAAGTGACAAAGTTGATAAGGGGTAAAGGACTTTGTGAAAATCAAGCTTCAAATCTCCATGAGTCAAAATAAGAGGCTTTAGTTAATCATGATTGCTCCCAACCAGTTGGTTCCTTGCCTCTACAAAGTTAGACACAAGATGTTATTATATTTTTTTTAAGTGGTGAGTATCTTAATGGTATGAATAGATCCAAAAGGAGATATTTTATATTGTAAGATATTCATTTTTTCCTTGTATATGGTGTGATTTTTAGAAGAGACACTAATGGTGTGCTATTGAGATGCATTAACGATGATCAGTTTGGAGAGTTGCTTGAGAAGTTCCATAATAGAATAGCAGGATGTCATTTCTCCCCCAAAACCACAAATGCTAAGATCATGAGGGTAGGATATTATTTGTCAAGCCTCTTTAAGGATTTTTATGCTTGGGTAAGGTGTGTACAATGTGCTTTCTTTGTAGGAAAATAGAAGCTTGTGGCTCTCCCTTTGAGGCCTATCCAAGTAGATCAACCTTTCATACAATTGGGTCTTGATTTCATTTGTATGATAAACCCCCCATCAAGTACTGGTCACAAATGGATACTCACAGTAATTGACTAATTCACAATATTTATTAAGGTAGTAGAAATGAAAGAAGCTAATGAGAATGTTATCTTAGAGTTCTATGAAAGTATCATAATAATATTTGTCACTCTTACTATCATCTTAGATTATGCACTTACTTTTATGGATGTTAGAATAGCTTATTGGGTAAATAGTAACGGCATATACTTGATTACTTCATCCAACTATTACCCTCAAGGAATGGGCTGGTTGAATCTACTAACAAGAATCTGATCACAATCATCAAGAAAACTTTAGAGGATAATAAAAAGGTTTGGCACACTAAATTGAAGACATCCCTATGGGCTGATAGAATAAATTCCAAGAGGTTAATAGGTAATTATCCTTTTGTTCTTTTCTATGTAATAGATGTTAGGTTGTATATATCCCAAGATTTGTTTGCCTTGGAGTTGGCACTTCAACTAGATTTGTTTGAGAACACTATAATGAAGGTAAGGTTGACATAATTAATGGAGTTACAAGGAGACTAGAGATAAATCTCATCAAGCTATGGATCATCGCCAAATACTAATAAAGAGGTATTTTGATAATAAGGCAACTCCAAGAACATTCCAAGAAGGTGACATAGTGTTGAAATGGGATGAAGATAGAGCAAAACTAGGGAGACATACAAAATTTCACACTTTATGGAGTGGACCATATGTCATCATCAAGTGCAAAAAAAACAAATATTTATAATTAGTAAGCATGAATGGAGAGAATCTACCTATATCTATTAACGATATACATTTAAAGCCTTGCCATTGAGAAAATTAAGTTTAGTCTTGTAAATATTAGGTTAGGTGTGAGTTTTGTTTCAGTTGTGTGTGTTATGTTTCATAAGTGTTTTTAATAACACATGTTTATTTCCCTTTGGTGTGTCTTATTTTTATTGTATTTTTATTTATTTTTTGGTGTGGTGTCAAAGTTAAATTGTGTGTCAAACTTGTGTATAGGTGACTCTATGGCTCAATGGATAAGATTAGGCTACTGGTCTTGGCATAGTAAGCATACCACCCTTGGGAAATCACTAAGAATGTTGACCATTTTTTACCATAAGTCAAAATAGGTCAACCCCCTATAGTCCAAAACTTGATATAATGGTCTAGTATAATCTCATAGGGTGTGTCATAATTCATTTTATGTGATTTCATATGTTATTGGTCTTGGTAATAGTCCATATTAGTCCTTATGTCATTTTATATCACTTAGGGGTCATAAATGGGTCATAAATGAAAGTGGTATGGTTTTATAAGGTAAACAAGTGTTTTAAACTCTTTCTCAAAATCCCTCATGTCAATCCCTATCATATTCCTTGTCAATAATATTATTACTAATAGAAACTTGTAGGTGTTAATTCAAAATCAAGAAAATAAGTGAGAAAAAGGGAGTTTCAAAGGTTGTACAAATTATGGGAGAGAGTGGCACATGGGAGAATCTTGTGTAGTGACATTTTAGCTTCTTTCACTCTATTTCCATGCTTTACATTCTTTTGAAGTTCCAAAATTGGACCAAAACCATTCTATCTCTCCATCGCTCCACTATGCACATGAAACTGGTCAACGGGTCTTTAGATGGTATGGCTAGTAGGAGAACTCCAGGCCAAATTATCTTGGTGGTGGATATTAAACTTTATCTAATTTATTTTCATGTTTATATTTAGAATAATAGTAAATCATCCTTAACAAGTTGACTATCCATTTTTTCTTGTTGTTTCCCATACCCTATATATTTTACTCCTGTTTGAGCTAGTCTGTACAACTCAATTGATGAATTTGCTTATATATGATGTGAAATTGATCCTCTAATATTTTCCATATTTATTTTCATGTTTGAATTTGTTTTCTTGATCCAAATAGTTTAATTTTTTAGGTTGATGTTACCATTGAACTTGCAGTCAATTGTAAACACCTCCCAAAGTTTTTTTCCTCTACAGTGGTTTCAAATCAATATTTGGTGTTGTCTTTCATGATTATAATATCTTATTTCCCCCTCTCCTTCCAATATTACTCTCCAAGATCAACATCATGAAGGTTTTAGTTAGAATGTGAGACATAATTAGCTTTTTACTTACTTTCACTTGCAATCATGGTGTGTGGGGTCTTGAACATGTTCATGGAGGTGTTTAAAGAGTTAAAATGGATTTTAATACATAATTATTTCATGATAAATCAAGATAAACCTCTCTAATACCATGAAAATTATGGTTGGATAGTCAATTCCCATATATGCATCACATGCACCATTGGTCTGCATCTACAGTAGACTGAGGACAATAGGATGGAGGTATGGAAACATGTTCCAAGCCTTTCAAGGTAAAGTTCACCAATTTTATGTCTTTTGAGAAGGTTTGAAACTAGTTTTATGCTATATTCCATGTATATAACCCATCTCCACACTCATTGCCCTGTATGCAAAAATGCACACCTACAAGTGGCATTGATAGAGACTTGGATTTGTTTCATATGGATGTTCTAACATGTTTTGAGTTTTAAATCAGGTGAGATAAATATGTATATGCCTTGAGAACCAAGTATGAATTCATATCATATGCACATTACCTTTACTCAAAGTCACTACTTGCATATTGAGATGTCCACCTATAGGTGGCCTTACATAGAAACCTAATCATTGTCATGGAAGAGTTCGACATGATTTAAAACCTTTATGAAGCTTGCATATGATGAAGATGCTATGACAGTCATGTTTGAGGCCAAAATTGGTAGTTAGGTTAGAATAAATCATGTCTAAAGGAAATAGTTTGAATTCAAGGACAAACTTCTCTAAAACACCAAAACAAAGGCCCAAACACTTTTGGTGATGTCATATAATAGTGTAACAAAAGGTTTAGATGAATCCTAAGTGTCCCATCATGAATCCCTCATAAAGGGTTAGAATAATGCAAAATAAAATGGATATGTGACTAAAGGAAAGTGGTATTTGAAATCCGTGAAGTTGCACATTTGTTCACTGAAGTTTGGCAATGCTTTCTACCAGATTCTAAGTTTTCAAATGACTTCACATCCCAAGGTGACAATATAAGAGCATATCCCAATGGTGATTGACTCCATTCAAGTGATAATTTTATGTCAATGATTTAAAGTCATCAATAAGGGTTAAAGAGTTGGGTATGAGCCTCCATCAACAACTACAAGTGTATATTTTGCTTGAGAAGGCCACCTACATTCTACCTACAAGTACCTACAACCTCATGAGTCAAACCATGGTGGTTTAACCTATAAATATGAGCACATGTTGATCAAAATGAATTTAGAACTCAAAATGGAATCTTATAGCATGTGACATAGGTCTCAAATAGTCAAAATGCACCTATAGGATTCTTTTATGATGTAGAAGAGGTCAACTTCATTTTTAGGGTTATAAGAACATTCCAAAGCCTTGGAATAGGTTTTTGGGGAGATATAAGGTGTGTTAAATCTTTTGGAATGCATAGGAAACCATAGGTAAGCCTTTTCTTGGCTTAGACCAATTCAAGCTTGTACAAAATAGAATGAAAATCTCAAGAGGTTGATTTGAGATGCTCACACCTACTAGGAGGCTTAGCTTGGGAATCTGAGGAGTTTGGGAATGATGAAGGTCTTGAGAAAATTTTTTGTGAATTTTGTTTACATATTGAATGTTATACCTTTATGAACAAATGATAAGGGTGAAAATGACTCAAAAACCTTCAAAACCCTTATTAATGACCTGATTGGGAAAATGAAGGAGAGGAATATAAATGACATATAATGGTTTAGGAAATGGTTGGATCTTGTAGAGGACTCTCCAGGGCTCCTCCCCATCAACTTGAGTTATAACCTACCTATATAGATAGGGTGTAAAATGTCTTTTATTAACTATTTTTAGTGTTTTATAGTTATGGAAATGTTTCAAAGGATGAAATACACTTTGGGATAGATATTGGGACTTAAACTAACCCACTATTTTCATTTAATTCTTTTTATAGTCTCACAACTATCTTTCCAAGTGCCTTCATCTCATCCATTCAAAACTAGCATAGTGAACAAGCTATTGAGAGAGTGAAAAATTAAAGTGGGATTCCTTTTAAGGTATTATTGATAAATATAAGGCCATGAGTGGTCCTAATAGGTTTCATACACTCCTCTATGAAAGGGGAGTGAAAGAGAAGTTATTTGGATTGCAGGCAGTGATAACTCATGTCCAGAAGAATCATGATTATTAGGGATGAAACCAATGAATGGTGGATCATGTATACAACCCCTCTCAATTATTTAAATCATCACATCTATTCCTAGTTATTTTTGGGACGTTATAGGAAGGCCAAATAATGAAGGAAATTTTTTGAGAAAGCAAATGAGGAGTTTTATGCCACATTTCAAGAGTTTCATGTTTTATGGGACATTTATACAAGTATACCTTACATGGTATATTTCATATTCTTACCTCCTACATGTGTAACTCCTTTTCTCAACATGACACATGTCCTAGTGACTCTTGGACTCTTTTCTTCTCACCTCTCTCTCTAATTCTATAAGTAGGAGTATTTTGGCTCTTATAGACTACTACCGCATCTAGTATGGTGAAAGCTTTGCTGGTTTGATTTCATATTTTGCCTTTTAATAATAGAATAAATTTTGTTTTGAGTTCATAAACATATTTTTTGAGTGTGAAAAGTGATGAACGGTTGAGTCTTGTGATTATGTCCTTGTTTTTCCTTATCCTTTCATGTCTTATGAAAGAAGTTCTCATTTTAATAGGTTATATAGAGTGTATTTAGTGTATTATGATCCCTTAAAGTGTGAATGTGTCTTTAGATACATTAATATAATCTATAGTCTACTTACCTTAAGTAGTCTCATGCATGTCACCTTTATATTGAAATACTTATGTTAGAATAGTTTGGGACTTTGAGACTAGTTTGTAAATCTTGTTCTTAGTGAGAGAAAGTATGATAGAATAGAGGATATCTTCATGGTGTATCACCCCCATATATTATCTTTATTTTATGCATAATTATATTCCTTTTCCCTCAAGCAATCAGTAGTATAGGTGATAATCACTTCAAAACAAATTCAAGGAGCTAGTTCTTAAACCTAGAGGTCTGCTTCTCCTATAGGTAAGTGCACATACCTATAAGTATTCTAATATTTCCTAAATATTGGATTAGTATTGAACAAACTATTCTAGGGTGCAAGGTTTGGTCATAATAGATGGCTATCCTTTAAACTTGGTTGGTGAAACTTGTTATCTTCTAGTTGTTTCATCTTGTAGCCAACATCTATATTGACTAGTGGCTAACTGATATATCTTCCATTGATTTGCCTTAGACTAAAATCAGGTGGAAAAAGAGGTAAGTGAATCTATGAAACAACCATATAATCCTAAAAGAACCACCATGCATCTTAATTGAACATGTAAAATAACACCTTTTAATGAGGCATGGGTTGGCAAGTGGTTGGTGGTTGGCTAATTCTTGAACATCTATTTATAGTAGACAAACTCCCTAAGTTTAGGAATTTTTGAGACTTTTGGAAAAGAATTGGAGTGGTTTTAAATTTTATAACTTTTAGAAAAGAAGCTAAGAAAGAAGAGTAGATGAATCAGTAAACAGGGAGAATAAGTTAAGAAAGCTAAACCTAGACATCTAAAGGATAACACCTAGGTGGTTCTGGAGTTGATAGTTGGGTTATCTATTGACTTTTGTTTTCACTTAATTTTCTTGAAATGAAATGATTTTTTTCCTTGCTTGATATTTTCTCTAAGATAATAATACCTCTTGGTTTATTCTACCTATTTTGTTGACTTATCCATGGTTTATCATTAGCTACCATGTTGTGCATATCCTTTGAGGACCATGGAGAGGTTGTTCCTCCTTATTTACATGAATTCATATTATTCTTATGTGCATATTATCATATGTTGTTTTTATACTGAGTGATGGTTTTCTATGATCAGCATATTCATGTTGGTAGCATATCAAAGTCCTCCTATGTTAAGCATGGTAGAAGGTTTCTTGATCTTCCCATGACTATCTTAATAGTAAAGTGTCAAAGTTATTATGTGTTGGGCATGGTGGAAGGTTTTTTTATCCTTAATTGATTGTTATAATAGTAACATATCAAATTTATCCTATATTGGGCATGGTAGAAGGTTGTTTGACCCTTACTTGGACATCATAGTGGTAGCAGTTGAAGTCCTCCTATGTTGGTCATGGTGGTACGTTGTTCAACTCTCCCATGACCATTGGTAGGAAGTAATAGGGTGAGACATCCTCTTATTACTCCAACATTTTTATAGGAATTTTTATATTATAATAAATTTCCTAGTATAATTATATTCTTGAATTATTTGATTCATTTGATTAATCATTTGAATGCTTATTTATCTTTTATTTGGGATTAGGAATCTCTCTAGGTAAAACTAGGAATTTTGACTGTAGGTTGTTTATGGTCTTTCCTTTGTGATAAGATACCCTTGATTATATACCCATACATGCCTTTACCAAGTGATATAAACATGATCATAGTTGGGAGTCTCAATCTTGAGGGTGTCTAGAGAAGCAGCTTAATGATGACAAAAGGTTGGGCAGTGGGCCCTCATCCTTATGGCCAATAGCTGCTTGGGAGTGGATGAGGAATGTCATTAAAGACTATTTGGCCCTTATTTACTTAACCAAACCAATAGATGAACCTCACATTTACGTAATAAATGAGTGAAATTTGATATTTTATATCATCATAGAAACCAATGTACTTGTAATACTTTCACACAAATAGGCTTAGAAATATTTTTGTCTTGGATAAAGACTTTTGTTGTCTATGTGTTGAACCTTTGTGTAAAATGATTCATAACTAGTTATGAATGTTTGTATTTATACCCTTGACAAGGATTCTTTATGTAAATAAATATCTTTGGCCATATGGATTTTCTAATAAAAGACAATGAGTTATTTTGATTAAATCTATGTTGAAAACAGTTTATTGATTATACATATACCTCTCCTAAATATGTCAAGGTTTATTTATTGAATTGATCTTGTTCAAGGATGAATTGAATGTAATTATTGAGCTATGGTTTGTTACTGAATAACAATATAGATAATTCATGAATCTTTTGATGTTGTTGTAGATTAGATGGATGTCTTATAAAAGGATCCCTTTGGCCTTAGTAGTCAAGTTTGAAAACTATTATATACCTTCCCAACATCTAGATCATTTTATAAAATATATAAAATGTTTATTAATCTCAAATATTTTTTATTAATTATATCTAGGCTACAACCTTAGTTTGGTCAAATGCTTCTATGCCTTAGTGGATTTGAGGTTGAATTTTTAACCTATGTAATTAATTAAAGCTTTGTGTTTTGCTTCAGATCATGCCTTAGCCATTTTTGAATTTTTTTTGGGATTTTTTCCTTAGTTGAATACTTTATTTTATTGTTCTTGCCTCACTTTAATATTTTTACCTTAATTGTTTTGGGTTTGGGTTTTCTTTTGGGTTTTGTCATATATTGAATTTTGGGCTTTCTAAAATTTGGCTAGATAATGTCACATGGCATCATCCTAGAAAATCAAGGGATTAGTCTGAAGGATAAACCTCCAATCCATCAAAGCCCTAAAGAAATGATGAGTCCTGAGGAACTACCATGTAGAAACATCCTAAGATATCAGAAGCTCAGTGGCTCAGAGGGTATAATTTTTTAGGGGGTTAAATACCCATTATCTTAATGTTTAGTAGACCCACAAAGATCAAATTCTTGAAGCCAAAATTTAGGAAGCTTAGAGGCTTAGAGGGATTGAACCATTAGGGATAATACCCCAATGCCTCCATGGTTCTGTGGAACTAAAGAATGCCAAGTGGTAGCATTATGAAGAGCTAAAGTCTAAGAGTTTGGATGATTAGCATTGGACTGGGGGTCTCATAATCATGACATGTGGTGCATATACTTGCCCTAGTAGTTTAGGCTTGAGTTATCCTAAAGTGGCCATAAGGAACTCGATGATGTAATAAATGCCTTGATCAAATTTGATGGCCATCTCAACATCTTAGCACATTTATCTTTGGTGTGAGATTGTGAGAAGTTTTGAGTGTGGGGCTAAATAAATTATTGGTTTACACCTATTTAATTCTTTATAGTAATTATAGGATACACCTTGATATTATTTGTGGTTGGAATGTATTCTAGTTTCTACCCATGTCTTTTGATGGTTTGTTCATTGAAGGTTTGTGTTATGTTTATTTTGAAGAGAAAAAAATGGGCATGACATTTTGGTATTAGAGCTCAGGTTATAATACTCAGAGCTCTAGGATTTTATTCATTTTAAGCCCACTATGTTTTTTCATTAATTATGATGTCTTACTTATTTGTATGTAGAATGAGGGGAAGACATCAAACATGTCATTGTAGTGACCCTATTGGTGAGCATGAGCTTCCCAATTAGTTGGGATTAAATGAGATAAGACCCCAAATCCTCTTAGCCATGTAACAGATGAGGGACGTTTTGTAGGAGATATTTATTATAGTACATCATAAGGTGGAGAGGCACTCTCCACAACATTCCCAAGATGATCAAAGATTAGTTGAAATAGAGAGAGAGAGAGGTTTAGAAGTCCTCCTCATCACCATTCGAAGGGTGATAATGGTGAATTACATCACCATGGTGAGGAATGATAGAGATGAGACTTAGACCACCCTCTTAGGATTACACTTGGAGACTTAGTAAAGGACTTCATTAGACTGCATCCTCCTATATTTGATGGTATTCAAGAAGGATTCATAGTAAAAGTGTGGTTGGAAATCATGAGAGGATGTTTCACTTTGTATAATTATGAATACAATGGGAAGGCTCATTTGGGCAACCATCTTCTCATGGATGCAACTAAGATTTGGTGGGGAGGAGAGGAGTAGAAGCTCTACTTGACACCAACTTCCCTCAGTAATTTTTTGAAGAGAATTTTAGAGCATGCTACCTATCCCCTCAATATGTGTAGAAGAAATTGGATGAATTTCATGATCTTCAACAAGGGAGTGGCACAATGGCTTAATATGAATGTCATTTTTTGAATTTGATCATAAATGTGTAGGGTTATAGGAATGAATCTAAGTGAAAAGGTTAATTGTAGGCCTAAATTTAGATCTAACTGGCATAGTACACATTTTAACTCCCTCAACCCTAGTTATAATAATTGAAAAGTCCTATTTGGCTGAAGAGTCTCTTCGAAAGACTCAAGATGCCTAAGAGAAATTCATGTCAAATTACAATCTCAGTGTGACTCAAGGTTACAAGGTGCATAACCTACACTTAAAGGAGGTTGGAGAGCAACATAATATAATTCTAGACCCATATAATAGTAGCAGGAGATAAACTATTCTAGACATAATTATAAGAAGAACTAGTTTGAAAAATACCATCAAAGATGAAGTGAGCTTGGGCCTCAAAACCATCAACAAACCAGAATTGTATAAACTCAAGAACTAGAATAGGTGAGACCTTTAGGGTCAATAGCATCCTTGGAACCAAGACTAGATAGAACCCCCTTTGGGTAATACTAGTGAAAGGGTGTATGTGTTAATTTTGGATCACCTAATCATTATGCATGTGAATTTCCCTTGAAACCATTAGTTACCAATAGGTAGAAGGCTCCAACATCATAGCAGATTATAAGCGATGTGGGATGAGGACATAGAATTTATGCAATAGTGAATGACCACTAAGATGAGCATTAAGAAATGGTCATTGAAACCATATGTATGATTGAAGGAGTTTTAATTTTAGTTTTGTTTGATTCAAGAGCATTAAAATCATTTATTTCCCTTTTTATCATGGATTATTATGGGCTGATAGATGTTAGACATTTAGAGAGTTAGGTAGTTGAGTTGGCCTTGAGGGCCAAGATGTCCATTAGCTCTTTGGTGAGCAATTATATTTTATACCTTGGTATATTTTCCACTATCATGGACTTATGTAGTATACCCTTAGGTACATATGGAGTAGTTTTGGGTATGGATTGGCTTTTGACACATATAGCTAAGTTAGATTGTCATGACAAGGTTATTGAATGTGAAGATGATCTTGGGACTCCTGTGGTAATATCAGGGGTCAAGAGACCTATATGCAATCAAATGATCAAGGTGATATAACTCAATAAGAGTATAGTTAAGGTTTTTTAGTTGTTTAAAATCATGGTGAGTGATAGGTCATATGAGTCAAGGAAGGATTCTTTGGATGCCCATCATGTTTTGTGGGAACTTTTTGATGTGTTTCTAGATAGATTGGCTGGTATGCCTCCTCTATGAGAGATTGATTTTCAAATTAGTTTAGTAATAGGGATTGGTCCCATCTCAAATTCACCATATCAAATGACCACATCAAATTTATGTGAACTCAAGATGCAACTTGATAAACTCCTAGAGAAAGGTTTGATTCATCCTAGTGTGTCCTCGTAAAGAGCACTGATCATCTTTTTGAAGAATAAGGATGTATCCCTTTATTTTTGAATTTATTACTACTAATTAAATAAGGCTACAATTAAAAATCATTATCCCTTTCTTATAATTGATGAATTGTTTGATAAAATACAAGTAACCAAGGTATTCTCAAAGATTTACTTGAAATATAGATACCATAATTTGTGTATTGTAGATCCTGGTAATGATAAAACTATGTTTCAAATGTATTATGGGAATTATGAATTTATAGCTATACCATTTGGGTTGAAAAATGTACCAGTGGTATTCATGATTCTAATAAATGGAGTGTTTCACTCTTTTTTGGATCAATTTGTGTTGGTGTTTCTTGATGACATTCTAAACTAATCACATAATGAAGAGGAGCATGTGAACCATTTGAGGTAGGTCTTGTAGGTATTAAGAGAAAACTAGTTGTTTGAAAACTTGGAGAAGTGTGGTTTTGAAAATTCAAAGGTGTAATATCTTGGGCATATCCTCTCAAAGGAAGTAATGTATTTGGACCCCTCCAAGATTTGGGCCATTATAGAATTGTCAACACCTATAAACATTGCATAGGTGTGTGGTTTCATTGGTTTGGTAAGTTATTATAGATGCTTTGTTGAGAACTTCTCTCACATTTCAAAACCCATTACCTCAATCCAAAAGAAAGGGAAGAAGTTTGCAGGAATAATAGGATGTGAGGAAGCTTCTCAGTTACTAAAGAAACAACTCACAAGTGAAACAATTTTGACTATACCTAATCCTACTAGGGAGTTCCTCATTTATGCTAATGCATCAAAGTAAGGATTAGGAGTTATACTCATGTAACAAGGTAGAGTTATAGCATATGAATATTGGAAACTCAAATCTTATGAGTTAAGATATCTTATGCATGATTTATAATTTGCAACTATCATCCATGCTTATTTAAGGTGATGATGCTTCTTTCTTGGTCATTATTTTTTTTAAATACTAACCACTTAAGTCTACAACATCTATTCAATTAGCCTAACCTCAATACGCACCAAAGGAATTATATGAAATTATTATGTGAATATGATTATGAGATTTTATATACCAAGGAAATGAAAATGTAGTTGTTGATGCCTTGAGAAAAATATGCAATGAGTTTGTGAATTGACCTATAGAATCATATTTTGAAGCATATTCCAAAATATCACCTCTATAAGGAAGTAAGACAACTATTGGATTCTGGATCAAGTCTGAAAGGAAAGTTTTAAGGTTATTCTCTTGATCTAGATGGACTACTATGCCATAAAGGTCATATCTATGTTCCCTTATTTGTTGGCTTACATGAGCTAATTCTATCTAAGTCTCATAGATATCCTTACCAAGCACACCTTGGAATTAATAAGATGCATATCGAGTTATGTCAATTATATCATTGGGTTGGTTTGAGGCATGATATTACTGAATTTTTTACTCATTGTCTTGAATGCCAGAGGTTAAGGCTGAGCATCAGCATCTAGTAGGATTGTTATATCCTCATGGGGTTCCAAAATGGAAATAGGATACTATTTCCATTTATTTTATTTTTGGATTGCCTACCTTGAATTATCATCATGATGTGGTCATGGTCACTATGGATAATTTGACCAAAGTAGCTCACTTTTCTCCCATGAAGATCACCTATAATGCCACCTCAATGGAAAGAATTTTTTTGGATGATGTTAGATTGCACAAGATTCCCTATAAGATTATTTTATATTAATACCCAATTTATACTTATCTTTTAAACTTATTTGTAGAAATCATTGGGCACATAGATCAATTTTATTACTTCCTACCATCCTAATACTGATGGATAGACTGACAGACTCAATCAGGTCTTGGAAGACATGTTGCACATGTATGTTATGGATGAATAGTCCCATTGGGAAGACTATTTATATCTTGTTAAATTTATTTATAATAAAAGATATCATAGTTGAATTAAGATGACACCTTTCTAGGATTTGTATTGTCGATCTTGTAGAACCCCACTAAGTTAGGACCAACTTGAGGATAGAGTCGTGATTGACCCTACCATGTTAAAATACATGGAGTGGCAAGTGGTTAAGATATGATAACACTTGGAGACTAATAGAGATTGACAGAATAAGTATTCTGATGAAAAAAATTGGTCGACATTTTAATAGTGGTGATAAATTTTTATTGGGGGTGAGACCCAATAATATACCCATCCATTATGAAAAAGGTTCAAAGTTGGCACCTCAATTTTTAGGGCCATTTGAGATCTTAGAGACCATTAACCTAGTTATTTATTGGTTAACCTTACCACCCAACCTAGTTCATGTTTATGATGTTTTCATGTTTCTAATTTGTGATAGTATTTTGATGATATTGCTCATATTATAGACTGGATGACCTTAAAGGTTGAGACTGATGGGGATTTAGTTTTGGATCCTATCAAGATTTTAGCACATAGAACATTAGCTCTTTGAGGCAAAGACCTGGATTAGGTCAAGATCCATTGGGACAAATATGATGAATCAGAAGCAACTTAGAAAGTTGTTGAACCTTTGAGGGTTCCTTATCATCACCTATTTTAGTGACTTATACGTAGAATTCTGCATAGGGGGCGCGAGATGTAAGGCCCCATTTTGCATAGTTCTCATCCTTGATAAGATGACCATGAAATTATGACTTATTTATTCTAATTATTGAATTATTTTGTTAATTCACATCCAACTAAGGCATATAAGGATTTATTAAGGCTTTTCATGTGTTGGGAACCATGAGAAATACCTATTATCAATATTGATTTATTACTTACTTATAAATGAATGATGCTTACATTTATTTATGAAATGTTTTGTTATGAAGTTCGACTATGTCTATGAGATATATCGACTTAAATCATGTTCGAATCATTGATTCTAAGCTTGTGAATTGGAAACTATGTATATATTGAATCATATGAAATTATCTAGGTGGATGTTGATATTCCATGAATGATTGGCTATGGTTAATTGATTAAAATTGCCTTGTTTGAATAGATTATATAGTTTCACCTATTAGGTTAGAGGAATTTGATGTGTGCATCAAGTGCGAAGGAATAGGAAAAGGTCCAATGAAAGAAAGAAACTACGCCAAGCATGGTTTGATCACTAAATAGTTGTACCTTAACCCTTCTTAGACTCGTAAAAGTAATTGGTTTCATGAGTTATCATTCATCACCTTTATTGACTTAGCATATATTTTAGGTCACTAGATTTTAAGCTTGGTTGATGAAACTTATTGTCTTCTATCATTTGATCTTATATCCAGCATCTATATTATATAGTGGATAACTAACAAATCTTTTATTGATTTTCCTTAGACTTGAATCAAGTTGGAAAAGAGGTAAGTGAATATATAAAGCAACCACATAAGCTTGCAAGAGTCACCATGCACCTTATTAAAAAATGAAAAATAATGTCCCTTAATGAGGCATGGGTTGGCAAACAGTTAGTGGTTGGTTAATTCTTCAACATTTATTTTTAGTAGTTAAACTCCCTAAGTTTAGGAATTTTTGAGACTTTTGAAAAAAAAATTGGAATGGTTAGAACTCTAAGAACTTTTGGAAAAGGAGCTAAGAAATTAGAGTAGAAAAATAAATAAATAAATAAATAAATAAGAAGAATGAGTTAGGAAAGCCGAACCTAGATGTCTAGAGGATAATGCCCAAGTAGTTATAGAGTCGATAGGTGGGTTATCTATTAATTTTTTTATTTTTTTAAAATGAAATGATTATGTGAATTTATTTATCTTTTACTTCAATAAAATAAGACTACTTCGCTTATCCTACCTATTTTATTTACTTATCCATGGTTGAGCATTGGTCACCATGTTGTGATTATAATTTGAGGACCTTGGAGAGGTTGTTCTTCCTTATTTGCATGAAGTTCTTCTATTCTTTTGTGTGTATTACTATACATTATTGTGACAGTGAGTGATGGTGGTCTATGAGAAACATCTTTAGGTTGGTAAAATATTAGATTACTCTTGTGTTGAACACATTGGAAGGTTATTTGATCCTCCCATGAATGTGTTGATGGTAACGTGTCAAAGTCTTCATGTGATGGGCATGCTAGAAGGTTGTTTTAGCCTTACTTGATTGTTCTGATAGTAACATGTCAAAGTCATTTTGTGTTGGGTATGGTGTAAGGTTATTTTAACTTTAATTATATGTCATAGTGGTAGCAATTGAAGTTCTCCTATGATGGTCATGGTGGTAGGTTATTCAACTCTCCCATGACCATTGGTAGGAAGTAATAGAGTGAGACATCCTCTTGTTAGTCTAGTATTTTGGTGGGATTTGTTATTTTATAATAACTTTATTGATATTATTATATTATTGAATGATTTACTTCATTTTATTGATCATTTGGATGCTTGTTTATATTGTATTTGGGATTAGGAGTCTCTCCAGTTAAAATTAATATTTTGGACTATAGTAGTGCATGGTCTTTCCTTTGTGATAATATACCATTTCTTATACCCATGCATGCCTTTACCAAGTGATATAAACATTCTCAAATTTGGGATTCTCAAGCATATGGGTATTTAGAGCAGTAGTTTAATGATGATAAAAGGTTAGGTAATGAGCCTTCCTTCTTGATGCTAGCAGATGCTTGGGAGCATATGGGAAACATTGTTGAAGACTATTTGGTCCTTGTTTACTTAACCAAATTAAGAGATGAACCTCTTGATTATGTAATAAATGAATGAATTTTGATATTTTATATTTTCATAGTAACCATTTTGCTTGTAATACTTTCACACAAAAAGGGTTTGAAATAATTACAATCTCATATAAAGACTTATGGTGTCTATGTGTTAAACCTTTGTGTAAAATGAGTCGCAATTGGATATGACTATTTGTATTTAGACCCTTTAGAAATATTCTTTATGCAAAAAAATCGCTTTGGTATTTTGGTTTTTCTAATAAAAGATAATGAGTTATTTTGATTAAATCTCTATTAAGAACAGTTTCTTGATTATATGTATGTCTCTCCTTTTAAATTTGTTATGGTTTATTTATTGAATTAAGTTTTTTTAAGGATGAGTTGAATGCAATTATTGAGTTTTGGTTTGTTATCAAATATCAATATAGATATTTCATGACTCTTTTTATGTTGTTATAGATCATATGGATGTCTTGTAAAAGGATCCCTTTAACCTTAGCAGTCAAGTTTATTGCATATTATATGCCTTCTCAACATCTAGATCATTTTATAAAATAAATGAAGTGTTCATTAAGCTCAGATCTTTTATATTAATTGTATCTAGGCTGCAACCTTAGTCTGGTTGGATGCTTCTATGCCTTAGTAGATTTGAGGTCAACCTTTTAGCTTCTGTAATTAATTGAAGCTTCATTTTTTACTTTAGATCATTCCTTATCCATTTTTTGAGTTTTATTTGGGTTTTTTACCTTACTCAAATCCTTCATTTTCTTATTCTCTCCTCACTTTAAGATTTTTTACTTTAATATTTTTAGGTTTGAGTTTTCTTTCACATTTTACCTTACCTAAATTTTAGGATTTTTGAAATTTATCTAGATGATGCCATGTGACATCATCCCAGTAAGTCAAGGGATTATCTAGAAGTCTAAGCCTCTATTCCCCTGAAGTCCTAAGGAACTAATGATTCCTAAGGAATTTCCATGTGGTAACATCTTAGGATCTCAAAATCTTGGTGAATTGGATGGTATAAGCCATTAGGGGATTAATTCCCCAATGCTTTAGTGTTTCATAGACCCACAAGCTTGAATCCTCGAAGCCAAAATTCAATAAGATTAGAAGGATTGAGCAATTGGGTTTAATACCCCAATTCCTCTATGGTTGTATTGACCTAAAGAATACCAAGTGGAAACATTATATATAGATGAAGTTTAATAGGTTATATGATCAGCATTAGATTAGGTGTCTCATAATCATGATGTGTGTCACATCCACTTTCCCCGATAGTTTAGTATTGAGTTGTCCTGAAGTGGCCACATAGAAACTGATGATGTCAATAACTACTTATATCAAATTTGACATATGTCTCAACATCTTAGAGTAGTTATATTTGGCATGAGCTCCTGATGAGTATTGAGTGTAGGGCCAAATGAATTAATGATCTACATATTTTAAATTCATTATGGTAATTACAAGATTCACCTTGATATGTTTTATGATTGGAATGGATTCAGGTCTATACCCATGTCTTTTGGTGGTTTGTTCATGAAGGTTTGTGTTGTACTTATTTTGAAGAGAAAAAAATGGGCATGAAAACAAGTTTGGACCTCATATATTTATGACATGCCCCCACTAAAATATATAGATGTTGAGTAAGTATGTAAGTTTGGAGTTCATATCTTTATAACATGCACCCAGTAAAATCTATAAAATGCAAAAAATGTGGAGGTCATGCTTCTATGACATTCCCCCACTAATATGTCCCCCTTTTGAGGTGAGGTAAATATAATCTAGTAGGTACCTTGCCTTTAAAATATAGTTAGTTGTATAATATGTGTATTAATTGTGTATAATATAGGAGTAACATGTTGAAGTAGATATATCAATGAAGCTCATAGTATGTGATAACATCAAGTCTTAAGATGCATGATATAGATCATGGCAATGTCTAGAGATTAAAATTACAATCTCAAAAAATAATTAATCACACACATAAGAGCACTCAATGTAATGCAAAAGACGGATCTAATGAGACCTAAAATAAGGGGCATGTTCAAATTTTGTACAATAAAAATGAATGACATATTCAAATGTCCAATCAATATATGATGGCACAAGGGCCAATAAGCAATGAACATATTCAAATGTTTGACAAGTGAGAAAATATCAAGCAATGGAATACACCCAAGGAAGTTATAATATGAATATATGAATCATAAGCATATCATACTAGTCCTTACATATATGTTTTAGCAAAAAATGTTATGTAACATAATATATCAAGTACACTATGAAATATATGAGCATGGATATAGATATTTGTAAGTGTTAGTATATAAACTCAAACATGACAATGTATAAATGATCATAAAAGATATTAATATGTATAAATTGTGATCAAATAAATAAATACTCCCAAAATATTATACGATGCTGGTAGAGGAGAGGTCCAACATATAGAAGTACATATATCATGTGTTTGGGTATGCTTGTATCACACTCAAATATGTGTGAAACATGTGTGTATATATAAATGAGGTGATATGATATATATTAAAATTAATCAAACAAAAGAGGTGCCAAGGAGATAATAAAACATGGAAATGCTAAATATTTATTTATTTATTTGAATGTTTTTGTATTTTCTTGAAAAAAAATTTAATATATTTTTGGAATATTTTTGAAATAAAAGGCTACCCTATGATCCCATCCAAGGGATGATCATAAGTAGATTAAAATTTAGAATGTGTTACATCAAACTATTAGTATTGTTAAGGAACATGCATAGGTGTTATATCTAGGTTTAGAGATCAGTGGTACTTTTCATATGTATAATAGGAATTTGTGGTCATGAAAAAATAATAGAAAGAGTAGGATTTCATGAAACCCATTATTTAGTGCTTTGTGGTTTGTTTGGAGTATTAGTAATTGGAACATGTTTAGTTGTTATAGTAACTAAATATGTTTTCTAGGAGTAAATGAGGATTTTATAGAATCCACTGTATATCTCTTATGTAAAGTCATCTCAAGTATGGGAACCTAAGAAAGGGGATTGTGTGTTTTTTGACCTTTCATGGAATATTAACTTTAATAATTTAGATAATTAGGTGTCTTGGAATAAACTTCTCTTGTTCAAGTGGATGTTAATATGTAATTTCAAAAAATGTGACTACCCTTTTGGTATGAATGTGCTTAATACACCATGTGTTGTGGAAGGTACAATGTGGAGTATATGTATCTGAGATCGACCTAATAATATATCAAATACTCATGTATATGTTATAATTGAAAAGGTGGTAACCACATATGCTGGACCAACCTTTAAAGGTAAATCAATCTCACCAATAATATGTGTTGTACCATTAAATGTTATGACAGTTTTGGTCAAAAAGTATAAATCATCATATGTGTATCCCAAATTGGTAAGTAATGTCATGGTGTATACATTCTCACTATTAACATTGTCAATAATAACACTATGTATAGACTGTTGGTCAAGGTATGCTTGAATAAATAATGAATGAAGTTTTGAGTCATCATCCACTATTTCACTATCATCAAATATAATAGAATGTCTCTTAACCATAGGAGGTGTTTTATATGTATAAGTTTAAATAATACCATCTAATGGGTGGCCATAATGTTATGGAGGAGAAGGTTCATTGTATGTCATTTTTTACTTTTGGATCTTTCTTAGAATGATCTTGCAAAGGATTGTTAAATATTTTATTATTCTAATAATCACCAGGTTGTGACCCTAAATCATTTGGAGGATCATCAAAGAAAATATTTTGGTCATAAATAAGGTTTTGGATCTTATGTTTCAATGTATAACATTTTTTATTAGAATTTATAGGGCCTTATTGATAGTCACAATATGCATTAGCATCATATCCTTTTTGTATAGGTCGACTCATATCAACCTCTATGGGAGGAAGGAGATATATGAGATGACACTCCACAAGCTTCTAAATTAGATAAGTTAGATACTTAGGTAATTGTAGAAATTTTCTCATAGGTGCATTAGATAGGATGAGTTGATTAGTTTTTTGTGACATTGTGTTAACCTTTGTGGTTGTTTTTGTTTTAGGTTCTATAAGTTTCACTTTGTAGCTTGGTTTTATGTAAAACTTGGTATTAGTTTTAATTGGTGTGTTTGCTACATAATTAAGCTTTTTAGATGAAATAAGCTTCATTTCATGATCTTGAACAATATGGCATAAGTCATCAAAATATTTAAACTTATTAAAAATAATGGATGCATGGAATGGGAAGAAAAAACTTTGCTTGAAGATGTCTTGAAGTTCTTTATCCACCATTGGGTTTGTCATTTTGACCAACATTATTTTATATCTCAAAACATAATCATTAATAGGTTCATTAGTTCCTTATTTGTTTTTTTTTTAATTTGAGCATATAACATCTTTTCAGTGATTTTGATAGAGAAATGTGCTAAAAATTGATCTTCTAGAGGTTTGAATGATCTCATTGATTGGATTGATAAATCATAGAACCATCGTAAAGAATATTACTTTAGGCTACTTAGAATAGAGTTGGTCAAAATTGTATCATTGCAGACATAATCAAGGCATGCCACATATAAAACATTGAGATGTTATTCAGGATCACCCTTACCATCATAAAATATGAACTGGGGAACAACAAAACTAAGTGGCAAAGGGTGCAAATATATTTCAGGTGTAAGAGGATTATGTAACATATTTTTTGAATCAATAGTAGAAGGTGATTTCATAGAATTTTTCTCAATGTTGGTAACCTTAGCCTACAAAATTTGTATAGTTTGTACAAGATATTTCACATTTTTATCACTAAGATTTGAATTTTGAGAAGTCACCAAAGAGGATGCAAACATGATTTGAGTTGATATAGACATTGAAATTAATAATTTGGTTAAATTGTTAATGGTTCCCATGGAAGATGTAGCAATAGTAGGATTTGTTTGTAGGGAACAATGGTGTGAACACATAACTCATGCCCCCAATAGATGTAGTAATCAATGATGTTCTTAAATGGAGGTTTATTGGTATGGAATCAATTTTAGTACCACCCAAAAAATCACCATCACTAGGTGAAAATGCCTTATCCTTAGCATGTTTATTAATCTTATATCTTGTAACATACAAAAATGCATCCATTAATGCCTTTTTATTATTGAGAGGATTGAATAATGTTTCCTTGTATTGCATTTTAAAATGATTTATTTGATTAAAATGTTTCATTTCTTAAAAAAAAAAAATAGATTTGAAACAAAAATTTACAGTAATCAAAAATCAAAACATAGATAACCATAGGTCAATCTAGGGTTTGGAGACCAAAGGTCGGGTTCACAAAATGTTTAACCCTAAATTTTATGGTATGTGGAATATGGTTAAGAATATATAAATAGTCCAATCACAAGGATAATAAACTAATCTATAGTAGACCAATTAATTAAAAACTCAAATATAATAATATTATGAATTATAGTACTGAGATATGTGATATAGAAATACCAAATTTAAAATATTTTTAATTGATTATAATACAAAAGAGAAATGATACTTATCTAGGTTTACTATGTGTAAGCATATCTAAACTAAAAATATGTGGAAATTATGTAGGATCAATATTCTATATTAATCATCAGATTATGGAAATTATACTTCTGTAGCCAAAAACACTGTCGTTGGATCAGGACACTTTCATTTCCACTAGTGTCTGAATGTGACACAAGTGTCCATTAAAAAATAATTATTATATCTTGATACAACCAACTTCATTATTTTTTGTTTTATGTCACCTTTTTACTGATGTATTTAGATCTAAAATATAGGTTGCTCTCTTTGCTAATTGATCAAGCCCTAGATATTCACACTTAGAATGAGTTTGCTAAAAATGTTTTAGTGGCCTTATGGTGTCGAGTTGACCTCAAATATCCCTATGTCAATGAGTGTTGCCTACATATCCAATACTCTAAGTAGGGCCTTAGAATTAGGTAGTTCTCCCCTATATGTGGTAATGTGTGTGTACAATGGTATAATATATTATATAAAAATGCAAGCAATGTTCTAGCTTGTAATTTGACAAATATCACTCATGGGCTACTCTTTAAATGCTTCAGACCTGTAATATGACTAATCCTATGATTTATATGAAAATAATTAAAAATAAGGTAGAATTGCTTGGTTTTGAAGCTTATTAATTGAACTTTATTAGGTGTTTGCTTGGTATTTTCTATATGAGAAATTAGAAGGCTTAGATATGTATTTATACCACACCTTTTGAAAATATCTCATGGTAGGGTTCAATAATATAAATAGGCTAACCCATAAGTTTCAAAATATTTACAATTTGGATGAATTTTGATAATTGGAAACTAAATAAAGCTCTAGACACTACTAGCAGTAGTGTCTCTTTATGGTTGGTAGTGTCTAAAAAGCTAGAAAATAGGTACAGATCTGAAATTGACACTAAATGATATTTATCAAGTTGTAAGCATTTTATGTAGTGAAAGAGACCTAGGTCATCAGAATGATATGGATTAGACTAAGAGATAATAATATAGGTATAGTGAAATGGAAAATGTGAGTCTTTCAACAATAAAAATGTCTAGAACTGAAGGGTAGAGCCCTGACTGATATTTATCAAATGTATAAGACTGAGATGTTATAAATATTCAATTTTAGTATCTATAGTATGACATCACATGAAAATCATTCAATGGATATTTTAGGTGGTCATATAGATGCATACATCAACATTGGTTTTTTTAACATTTGAGTCTTTTTGTTATTCAAAGATATCCACATTATTTCTATTTATACACTTGGTGAATGACATTATCCTTGGTCCTTTGGACAAATTGGTTCGATTTGAAAAACATGTCCTCAATTTGGATATTCATGCCTTCTTTCTATCCTTGGGATCTTTTTGAATATGATATATGGATGATTTATGATGTTTGAGACACTAACTTCCACTTATGTTTGATGATAATATGTCAACAAGTTGGTTCTTCTATGATACTCAAAGTTCAATTATTGACAATGTTGGTTTTTCATGGGATGTGGTTGAAAATGTCATGTCCCCTTTTTCAAATTAAATAAGTTAGAATACACTTAGCACATTCTTCATTTATCAAAGGCTAAAGGGGTGATGCAAGAGAAATAATTTAATAATATAACTTAAGTTATCTAAAAGTAATTTTATGTTATAAAAAAGAAACTTATGTTATTTTATTAAAAAGGTTATATATTTTTAATAAAGTAAGTCAACAAAAAAATAGAAGTGGAATGTTGTTTTATGGGTATTCCCTCGATAAAAGGTAAAAGTAAAATTATAAAAGGGGTGTTGGGTTCCTTTAGAGATTATAATTTTATCATCAACCTTTCCAATTTATTTGTGATTTTGAGCATTTCACTTCAGCTTTCAGCCTCAGAGGATAAAAACCCTTATGTGGAGCATCAAAGGATGAAAACCCTCAAGTGAAAAATACTTCGGGATGAAAAAATTCAAGTTTTATGTGGTGGTTCCATATATGGACTACATTTATGCTTTTATTCTAGTTTATAACATAAATTGATTAAATTAAATAATTAAGATAGATGGAAATTCTAGATCTATGCTAGGGCATCAATATTATAGAAACATTTCTAGGGATGGTGTCATGTGTCTAGGGATGAATTCATCATTGTGGTGGCTAACATCACCATTAGGAGTTGTTTTCAAGTTTAGTTCTCCACTTTCATGTTTAGTTGTGTCATAATAATTTATACATTTTTTTGTAACTAAAATTTATCGTTATTCTAACAAAATCTCTATTTTCAGTTGTTTATCAAAAAAATCAGAGTTTTATATTTTCAAATTTAAGGGTTTGTTGTAAAAATAAAAAAATTATAAAAATGATAAATTTTTAGAATTTTGTAATTTTATCTACAAGGGTTTTAATATAAAAATTAGAATTTAATATTTTTAATATAAGAGTTGTTTGTAAAATTCAAATTGTTCTAATTTGTCCATAAAGGGGACATTACAGTGGTATCATAGAATTGGTCTTGCCATCCTATGGATCACCTTGTGGATTAGAAAAAAAATCATGTGGAACAAAGAAAAGAGGGTTCCTATTAATGAGATAAGTTTTTTGCAAGAAATGATCAGTCAGGGTTAGAGAGATCTAAAAATAACAATCCATAGGACAATGAAAGAATCCACATAAGATTTAGTCTGATTCTTACAAGGTATTAATCAAAATATGTAGAATACATGTGAAGGAATCTTTTTAGCCAATGAGAGGATCTCAGTCAACCCTATTCAAAACCATTCCTACAAAGAGAAGAAGCATGCATGAAGAACCCAAGTTTAAAGGATCAACTATTGGAGCTATTTTATATAAGATTAAAATATTTATCTTCATTTATAAGAGAATGAAATAAATATCCTATTCAAGATGTGTGGTTAAAATAACACTGTGATAGAGATAAATGCAAACTTATTTCCTTTAGTGCATATGATAAAAAGTCTGACATTTACAAATCTTATAATACATTTGAAAAATTCTTGGAGATGTACAAAGAAAATAGAAGTGGAAGGTTGAAGAAGAAAGAGGGAAAGTCAAAATCTTAAAATATTTCTAAGGAATAAATCAGGACGATAGAAGAACGATCAAATTCAAATCCACAAGACATCATCAAGAAAGAACAAGAGGGATCCAACATGTAGGGTGAGGGTAAATATCCTTTAATAGTATAATATGGTGTATTTACTTATAATTACTTAATTTATTTCAATGAATTTAAGGAGGAAAAGGCATCACTAACTGAATACAAAGAGTAGAATATGGAAATAGATGCGTCAATCCATGAATTACCCAGCAATATTTGAAGAGTGAGCCACTACAATATAAGACTGAATTTCATAATTTTAGAATAATATCTCAAAAGTTCCTACTTAAACCAAAGAGGGTAATCACTCTTATAATTTTAGTTCAAGATATGGGAATGACATAATAGATCTATTTCAAATTTTCCATCGATCTAAGGGTAAAATAATGAAGATAGATCCTTAGGCTCAAAATGTATTTTGCATAATGGTATGGAATCCAAGTGGTATTTTGAGATCTATAAAGGATAGAATTCCTAATTTCAATATCATTATTGTTGATAATTTCACCAACCCTTATAAATGGAAAAGAAAAAAATCATAATTTACCTTAGATAAGCATAAGTAAAATATTATGAATGATAATAGGATTCATTGGTTGAAGCACAAGGGTCAAATATCTCAACTACAAGCCATAGATCAGCAATTAAAATAGTAAAAAATTAACTATCAACAAGGTATGGTTCATGCATGGGAACCATAGAAAGGTGTGCTTGAACAATCAATTATTGTTTTCCAAGTTTGATTGATTGATCTTCTACTCCATTCTTACCTTAAAGGACTAGATGAAATTGTGCTAGTAAGACTAACTAGAAATCAAATTTTTAACTAGTCCACAAATACATGTGTATGCCTTTTGGAGGAACCAAAGGAAGCATTCAATTTATCTAATTGTAAAGAGGAAGTACCATGGATTATAGGATGTGATCAAAATAATTATAATGAAGAGACCCTAAGACTCACAAGTCAAATGTGAGGTTCAAATACATGTCACCTCACATTCGATAGTGCTCTTAGGGTAAATGACAATGAAGCAACTCAACTACAAGGTAAACATATTCATACCAATACCATCTTGGTTGGATTCAGATTTGATGTTTGGATAAAGAGTGAAATTTCTCAAACAATAGTCATATTTTCAAATGAGTGTGTCATAATATTTGACATGGAGATTGGTGATAAGTTGGCAAATGGTTTTCTTTTATACAAGGTCTGTGGTATGTTAGATAGGGCAACAATAGTTTTCTCTTCTTATATTTTTTTTGATTCAATTATGAATATACCATTCAACACTAGCATGATATTATCCATATATAATGAGTTGTATTTTTGTAAGTGGTTGTGTTTGTATCATCATGATCAGATAGTTGTAGTCAAAGGTCAAGAATATAAGTCACAAAGCTACCTACACATCATAATATAGGATCCTAGAGATATTTATAGACATAAGCAAGGTAAAAATCATGTTGATATTCACATTTTTAAAAATAAGTGTATTATGGTGTTTAGACATTTGCTCGTAGGATCGTAGGAGGACATAAAAGATCAACACATCACACATTTGGAATCAAGTTCCAAGCATGTTTACCTTTCCAAGATACATAGAGGAAAATATCCATAAGATGATAATCAAATTGATGGGAAAATCATAGATCCTTGTGAGATATTTCATTACAACATTGTACACACTTGGAATAAGTATCCATATGCAAATCTAAATTCATACTGGAAAAGCATAGGGCATATAGATTCTTTGATTCAAGCTCAAAATTATTTTTGCATATGGGATCCAGGTGAATTTTTTAGGTATAAAAAGGATAAAGGAATTAATATGATTTTAGTTGATGGCTTCACCATCTCATATACCAAGAGGATTCAACAACTTAACCTTACCTTGGAGAGAGCTTTTCATAGAACATGGACAACCCATTGTTTGGATGAATACGTTGATGTTATCTTAACAATTTATAATGCATGAAATGAAGGTAAACACTTTGATTACATCCTAAGATACATATAGGTTGGCCACCCTTGGTTATGTAAACCAAAATCCACAAAGTTTGGGATACTGCAAAATGGCTTCACCATTTTGTGCATCATGATTTAGAATTCAGCATTCAAAATTTAGAATTCCAAACTTGGAGTGGACAGAAAGTATGAAATGATTCATACATCATGGGTTTAGGTGAGAAGCTAAAATCCATGGATGTAAGACATTTTACTGAGGCTTCAAATGATGACAGTTCATATAATGAGAGGAATGTTCTGATCTAAGAAACAATTAGATTGAATTTCAGAATGATTCTACTAATAAACATGCACTTGAAAAGAGTCTTTTAGTAGAGGTAAGTGTTTAGTTCACAAATTCATCAATTAGTTACATTATACAACATGGTTATTGGGATGATGTATTGAGACATTTCAAAGCTTCATTATGCCAAAAAACTAAGTTGAAACTTGATCATAAATAGTGTGGCAATGCATATGAGAAAGATGCCAATGAATGTGAAAATTGGGAAAAGCTCTTCGACATTGGAGATAAACTAACTTCTCAACCTTTTGTATATCTCATGGAAGTTTTTTATAAGGTTGGGCATGAAATATTTAGAGATTTTCCAAAAAATGCAAAAGAAAGGAGTTCTTATGAGTGTGATTGCTTATGAGAAAATTATACACATATTTTCAAATTCTCAAGGAAAATAGAATTCAAACCTAAAATAAGGGATAGTTGATATGGTTGTAAGTGAGTTTGCAATAGGCATTTGTTCCCATAATATAAAAATAAAGACCTCAATCTCTATACAATGATTAAGACCCAATACTAGAGGTAACTTCCAAGTACAACTAAATGAATTTGAAAGTCATTTTAATTTCATTAGTGTTGATTTACAGTTCAGTTTCAGATTCTCTAAGGCAAACATAAATTGTAAACAAAAGGCACCTGATGTGGGTAATTATAGTGAAATATCAGAAGGGGACATTGTGGGTAACATGTAGAAAAAACTGAATGTTTTAGAAGTGCAAGAGGAACAACTTCATGTTAGTTCTCAGTCAAAAAAACTTGATGAAAAAAAAATTCTTGAGAACATGGGATTGTAAATTCCCAAGGATGAATTTGGATCTAGGAATTATAGAGATAAACATTTGGGGAGGGCTTAAGTAGTTGAGCTTGTAATTACCTGATGGTAAGAAATTTTGGGAAGGACAAACTGTCATGTCCCCTTTTTCAAATTGAATAATTTAGAAAACCCTTAGACTATTCTCTATTTCTTGAAAGCTAAAGGAGTGATGCAAGGGAAATAAAGTAATAATTTAACTTTAGTTGGCCAAAAATAATTTTACGTTATAAAAAGTCAACTTATGTTATTTTATTAATATATATATATATATATAATAAAAGAAGTCAACGACAAAATGCAAGTGGAACGTTGATTTATGGGTGTTTCCTCAGTAAAAGGTGAAAGTAAAATTTTAAAAGGGGCATTGAGTTCCTTTGGAAACTATCTTTTTATCAATCAACCTTTCCAACTTATTTGTGAGTTTGACCATTCTGAATTAGCTTGCAACCTCAGGGGATAAAAACCCTCCTTTATAACAGCAAAGGATGAAAATCCTTTAGTGGAAAATACTTAAGGACAAAAACCCTCAAGTTCTGTTTGGTGGTTCCATCTAGGGACTACATTTACACTCCATATCTAGTCTATATTAGAAATTAGATAAATCAAATAATCAAGGCAACATGGAAGTTTCAAATCTATGCTAGGGCATCAATATTAGGGTTGACATCACACTTATGGAAGCATTTCTAGGGCTAAGGTCATATTTTTAAGGTTGTTGTTATCATTGTGTGGGTTGAAATCACCATTAGGAGTTGTTTTTGTGTTAAATTTTCTACTTTCATGTTTAGTTATGTCATAAATAATTTTTGTTTTATTGTAACTAAACTCTATTGTTATTTTAATAAAATCTCTATTTTCATTTATTTATCAAAAAAATAGAGTTTTATATCTTCATATTTAAGGGTTTATTGCAAAAATCAGAATTTGTTGTAAAAATGAGAAATTTCCAAAATTATGTAATTTCATCTATAGGGTTTTAATATAAAATTTACAATTTAATATTTTCATTATAAGGGTTTGTTTTAAATTACAAAAAACATATCTTCAATTATGTCATTCACTTGTTAAGAGCCTTTTTTGGATGAGTTGCTTCTAGCTCAATATCCATAGTTGTGTGTACTTGGTAGGTCTACACATTTTTGTAATTCTTTATCAAGCTCCTTCAATAAGTGATTATAGTCTAAGGGGGATGACTTGGGTAATCCACACTCTTTGGATTATGAATAGATGCAATAGATACAAGTACAATAAATTCCTAGGGTTTTAGATAGAGCAAGAGTTCAATATCTTTTCAAGGTTTCAAAAAGTGCAAGATTTTGAGATGTTTTTTAAGGCTTTATATTGAGTGAGAGCTCAAGATATATTCAAGTTTCAAAGAGGGTGACAACTGCAAGACATCTTCAATATCTAAATAGGCAAAAACTCAAATATACCTTTACATTTCAAACAAGTTGGCAACTCAAAGAAATCTTCAACTTTTATAACAAGATGATAGCTCAAAATATTTCATAATTTAGTGGTAACTTCTTGAAATGATAGATATTTTTGGGAAATAACTATTGACACAACCATTGAAAACCAACAATGAGTGAGCAAAGATAGTTTTTCAAAATTAACTCTTGTAAGATCAAATCTAGGGGGTGCCTCATATTCTTTGTATTGAAGATATGATGTGTTTTCCGCCAAGTTGGGATTAATGAGGATTGTCAATTCAAAAGTGGTACATTATCCCATATTAAAGGGTTGCCACTTAATCCATGACTATATTATGTGGTATCTTGTTGGTGAGGAAATGAGTGGAAGTCACATATGCACTAAATTATCGGTGCATATTATATAGGCTTATAAAGTATATGTCCCTATGTACTATAAGGGCCCATAATTATGTCCTCTCATATTATTAGGTCTATAAATGGGAGGGTTATCTTGTAACGTCTATTATCTATCACACACAAACAAAACATGTATCTATATATACCAGTAATATTTTTATTTATGCCCTTGGTTCTCTCTGATAATGGTCTATTTAGATGATGTTATACGATATGGAGTAGATTAGCTTGGACTTGTTTCTTTAGTAATATTTGATTAGGGCTAATTATATTCACATATTATGTTCTAACACTTTGGACATCAGTCATGTGGATTTAACACTTTGTTGTACATTAGAATATTGTATTACATGTGGATGTTATGACACACTTACTGTAATGTCAATTAATGGATATAGTCCTTTACATTATGTCTGGGTTTGTATACTTATTATGCATACTAGGTTTTTACACTATCAATATCATTTTGGATTGTGATTAGTGGTTTGGAGATAAGTAGTATACTTCAAAGCTAAGGTTAACAATGAAATAGAGATGAAGATGAACTTGGATCTCATGTACTCTTTTATATTCATTGATCTTGATGGAAATAAAAATGATAATGTTTTAATTGTTTGATTCTTTAGGGAATGGGATTTATGTATGGTTTTGTTTATGTTATGTTGTGTGAAGAAGATGTTGGTAACACTCATGGCTAACTTAATGATCATTATCAATTGTAGTGATGTCATATATTAATATAATTTGGTGATGACTAGAATATATGCTTATGTAATGGGAATCAATTGCATTGTTGATTTTTTGCTTCATCTTAACGATAATATGGTTATGAGCCTAAAATTAAACAATCACTCAATTGTACTCTGGAGTTATATGATGGTGGTTCATTTGGTCTTTCTTTGTCCACTTTGAATAATAATTGTGGTCATTGTAGTTGATTAAATGTCACTCACATTTGCACGAATGTTTTAAATAACTATATGTTATGTGTGCATTTTCCTTAGGATTAAATGAAGAAAAAAATGTTGTTGATCTATACACAAATTTAGTTTTAGTGGTCTTAGCTTGGTGGAACTGACAGGTCAGAAAGATTATTTATGGAATGAAAATGAAATTCTATTTCATGATTCAAGTTGAAAGAGAGCAAATTTTATAATATAAAAGCCGAAATGGTTGTTCACTTCGCATTCCCAATGTGACTCTTCTTATTCCTACAGGAATGGAAAAACAACTTATTAAATAAAAAAAAAAAAACCTAATGAGACAAAAGACACCTAGGAATAAATAATAATTATATACACTATTGTTACATCCCCCCTAATCTGTAGGGGTGTTTTTCAGACCAAGCATTCCTCTGAAATTTTCAAAATTTTCTCATCCAAGAACTTTTATTAGGATGTTTGTTGATTGTTTTGTTGTAGGGCAATGTTACAACTTGACACTACCATATTTCACATCATGCCAAATCAAATGAAATTTGGTATTGATATACTTGGTTCAATTATGAAAGACTGGATTATTTGCCATCTGGATTGCAAAAGTGTTGTCAACCATGAGAGGTGTTGACAAAACCTATTGCTCTTGTAAATCTGAAAGAACCCTTATGAACCACAATATCTCTCTAGTTGCCTTTGAAGCAACCATATATTCTATTTTTGGTAGAAAAATTATCGGTGTTGATTACTTCTTGGATTTTCAACTAACAATTATCATTCCCAAATTCATCAAAAAACCCATGGTGGACTTTCCATCTTCATGATCACCAGCATAGTCAGAATCTAAATAACCAACCAGTTTGAAGTCTCTTGCCCTAGAGTATTTCAACCCAAAATTATATGTT
Organism: Torreya grandis; assembly: GCA_037957365.1. Lineage (NCBI taxonomy): Eukaryota > Viridiplantae > Streptophyta > Pinopsida > Cupressales > Taxaceae > Torreya > Torreya grandis. Next base: position 148,207 of record JARHVA010001773.1, read on the forward strand.
CCTTTGAGATATCTAAGGACCTTTTTTGTTGCTACGCAATGATTGTCCCTAAATTATTTCATGAATCTTGAGAGGATACCAACTTCAAATGATATATCTAGTCGAGTTGTAGTCACATAAATCAGATTTCTAATTATTTATATGTATTTAGTGGCATCAATCAAATCTATTGAATCTTCAAATGTCAATTTCAGATTTTGTTCCATGGGCATGCTGAGAGGCTTACAATCTTCCATTCTGAACTTATTCAGAATGTCACCAATGTACTTTTGCTGAGTGATGAAGAAATACTTTGGTTTTTAAATTTCTTCAATACTCGAATAGTAATAAAGATAACCCAAATCATTCATTTCAAAAAAATTCATCAACTATGATTTGAACTTTATAGTGTACTATTAAGTGTTCTTTGTGATGAGCAAATCATCAACATACACCACCACAAATATAATTATTTTGTCAAAAAGTTACATCTTCAAACTCAAAATATTTTAAGTTCATATTCGTGAAGTGCTCAGTGAGTTTTTCATACCATGATTGAGAGGCTTATTTCAAACCATATAATGATTTTTCAGTTTGCACACCGTATGCTCTTGTCTATTTACTATAAAATATTTGGGTTGTGTTATGTACATAATTTACTTGAGATCACCATTAAAGAATGAAATTTTGACATCCATTTAGTGAAATTTCTATCTGTTGTGCGCTGTCAAAGCCAACATGGTTCAAATTGTAGTCCATTTTACTATAGGTGTAAAGGTTTCATTGTAGTCAATTCCTTCTTTTTTAGCATATCCCTTTGCAAAAAGCCTTGATTTGTGTTTATCAAGTGATCCACCAACCTTATATTTATTGTGGTAGACCCACTTGCAACCAATTGGTTTGCATCCATATGGAGGATCAACCAATTTTTTAGTCCCATTTTTTTACCAATGCATTGTATTCATCTTTCATTGATTTTTTCCAAGACTCAAGCTTCTCAACCTACTTGAAAGATGTTGGTTTTGAATCAAACGTAACATTAAGTTCTTCTAGAGAATCATTCAAAGTGAGATTTTCAATTATATCTTGAATTTCTTCAATAGACTTGTATGATTGTGATGCAGCTGCATGTTCACTTCTAGTACCTATTTTCCCAACTTCATTAAGTTTCACATCTTTCAATGTTTGAGTGGCCCACTTAGGCATATGTTTCTATGTTTTAGGTGCTTCAAGTTCATCCTCTAAAGTTCCATCACTTTCTACTCTCTATCTTGTTGGCCCCTATTCATTGTTTGATGAAGTTTCACTCTCTCCTTCAGGAGGAGTTTCAATCTCATGTATATGAGACAATAGAAAATCAATAGATTCCTAGTTATGTGTCCCCCACTCATTGTTTAGAACATCCAAATCACTCTCTTTGTAGACATCAAACTTTGCATACTTTTCAAGTCATCTCAACTATCAATCAATGTGTTCTTTGTCCTTTGTAGTCTCATAAAAAATAACTTCTCTTACAATAAGAAACTTCTCTTTCTCGTCATATAGTCTATATGCCCTTGAGGATTCAGAATATCCCAAGTGGATGCATTTTCAACTACCGTAGTCCAACTTATTTTTGTTTTCTTTTGGAATCAATACGTTACAAGTGGATCTAAAAATCTAAAGATGTTGCACTAAAGGAAGATGACCACACCACATCTCATACAGAGTCTTGGATTCAAGAGATATTGATGGTGATCTGTTGCGAAGCTATACTATTTTTTAGTTGATTCGGCCCAAAAGTGTAGATTTACCCCTTTCAAGTACAACATAACATGAACCATATTCATCATAGTTATGTTCATCCTTTCTACAACTCTATTTTGTTGCAGAGTGTGAGTAATTATGAGATGGTGTTTGATCCTGTTTTGCTCAAGATAAGATTCAAACTTATTTTAAATGTATTCACCACCATTATCTATTTGTCCTTAGTGTCTCGATGTGGGTTTGAGCTTCATTTTCAATCATGATTTAAAACTTTTGGAAAATCTTGAAGGCTTTTAATTTTTTCTTCAAAAAGTATATCCAAGTAATTATGCTACAATGATTAATGAAATACATGAAGTACGTATGACTACTAACGAAGAATATTGGAAGAGATCACAAGTCCAAGTGAATCAATTGTAATTTAATGTTAGTTTTCTATTGTGACTTTGGTAATAGTTCTCTTGTGTGTTTAACCAAGATGCAGGGTTCACACTTTTCATCTATTTTTGTGAGCAATGTAGGCATGCCAACAACACCATTCTTTTACAATACACAAATGTTGTTATAGTAAGTATGCCCAAATCTAGTATGCCACAACATGTTTGGAGACATTCTGTGTTCCATGTGATGATCATAATTCTTTGAATTTGATGGCTTGCCCCTGAGTTTGAGTAGTTTCCCTTCCTCATATCCATTCAAGATGACTACATTGTCACTTTTTCTCCTAATTGTGACTTCACCATTATCTAATAGAATGGAATGGGCTTGTTACCTTATGATCGCTAGGGACAATGAGTTTCATTTCAATTGAGAAAGGTGGAGAACATTTTGGAGTTTGAAATCTAGAAGCCTTGGACACTTGAGTCATGTTGTACCTCTTCCCTATGGTTGCATACTTGATCTATCTACGGTGTATACTGAGCCACAACTTTCTTCATTGTATGTGTCAAATAATTTTTTTCAAAAAGTCATAAGTTGAGTGGCACCAATATCAAAAACCCAAGCATCAAACCATAAAGAATTGATTGAGACACTATTTATTTCATCATCTGTACTTGAAAACACACATTCAATAGTAAATTGAGCTGAGTTTGACTCCTTTGATTATTTATTTGAATTTTCCTTTTTCTTCTTACGGCATGCTTTTATTTTATCCCACGGAGTTTTGCATTCATGAGTCTCATGGCTTCCTCTTCTATCACACCGTTCACAGTAGAGGTTTTATTTATCATCTTATTTTTTATTTTGACCACCATGATTTTCATTTTTTCCACTCTTTTTCTTATACTTGTTATTGCCTTTTTTTAGAAGACATGGCCTTGTTTGAAGTTTTGGAAGAATTTCATTTGACATAGCACACACTTTCACTTGTTATGGACTCGGGTTTTCTTCCAAAGGCCTTCTCTTGCTGCCGTCTTTTCAACTAATTGATCAAATGAGTCTTCAACTTATTGCTTACTTGTAGAGACTCCAAGTATGTTGAAAATTAGGAAGAAGGGATTTTATAAATGCGATCATATAGATGTCAATTTTGACACATGTTTCTACATCATGCTTGATGGCACATATATCTAAACCAACCTCATCACATCACCATCTTTCAACTCAAGATTGAACAACTTCAACTGCAACTAAATGAATTCTAATTCTGAGTGGGAATCATATAATTCTTTCAATTTTTAAAATGCTTTCCATGGAGTAATACACCATTGAATATACAAAACACATCTCCATCCATTGAGGCCTTCATCAAGGCCAATGCCTTATGGTTTTTCTGTTTCTATGTCTGAATATCCTTTGCATTCTTTATTGGTTCAATCAAATGTTTCTACTTGTCACAAATATTGAACCAAAGATTATTAAAGATGAGTGTATTCTTCACTTACGAAGACCATTTTAACTAGTATTTTCTAGTCAATATTATGCCAACAATAGATTTGATGGAATGCACGTTTTTAATTTTTTGGAGTTTTGAGTTTTGGAGGTTGAGTTTTGAGTTTACCCCCAATTGGTTCCTTATCACTCCAAAATGGTCCCCTTTTCTATATACTAAAGTGGTACATGAAAAGAATTCTCCTTATCATTAGCATCGATTTAACAAGAAAACCCCATACATCAATATACTCAACTCTTCTTGATTTTTAAATTTACGTTTTTTGATAGTAATGAATGGGTAAAAGAGTAGCTCTTCTTATTTCCCCTTGAATTGCATAATTTAGTTTCTTTTTCCAAACTTTGCTTAGAATAACTTGCTCAAGGCAATCTCAATGACAAGGCAATCTCAATGACAATTGCTCCAAATTTAAATGCTTTCAAATTTGAAATTTAACATTTAAAATTAAAAATTATTTTTTAAATGAAAAAATTTAAAATTGTTGGAAATAAGCCACACCCGGACCGACGATGGACTGGCCATAGAGGGGTCAGTAGCTCAGTTGGTAGAGCACTCCAGAAACAAATAGAAGGTATTAGGTTCGAGTCCTAGCTGGTCCATATGAGTTGTAGCTCACATGTGGTATCAAAGCCAGGTTATGAACCCCAAGCATCAGTAGTGTGGCTTAAAGGGGGGTGTTGGAAATAAGCCACACCTAGACCGACAATGAGCTAGCCATAGAGGGGCCAGTAGCTTAGTTGGTAGAGCACTCCAGCATTAAATGGAAGGTCCTAGGTTCAAGTCCTAGCTGATCCATATGAGATGTAGCTCACATGAGCTCCATAGGATCAATCTGGAACACATGATCATGCTATAACAAAGCTTACAAAAACAAATATTCTCAGACCAGAGCACAAACCTTGGAAAATAATCATAAAACATTGATAAAATATAAAAGTATTTTATATATTACCGTAATAATCTCATAAACCTACTTCCTCTCCGTGATAATACACTACAGAGGAATGATAAATATATATGAATAGTTTGTTTAGAACAAACAAACTAAAATAGAATACACACCAAATTAAAGATTGTAAATCCCATTTTGTATGGTCAATCCTACGGGAAAAGCTAACAGAAGTTGTGTAAATCACAACTATAAACAACCAAATAAATATAACCTATATGGCTAACAAAGAAACCTAAGGAGCTTATTAACCATGTATGGTAACTTGACGTGAGTAAAAGAAGAAACTCAAGATAGGTTTACACATACTACTCCAACAAAAAATTTATATCTTTCTTCCTCCAAATTTGCTCATGTGATTCCAATATCAAAATAAAATATATGGCCTCCTTTTATCTATCTAACTTCTACGTACCCCTATAAAGAAAAGACATCGTACAATAGGAGATATGATTGCCATGTCTCTAGATAATAGCAAGTGGTTAGTCTTGGAAGATGCTACGCAACGTGGTGAATGATGTGACATGACAGGAAATAAGACGCCTCTTAGCTCAGTTCCACATGGTAGGCAATAAGATGCCTCAAGAAATCAGTAATGTAGTCTTTAAAAGCCATAAATATCAAAATTTGAAACATCTTACCATTTTTAGGTCCAATGCACCTTTTACTAGTTAGTTAGGTCAGAGAAACAAAAGAATTTGTACGTTGTCAAATGGATCATATACACGGCCCACTTGATGACACAATCAAAGACATCGGATGAACCACCAATTCTATCAAAAAAGGCAGTGTTGAGAGAATAATCGCTTCAAGCAACCAATTCATCAAAAAGTACATAGGTTAGATATTTGAAATGCCAAGGATAGGTCTGAATATGCTTTGTTTAGTCAGATAACCTCCAAAAATAGCTTCTACTCTGTCATTACATAGTCATATACAAGCAATTTTTGAAAAAAAAATAATTTATTGTAGGTCATACGGCTCAATGAATGGAGAAGGAAAAAAATCTGAGATATGATACCAATGACAGGCCAGAAAGATTATTTATGGAATGACAATGAAATTCTATTTCACAATTCAAGTTGAAAGAGAGCAAACAATACAATATAAAAGCCAAAATCATTGTTCACTTCACATTCCCAATGTGACTCTTCATATTCTTATGGGAATGAAAAAAACTTATGAAATAAGACAAAAGCTACTTAACGAGACAAAAGACACCTACGAATAAATAACAATTATATACACTATTGTTACAAGCATTAAAATAACACTAAATGTAAAGGTCATTTCTAGACTCATTGTTAAACAAGACAATAATTTGATGTATGAGATTCCCTTTGTGAAATCCCACAAGGGATTTGACTTTTGATTTATCTTATATATTGTTCAAGGGTATACATATAGGGTACACGAGCTTTTGAGATTCAAACATGTACCTTTTGTATAAGGTACACAAGCCATCGCCATCAAGCCCACTTTTATTTGCCACATTCTTTGTAATACATCACATATGTTTTTATGCTAAGAAAACTTGTACCCTTTTTGTATCACATATTTTCAATTAATATTTAAAAATGCATATTATAAGTCATGTTACAAAAACGTATGATCTAAGTTACTTGTATTTCAATTAAAATGTTAAATTTTGATAAATGCATCGCCTTTGGATTTTTCTCCTCCCTTCCTTGATTGTTTATTAAAGCCTTGATGCTTATTTGATTATATGTGGCATTCCTTGGAATTTAACAAATATTCATAAGCACTACATCAAGGGTCACACAAATGTAGCAATTTCCTACGAGCCTTTGAAAAACTTTAATCGCCAAACCATACCATCATATTTTCTTATGTAAGAACCTTTTTTAACTTTAGAACATATATTAGGCTACAAGTATTTCCTTCTTAATCTTCTAGTATTGTTTTACACAACTGGTTACCCTTAACAGTAGCTAGTTTATCACTAGCATGGGAAGGACATTAATTTGACATATTAGGTTAACATTAGATAATGATTTGCACAAACTTTTGGTGGGTAATTTGTTTAACCATCAACTTTATATTGATTTTCAACACCTATGTTGTGGTCCATGACATTGATCTTCATGCAAGGATGAGTTTTGGTAGCCCACCTCAATTGTTAGTAAAAATTTTAGGGACTAGAAAACAAAGTGACCAATGTTTTTAAGTTCTAAAATATAGTTTTAAATTCAAAACCTATGGTTAAATGAAAATATAGGTCTTGAATGGTTTCTTATAGTATTAAGCATTTTTTAAAATCTAGAAATTTGACCACATTAACAAGCATATTATATTTTAAATAATGTAGCACCATATGATTTCAATTATTATATTGCTTTGCTTTCTAAATTAAGAAAGAACATCTCTTATTGATAAACTCACAATAGTCAATTCACGAGCAAGTTTTCTTGTTTCCAATAAAATAGGCAATATCTTTAAAAAGTTTGGGATAGGCATCAAATTGTAGCTCTATCTTCATACATAACCCTTTAAGATTTAATCTCTAAAATCATTTTTTAATATGGTTTGCTTGTTCTTAAGTCTATTTAAGATTTGTATGCGACGTATATGCATTTTTCTAAAAGACGACAAATATTTTGTGATAAAAAACCTAATCAATATATTGAATCGATTGTTTTTTATATTTTTCACTAGTGGTTTAAACTGAATTACATTTGACAACCCCTTCTCTAACATTGTACCTTGCATGCTTCCATGTGATGAATAGTATCATCTGTTTTTATATGGGATATAAAAATGGTGATGAAACTTGACACTTACGAATTCAAAGTATATTCTTCAAATGATAATACCAAATACTTGTTACAAATTCGTATGCAAAAACAAAATAGGCAAGGCAAGGTAAAAAAGAAAACCCACCAAAAAAATTCAATAAACATATTCTTATATCTATATTGCTATTAAGCCAAGCAACACTAAATTGTAGTCGTAGATTCTCCTTCAAATCATCTTCGAGTTTGCTTTGGAATCATTTGAATCAGGGGTCTCAAAGTATTGTCTTTTTGCTAATAGGTCGTAGCTCCCTCAATATTTATAGTATCTCAAACACTCTTATCAAAAGAAAGATCTTGAAATGTTGTTTTCATCTATATGCCATGCATTAATTTGATATTTGCATTAAATTTTAAAAAAAATAAGAGCCATTCGAATATTTTTCACACAAACACTCCCAACAGTTGGATCTGATATCAAATGTCAAGGTTAAACCATGTCCATTTATCACAAGAAATTGTATTTATGTAATAACAAAAGACAACCAAAGATTAAGGAGAAGATATTAAGAATTGTTTAATATTAACCAAGCATTTGTCGACATTACACAAGTTTGAGTTTGTATATATATACATGATAATGACATGATGACACAACATAAGATGGCATACTTGACATTAAAAACATGAATTAGCCTACAATGTCCCATCAAAACATATTTTATTCACTAACAATGACATGCTCTAATAACAGACCATCAATGCCTAGTCTTCTTAGGTTGGAGTTGAGACATTGCATTCTAAAAACAAAGCAAGTGTTGTATATCCTTTACAAAGTATATGCCTTCTACTTGCAAAATATATTTCAAAATCATCATCATGCACAAAGACCTAAGGGTCACCACTGTGATTGTAGAAATAGATTGATATGACAGAGGCATGTGAACAGTGAGTACTTCAATGTAAACAATAGGATTGCAAAAGTCTAGTACAAAGAGGAAATGAGTTCATTCACTATACAACTCACTCTTTACATATGTTGCAGCAAGCACAATGAACTAAGTGTAACAACTATAAACATAGGAGTTGATTAGTGTGATAGCAACAAAAGAACAATTATCCATTATGATCTAAATCCCAGGAAGTCCAAGGGACAACACTCTAGGATTTAGATGTGTTATATGTGTATGTAATGACCTTAAAATCCATCAACAATCAGAATCACAGCAATCAAGGATCCTCCCTTAACACTTATGCAACAGTCAAGGAAGGCCTAAACACAGCCAACCACAATGAACGCAAACAAGCAGCAGTTAAGAATCAAGCACAATCAGTCATCAAGAAAGTTAAATCACTGTCATTTTTATTAAACAATTTGCCATGGAAGGAGTGCTGCCAATTATGAAGAAAATCACACTTGATAGGATGCATACAACAATTATTATTTATCAATTAATTAATTAGTCATTAAACATTCATTTGATAAAAGGTCACGATCCTTGGCAAAGACATGTCATTTGGATGGGAAGAAATAAGGGTATTTATATTCAGCGAATTGATGGAAAAAAGATGAATCAATTATGAATTCAAATATTTAATCATGTATAAGTCGCTGGCTACAAGTGCATTTAAGGACAAAACCCCTTAAACTACATAAACCAGATACAAGGAAGGAAACCCTTGTAATCGAACCCAAGGATGAAACCCATCATGATGTAAGTTTGTAATATTCAAAATCTATATTCAGAAATAAACGATTAATCCAATTTGACTTTATTATTATTTAAATTATTATTTTATAAAATATTATTTAAATAAATTCCAAAAAATCCAAATTAATGTAAAATATTTCGATTTCGAATATTATAGTAGTTATTGAATTGTTTTTCTTGCCACCTTTTGAACCATGGGGTCACTACATAAGGAAATTATGGACAATTACGCGTCGTACAACATCTTTTCAACAGAGATTCTGGAAAAAAATCTCTTTTTTGAACTTTTTGGATTTAAAAGGGTCATGGAATAGAAATAGGCACTATGAGGAAGACGAGTTTGTGAATCATAGTTATGGTAGCACTGAATATGAAGAGAAATTTAATTTTCAAGAGGTCCCAAAAGAAAGAAAGATGACAAATTCCAAGACTGACTTCCTTATCCAGGAGCAAACGAAAGAGACATCCAACGTTGAACTAAGGGAATGCCCAAACATACTTATCCAAGAAGAAGTTGATATTTATGGAGACTCATCTATTGGGAAGAATGACATAAAAACTCTGGATATTAGAGATGAACACGAGTTATATATCCAAAACACTAATGATGATGTTGAAATGTGTTGTTTACGTCAAAGTGAAGATAAACTTCAATGTGCAAGAGAGAGGTCTTGAGGATTGTTCCCCGAACACAGGTTCTAAGTTTAATAAACCAATTAATTGTCTAATTAATGCAAACTATCAACAAGATATCATGGGCTACGGTCTTAAAAATAAACTAGATAGAGAGCCAACCAAAATAATTGATAGAATATGGGAAAATCAGGGGTCAAAGTTAGAATATTGAAGCAAAAAAGTTTATGGAGGAGATTAATAAAAAGCTTAATTTTAGCCACGACTCTCAGCGATCCACAGCAAAAGATGAACTTGAGGAGCTTATCTTTTAATAAATTGGAGACTATACCCGACAATGTTGTTGACCTAATGCCATTGAAACCCTTGAAAGTGGCAAGCAATAAACTAGTGGGGTTGTCTCTTAGTATATTCAGTCTATCAACCTTGACAATCATTGATGTATCAAATAATATGCCCCCAATCACTTTACAAATGCAAAATTTGGATCAATCAAAATAGTTGGATCCAACCCAGCTTGGTTAGTAATAATAGAACATTGCAGGTCAATTACCCTATTCAAATGCACCATCAGAGTTATGTTTTCACAGAACAACGCATTGTTTTTAGGGTTCAAATATTGGCTTCCAAACAATTAAAACATGGACGACCATGCTGCCAGATATATTTTGATGCATTGGGCCACCACCATCTACCCAACATCAAGATCAAGTTGTTTAAGCAATAGCATCAACTAATAAATTTACTCTACATATCAAACTAACAAATGGTTTAAAAAATGAAATTAAAGGCCAAACTTTGGTGGCAGCCAAAAGAGACCCTAACACTATTTTTGAATGGAGAGACAAGGCATATAATTGCTAACAAAGATGGAAATGCACAACTATGCGTGTATGCAAGTAGAAGCCAAATCATGCTTCATAAAAAATATGTAGAAAATTTCTCGATGAATTATGGTGAGAAGAAGCAAGTACCAAATTCACTTCTGGGAATGGCATTAGTTGGAAAGCAAATTAGATTTGAACTTGTCCAAACACTCCAAATTGAAGAACACAAGCTTCGTCTATTATATGTTCAGAAGTGGTTAAGGGAAGAAATTGAACAACAACAAAAAATTATGTTGATGTCGAACACACCATATCATAAAGTTGTCTTTGTGAACACCTAAGAACTCATCTTGCCAGGAATGTCACAGTGTTCCAAAAGGGTATTCGTGAAAAACGATTGAAGCAATAATTTCAAGATCACAAAAAGTTTTTATAAGCCAGTTAGACAAATAGGGATGCTAGGGCCATTCGTAACAGAGGAGTTGCCAAATACCATGAGAGAATGTTAAAGGAATATTCAAAAACAAAGGACAAGTTTGAATGGCATGGTTACAAGGATAGAGATCAATATGTTGTGCATCTTGATGTCATTCAAGCTGAGATATCAAGCATCAATATGGTTGTTGGGATTGATGGGAAATTGGGTAACTCTCTGATACAAGAAGCTTCTAGATTACATATGTATGTCACTCTTTGTGGAATGTTTTCAGAAAGGTTCCAGAAGTGATCATTAACATATAGGTTGACTTATGGCATGGAGAATCTCTGATAAGAAGTAGATAGTTATTATAGACTATGCTTCTTCGAATATATCTAAAGAGGCAATTTTTCCTTCGAATGTAAGAGAAATTCAAAAAGGGAAGTCACGCATACAACAAATGAGAATTGGTTCCAACTACATGACCAAAGTACTAAACAGCGTAGTGCAAATCTTTGAACAAAACAAGTGCACTAAGCTTGATAACATAAGCCAAGGTGGTGAGCAGCGACAACAAAAATCACAACTTTGTGTTCGGAGATTTGTTGAAGATGCTAGGGTAGAATGTGAGAATGCCTTGTTCACATGTGATTATGATAGTACACTTGTACAAGGAATATTACTTTGGTGCTCTGTGAATCTGACTCCAATCTTGGAGACTGTTGCATTGATGATGGAAATTAAGGGTACAATGACTCCAGCGCATAGCCCAATTCTAGCTCAATGGCTAGGAGATAATAGATTCATATTTGAAGAGATGGGTGTACCAAAAACGTAGATAATATATTCCTGTTCCTCGCTTCTAAAAATGCAACCGTATTCCAACAAGATTAAATTAATGAAGTTGGGTATATCATGGCTACAAAGGGATTGTAAATTTGATAGTATTAATGAAGCATGCCTTTATGACTACAATTTTCTCTGACTTTGAAAGAGAGACAAATTTCGATCAACACAAGACCACTACAGAAGTCATGTTTGCATTCTATGAAAGTTCTACATGTATTTGGTACTCTATCATAAGGAATGGCTTAAAAGGTTTAAGTAAGACAAAATACATGTCTGTTGGAAATATACAAGTCAATGGCATCTACCTTTCGATTGATATAAGTTATTCATATTTTTATTGTTACTCTTCGCTATTAAGTAAAAATGAAAAAACTATAGATTACAGAGTGTTGGTTATTTGTAAGATCTTCTCATGGAAAAAGTATACAAAACCTCCTAACATTTTAATGGTTCCCACTACGACTGTTGTTGTCTTATGGTATTTGATCACATTTGTGAGATGGCCAATAATAGATGCAACATTGAAAGGAGCATTAATTCTTAAACTCTTCAATTTACTATTGCTTGAGGACAAGCGATTTGAGGAAGGGAGGTCTATAATGTCATTAAAATCCACCAACAGTCAGAATTGCAGCAATCAAGGTTCCTCCCCTGACACTTATGCAGCTGTCAAGGAAGGCCTAAACACAACGAACCACAATGAAGGCAAGCACGTCGCAGTTAAAGATCAAGCACAGTGAGTCATCAAGGAAGTTAAATCGCTGCCATTTTTGTTAAACAATTTGCCAGGGGCTGCGAATTATGAAGCAAATCACCCTTGATAGAATGCATACAACAACAATTATTATTTATCAATTAATTAACTAGTCATTAAACATTCATTTGATGAAAGGTCACAATCCTTGGCAAAGACATCATTTGGATAGGAAGCAATGAGGGTATTTATATTTAGTGAATTGATGAGAAAGAAATGAATCAATTATGAATTCAAATATTTAATCATGTATAAGAAGCAATGGCTTACAAGTGCATTTAAGGGCAAAACCCCTTAAACTACGTAATCCGGATACAAAGATGGAAACCTTTGTAACCAAACTCAAGGACGAAACCCCTTGTGGTGTAACTTTGTAATATTCGAAATTTATATTCGGAAATAAAAAATTAATCCAATTTGACTTTATTATTATTTAAATTATTATTTTATAAAATATTATTTAAAGAAATTTCAAAAAATCCAATTTAATGTAAAATAATTAATGTAAAATATTCCGATTTGGAATATTACAGCGTATGTGGAAGCAATATTAAACAAGATTAAGAATAGAGCAAATAACAGAACTAGAGCAGAAAATTATATTAATCTGTACATTCTATACATGCATACTCTTGAGGGGGATGTATGGTTGTCTATCTTCTATTGGCTGTGTCCAATCTAATGCTACAAACGTATATACATATATTAAAAATCCGGTAAGGCATAAAGAACCGTAATGAAAGTTGAACAATTGAGCTTCCATGTGCAACTATTTGCATCCCATCAATTGAGTTGATTTGTGCCAAAAATTGATAGTCAAAAAATTCGTTGTAGGGCAAGGGGTGCTGCTCCTCAACCCCACAAGGGCTAGCCCCTGACCCATTTTTGGGGCTTCGCTCCAATTAGAATAGAAGCAACAATGTTGTTGGCACCTTGTGGTACCAGGTGGTGTGAGTTGACCTTAGCAGTGTGACATGTAGGTGTTTGGGACCCTGAAGAAGCCATTGGAGGAAACCACATGGATGGCACCATGTCTGATATGCCCATATTGCAATGCACCGCTGCGGGAGTGTGTGCAGCATTGGGTGGAGATAGATTGATGATCTTGGAAGTATCACGAACCTTTGGAGGTGGTTTTGGAGTACCACAGATCACTGAACACAAACCGTCATTACTGCAAGTTATGAACATGAACTTGGCAGTATCATTGGAAGTTGGAACTGCTCATGGAAGATCCACCTGGATCACATTATTGGATGGTGTTAAGAAAAGGAGAAAGCTTAGGTGTAGCAAGCAAGGGCAAACTGAGCTTACAACTGCATTAGAGGACTGATTTTTGACCTCTAAATATGCTTATGCTCTTATTTGGGTAAACACTCCAGTTTAGAGTTAGAATTTGGTTGGTGATGGTGTTTGGCAATGTCGCTAATCAAAAACTCCCCAGATTTGCAATTATTTCCTTGAAATTCCATCCTACGCACACTAGTCCATTCTAGGCTAAATACACTAAAAGAAGCAGAAATACTCAAACATTGAAAGCTGCAAAACATTGTTATACGATAATGTTATAAACCTATGTGTATCAAAAAGTTGTAAAAATACATGAGAATACAATATATAGTGATATCAGGGTTAGTATCTTAATGCAAAAGTAAATCCACTGCCACAATAGACTAGAGACTTCTTTTGCTCATCACAAGGTGGAACTGGAATGGGAGCTATTTTTGGACATTGTTGATCACAAATGCTCCCTAGTCCAAGCTGACCATGCTCGCCCCACCCCCATGTCATTACAACCTCATTTTCTGTATCCATCATAAATCAGTTTAGTTATTACAGACTCTTCAATGTCCAAATACAATATGACTTCAATCCCATTTCCCTTCACTTGGCAATTAGATTAATAGGCATGAAAAGAGATACCTTCAAAAGTCTATCCAGTCAACGTACCTAATACAATGGCAGAATGTTCAGCCCCAGCTGCAATTTGTTTTGCTTTTATTCCTTCTACTGAACTGATTTTTTGAAGCACAAAACTTTCTCCAACTTGACCTAAACCACAGGCATAGAAGACAATTTAACATCAAAAATAATTGTCCACTTTTTTTCAATTGGATGGAACTCTTGGGTTCCATCCTATCTTGACAAAGAAAAAGCAATGACACCTAAGACTCTTTTTCTTGATTATTTTTCATACATATGGAAGTAAAAGTTTGTTCTTAAATGCACAATGCCCCAAACACAGAATGTCAATCAAACATTTGATTTTCTCAATTGAAACTCATCTTTGAAGATGTCTCAAGTATACAGATTACCTAAAACCTTTGAGTCTACTTTGATCATATTTTCTTTCTCGATGCCAAGTTTGCCATGACGAGTCCCTCCCCACATGTAAATTTTACCATCATCTGCTATTTCAATCCAAAAAAATCAGCATCAAGTATATTCATTCTAAGATGGAAACCAGCAAAGGTAGAGCAACCAATAATTCTATCGGAATATTATCGGTCTAAGAAGGCAACGATGTCTAGACAGGTCTTCTAAAAATGAATGATTCAAAGTAAATGAATATCAATTTAATGCTTTGGAAAAAATCGAATCAAAAGATGCTGTATATAGATATTTGCTTTAGGTGGTAATAAGTAAAATTAAGTGTTCTTCCGTATTTCTTAGAAGTAGAATTACCTGTGAGCACCATGCCATGGTTCCAACCAAGAGCTACTTGGCAGAATCTTAATGTTGTTGTTGCTAACATAGGGACAAACATGTCTGAATTGCCATCAAATCCTTTTCCCCAAACATAGAGATGGCCATTTTCTACAAGAATTTAATATTTTAGAAAAGAACAGCTAATAGGTAACTTGATGCGGATAATTTCACAAAGTGAATGACAAAAACATTCATAAAAATAATAAAGGAGTGAGTAACCTGTCAAGGCTGAACTGTGATGACCATTTGCACAGATAGATGAAACACTGTGGATGTCTAATTCCTTGACACGCACAGGAATATTGAAACATCTTGCTTCTTTTCTTGTAAAATTTGGACCATAAAGATATTGATCACGAGATGCAGCACCTAACTGTCCATGCCTAGCCGAACCAAATGCAAAAACAGAAGAATCTGATATCCCTGTCGTCCAATAATCCAAAGCAACCCCATTTTTCTTGACTTATTAACTCCCACAAATGATCAGCTTGAAAAATTTTAAGTGTTCTGAGTAACATTAGCATCAAAACAAGAGTGATTTTTAATCAATGTTCAGACATACCTTTCAACAAGACTAAAGTATGGCGCACACCACAAGATACCATAGAAACAAGCTTGGATGCAAATGTTTCAACTTTACATGGAAAATACCGAGACTCAAAATGACCCAGCCCAAGCTGTCCAAATGTACCATCTCCACAAGTGAAAATTTCTCCACTTTCTGCTGAACATGAGCAAAACAATCTGAGATCGTCACAAATTCTTGATATTAACTGTTATAGCTAAGTTTACATGGTACGAATATGAGTAATCATGATTTATAAGAATCTCCATTGGAGATGTCCTAGAAAGATAAATAATGAGTGCTCTTGTATTCAAATTTGTAAATGAAATTGAAAGGAAACTATAAGAAAAACTTGGTAAGAGAATCATGTCATTCTTTCAAAAAAATTGAACCCCAGAGGCATAGCCAAGAAGAAATATATTTAAAAGTAATTTTACAATATAGGGCATTTATAACTTTGTAAGTCAGCTAGGTTTGCATTTATTAAATAAATTTAATATCTACATACTACAATAATGAGATTACAATCAAAGAACTCGATTTTTTTTTACCTAGCTGTTGGGTCATTCTCCTTTGGACACATAGAGCCACAGAAAAAAGCCTCCGCTCTTCACACTTGTAAATCTGCAACTCATCGAGAATTGTGTCTCTAAGGGCTTCCTCAAGCTTCATCCTCTCTATGCATGTGTTGAGGCCATCTATAACCTCCTCATCGGCTTTAAATGAATTAGAGAAGAAACATTTGGGTTCAAGTAATAGGCCGTTGCATATATATGTTGGAGTTGCTTATTCCATATCCAATCAATTATGTGCCAAATGGGTTCAAATTTTCTTTTAATTTTATCAAAGTTGTAAATGCCTTGAACCCCTCCCTGACAATGCTCAATGCAGTTATCAATGTCTCCTAAGATGGGCTTTTCGCCACATTGAAAGGTATGTTATAATACCAAAAATTGGAAACAACGATCCTCGCTTCAATATGTTTTTCCCAGTTCCAAGTAGTACCTTCACTCGAAGGTTGTGCACCAAAAGTATTGCAAGGAACAAAGAAAACCTACGAAGATGGAGGCATTTGGCTTGAATTGGCTCGAGTGCATGAGCCCCGTCCACGAATCCTTGGGCCAATAGAAGAGCCTACTAGTTCTTCAAAATCAAGAGAGACATTCATTATGAATGCAACTAGTGCAACTGTCCTCTTTTTCTATTTTTTTCTCCTCATAAAGAGCAAGGATAACATTCATCTTTCTTGCAACCTTAGGCTCTACTCTATCGTACAATTGAACATCTTGGTTTGGGATTCATGAAAAGGTGGTATATAAGGCAATTGGCACCTCCTCTCATCAAAAAAGCATGATAATTGTGTTGATGAGCCATTTGGGATGGCTTACCAACTCTAGGTGGGGCACAGGTGTCATGTCCCCCTTGTGAACATGAAGGGATTGAAGACCCTTAGCCTCACGTTTCCGAAGGGCTAGGGGAAAAGAGAAAAAGAAAGGGAAAACACCTTGGTTTCTAAGAGTAATTGTAAAAAGCACTTTATTATTCTAATTTTCACTTAAGTTGTGTTTTTTTTTAGAGTCATGGGACCTCAAGGACTTAAGAGGAAATTATAAGAGTTACTTTTTTTAGAAATTTGAATTAAATCCTTCCCTCCAACTTGGATGCCACCCTTGAGGAGGTGTATAAAAAGGAAGTGAAGAATCATTTCATGGTGATGCTGAATTTGATATTGAATTTTATGCTCAAGTATGTCAAGTTTGAAATCGTGACTTGAAGACAAAACACTTCAAGATCACAAAGCAGTTGGGGACGAAAACCTCCATCTTTCTACATAGGGCAGTTCTATCCAAGGGCTGTATTTATGCTTAATACTCATATTTTCAGTGGGAAAGCTCTCTCCTAGGGCAGCGAACTACCTGGGAAGGTTGGTGATTGATTTGCACCATTTTGAGGTGATTTTGTGCCCTAAATAATATTCTGATTTAATTGTAATATTTCTGCACCTGGGCAATTTGTATTGGAAGGGTTTTTGACATGTTTTGAGGGTCATCTCTAGCCCTAAATTATTTTACAATATTTTATATATTTTTCCAGCATGTGGCGAATTGATCTGGAGGTTGTTTGATGGGTTTGAAAGTCTTTTCATGCCCATACATAATTTTGAATTTTTTATAATATTTTGTGATTATTTGATTAATATTTTAGGTCAATTTGGAGCAAGTACTTCGCTCTGAAAGTGATTATAACAGCAAGAAATAAATCTGATATTTTATTAAGGGGAACACCTAGGATTTGAAGCTCCACTTCGCCCTTTGAAGGGTTATTTTGGCAAGTTTGAGTTGCCTAAGTATTGCATTTGTGTTAGCATATTTTATGCTATTTTTTGGCATATTAGATCAGCTAGGGTTTGCTGTTCTAAAACCCTTCAATGTACAACACATTCTCAATTTTTGTCTTTCCATCATTTAGACTGAAGTTACCTTTGCCCGCTATCCTTGTTGTAGCATTGTCTCCAAATTTTATTGTTCCTCTGCTTACTTTCTTCAAAGAATGGAACTTGCTCTTGTCTCATGTCATATGGCTCGAGCATCCACTATCAATGTACCACTATTGCTCTTTATTTTACACATGAAAAGCAATTTGAACGAGCATAGCTTTCTCTTTCTCTTCCTCTTGTTTCTTCTTCCAAGCTTTTGTAGATTTTGTTTTTTGCTTGGCCAGGGTATCCACTTTCCTAGTTTTCTTTGGATTCTCTACATAAACACCTCTACAATATCATGCTATATGGCCAACTTTGTTGCACTTATAACACACAATATCATATTCATTGTAATCTGATAGTATAGCAAATGAGTTATGATTTGAATAACCATAAGCACTTTTATTTCAACCATCATTCCTTGCCTGAATCTTACAATCTATTACCTTATAACCAAAATTGTTGCAATAAAAACAATAGCCATAAAAGTAGTTTTGATACCTGATCATGTAAGACTACCTTGGATAGAAAGATCTTCTGAAGTTTCTTGTGGGAACCTCATGCCACTTGTTCTCATTTTTGTCATCCTTTTGAGGAATGTTGTTCTTTTGAGGAAACTTATATTCCTTCTTTGATGATTCAGCGACATCTTTTGAATTATCCTTGGTGATATTTTGTTTCTCCTCATAACCAATACCGGTCTTGATGAATGATTTCTTTTGGCTATTAAGAATGTTAACCAAGATCTCGGTGCTCTTTTCAAATTTTAAGCTATTTCTTAGCTTAACACTAGATTTTTCCAATTCCTTTCTTAAATCAACAATTTCAGGTTCAAGCTTAGCAAAATTTTCTTCTTTTGATTTCAGCGGATCTCTTATTACCTCTTCAATTCTTTTTGCCTCTTCTAATTGAGTTTTTAGACTAGCAATGATCTCTTTAGACTCTTCGAATCTTTGAGATATGTTTGTTTTCAAATTTTCACCTTCATATTTCTGAAGCTGCAATTTTTTCTTCAAATTCTTTTTCTTAAGCCTCTTTATTTCATTCAAGGCACAGACAAATTCTTCTTCCAGATCCACTTTTCCTTCATCCTCAAGATTTTCTTACTATTCTAGAAACATTTGGTCTTCATCATTATTCATTTCTATTGCCATGAAAAAAGTTTCTTCTTTATCACTCTCTGAAGTAATCTCATTACTCTCTTCTTCTGAGCTACTCTCCTTGGTGTAGAGGCTTTTCTTATATCTGTCAGAGTTTTTCTTTTTTTCATATTTACTTGGCTTATGGTTCTTTTTTTATGAATGTTTGCTCTTTCCTACCTTAGCATATTCTTCTTCATCACTATTATCATCTTTTGCACGAGGACACTAAGCAACAAAATGCCCTATCTCACCACAATTGAAATATTTGAAAGGAAGCTTACCTTTATAATTGCCAAATCACTTTTTAAGATGTCTTGCAAAACGAGCTTCTTATTTTGATTCATCACTTGACTCAGGTTTTGCGTTTTTGACTTTCTTTGAAGCTTTGAAGGTTGCTTCGCGCTTTGACGATTTTTCTATTTCTGTCCTCATTTCATATGTTGTGAGGATTCCATGCAACTCATCCATCTTTAGCGTGTTTAGATATTTTATTTTCTCAATTGCTGAAACCTTAGGATCAAATCGTAAGAGGAGAGATCTTAGTACCTTTTGTACTATTATTGGCTCTTCTATTTTTTCACCGAGCCCTCTGATGGTATTCACAATTTCGTCCACACGAAGAAGATAGGATGCAACATTTTCTTCTTCTTTCATTTTTAGACTCTCAACCTACCTTTTGTGGGTTTGGCGCTTAGCCTGCTTCATTTTAGTGTCCCCCTTAGATATTTTGCAGTTTGTCCCATGTCTCCTTTGCCATGTCACAATGCATAAATTTGACAAACTTAGATTTAGACAAGCCACATAATATTGCGTTTAAAGCTTTGGCATTATTTTCATTGGTCCTCTTTCCAGTTTGATCCATCAGTGGGGTCTGAGGAGTTGTATATCCCATTACTACCAATTGCCAAATATCAAACCCTAGAGCCATTAAATAAGTTTTCATTCATATGCTCCGAAAAGCATAATTTGTTCCATCAAATAGCGGAGCCTTGTTTGTGGAGAAACCCTCTGGTACTCGATGACTGGCCATGTGTGTTGCCGAGATTACCTTCCGTCAATGAGACTGTTCCTGAAGGAACCCGCTCTGATACCAATTGATAAACAACACTAATATTGAGAAGGGGGGTGAATCATTATTATTAAAAAAAATTTACTTTAAAACTGAAATCCACACAAAACAAGATAACACAGTGACACCAGATTTACGTGGAAAATCCTTTTGGGAAAACACCACAAATGATGAGTGGCTTGGATCTACCATCCAAATTCAGCCGAAAATATAAATGAATACAAAGCATTTGTAGGCACCAACCCACTAGAGACACCGATCCCCAACACCAAGCACCAATTCGGCAAATTTGAAGGCACCAACCACCTAGGGACACCAACCCCACACATAATATATTATCTTTCGAATAGCACTTTGCTTTCTT
This sequence comes from Torreya grandis, assembly GCA_037957365.1. Taxonomy (NCBI): domain Eukaryota; kingdom Viridiplantae; phylum Streptophyta; class Pinopsida; order Cupressales; family Taxaceae; genus Torreya; species Torreya grandis. The sequence continues at coordinate 169,049 of JARHVA010001773.1, forward strand.
TTCTTCTTCGCTCAAATGATATGCATAAACAAAATTTTGCTCTTCCTCTCTTCCTTCTCTCTCACACTTATATGATCTTCGATCAAATCGAATGCTTGTAATACTTCCACATCTCTTCTCCCTTATATAGCATTTAAAAACTTCTCACAAAGGAGGCGTCCCATCCAAGAGGGACCTCTTCACCAAAAGATGTGACCGTCAACATTTCAAAATTTCCGTTCACTTCAAATAACAATTCCATTTGACACTTCCGGCAACAATTCCATTTGACACTTCCGTTCACTTCCAACAACAATTCCGTTTGACATTTCCGTTCATATCCATTACAATTCCTTTGACATCAATGACAATTATTCCAACAGGGGATGCCACTATCACCATGTGAGAATCCAATGTGTCGTCATTTAGGTGGTAAAAGGCATAACCACCCTGGGAGTGGGGAAGCATGAATCACAACCCTACAATCTCAAATGATAAACCTTTTTTTATTTCCTAGCAGCAACAACCAAAGCCCAAGCTTTCTGAAGCTCCTCCACTTAGAATTTGGTGAGATCAGAATCTAAGTAAACTTTATTGAGAAGAAAAGAGATTCCTTTTAGATTCCAGAGCTCTTAAACGATCCTCTATTGATTGGAACTTGATAATAAGAGTGCTATCGGGAGTTATCCATGCACGGTCAAGGGAAATGCCATTCAAGTCTAGGGACTCTTGTAAAAAGGTTTGCACGGTTTGCAAGGCATCAACAAGCTTAGGCAGGTCACAAACTCAAAGGTTAAGGACCTTAGCTTGTCGTGCTCTCCTCATCAAATTTGGCTTGGACAACCATTTCAACAACTAGAGGGGCCTTCTTCCATTTAACCATTTGGACCCAGAGTTTTTCTCACCAACTTTTTTTGGATGGATTGTTGATGAGTTGCAGTTTCTTGCTTCAATTGCTCCTGTTAGGTAATTATATCAGATTGTGTTTTTTAATCTCATGAACCAATTTCTGAAGCTGCTAAAAAATGTGGAGCGTCTATAGGGAGGCCTTGAGACTATTCAAGTAAAGTAAACCTTGCCCTCAAATCGGCAATGATAAGGTCTTTCTCTTGCAATTGTTGTTCGAAGAGTGACATGGTCTGGTCTTTCTCTTGTTGTTGTTGTTTGAAAAGCGAAAAGGAGTCCCTGAAACTCAGCACCCATTTTTTCAATAGCAGAAATCCTGCTACATAGTCTAAAATATTAGATCTTGGGGGTCATGATAGTCCAAGTTTTGGGTTCTTGAAGCATAGGATGAGATTAGGGAGTTGACAAAGCTTGCATCAAAAGGACCTACAAATTCAGAGGGAAGGTCTCCATATTTTGAATTGCAGCTTATGTGTGCTCGATTTCATCAAACACTTGGTAGCCAACAAATAAATGCCCAGTGCAATGTGTCAAACAGGTGACAATCAGCCCAAAAAGCCCAAGGCTTTTGTCAAACTATGCTATAAGAGAACATAACCAGGTAAGGATCAGGTAATAATCTTGCAAGGGCATTTTGGCTTGTTTTCTACGTATTTTGTGCGTGATTGAATCTGTGCCCTAAGACCCCTGCTACCACAAACTGTATGCGGTCTGAAGCTGCCCACGCTCTCATCTGAAACTGCTCATGCTCAATCCCATCTGAAACTGCTCACAATCCCATCTCAAATTGCCCACAATCCCATCTAAAACTACTTGCAACCTTCCTGAAACTACTCACAAATCCCATCGCTAAAGAAGCCCTTGAATTCCTATCATTGAATGTCTATGTTGTCAAACCTTTTTCTATCAGATGCCCCAACAAGTGTCTTCACGGACACCTTCACGACCTGCTCACAAGAATGAACTGCACACGAGATGTATTTAGTCTTATCCTTTCACTTTGTATTATATCCCTCCCAAAAAGTGTTGCCTGCAAAAATTCACAAATTGCTGTCCACTCCAAAGAGAAATGGGACGAAGAAAGAAGAAACTTTTCACCTTTTGTTGCAAGTGAACTTCTCAGATTTTTCCCATCTTACTCTAGTTTTGTTCTTTGAATAGAGTCTTATAAGGTTGTAAATATGTTCTAAATCATGGTACTATTAGACCATAGTTGAGGCCTCCAAAGACTTGGTGTATCTCATCAGCGTAGCTCCTATTCTTGAATCTCCAAGGCCTTTATCGCAACTTGTCTTTCTTCAGTGAAGTCCTCTACCCTATTCCTCTTTATCTTCCCTAAGGGAATTTGTTAGCGCAAGCAGAGCAAAAGTTATTGTTTGTCTAGAAATGGCCAAATGAATCCTATAAATAGGGATACGGATCCCATAGATCATGTTTTGGTTTTAGCCGACATTATCCACCAGGCTGAAGAAGTAAACCAAAACAAGGGAAAACAATATGTCATCGGTCGAGCTAATGATGTTGGCCAAATCACGAAAAAGTAGAATGCCATCAGCTAAGCCAATGACAATGGGCGTGAGCAGGGAAATTTAATGGGGTTCAAAAAAGTGACTAGGAAGGTAAAGGATGAAAAATCTGATGTGAAAGTGGTATGGAGGTGGTAGACAAGCACCCACGACACATCTGTCATAGATTTGGCTCAAAACCGGCCCACCTCAATCCTATTTATGGGAGATTAATCAGCCAACAAGTCTTGGACAAAATAAACGTTAGTAAAGCAAATTTGATATGTATACACACCCTTCTCGTTTATATATGGGCAGGAGGCCAATGTGTTGATGTCACATCCGATGTCATCTATGAATACCGGTCAAAAACATATTAGGAGACCAATAAATCCGCAAGGAATAGCTCTTGAGACTGAACCAGATGGATTATTAGAGGATCACTGCCTAATGAATGTCAAAAGTCATGCAAAAGAGATGGAAATATTGGAGTGTCAATCACCTTCGACAAATAAATTTATAACAAAAAATGTCAAATAAATCCTAGGAAGTTTAAAATGTTGTCACTCGGATCTTTCAAAACTAATGAATTCATGGATAACAAAGAAATTCGCCTTGAAGTTTTGGATAGGTGATCATGCAAGGACTCATTCAATGGGTCGAAACTCTAATTGTGTAAACTATGAATTTTGCTTTCTTTTAATTTCATAGAGCTAGATACAATGTCAACAATGAATAAATAAAGTCGAAGTTTAGATTATATAGTGGCTCACTCGTGCATGAGAGAATATAATTCTAGTTGTTTCGAAAAGAGAAAAGAGAAGGTAGAAGACGAGGACAATGAAAACCTAAAAATAGCTCCAGAAAAAGAAATTATAAGAAAAAAACTGAGGGAAAAAGCATTCTTAAAGAATTCCAACCCTAACTATTACGAAAATTTATGAAAGGAAGCTTATATCTCTTCTTTTCAAAGTAATTGTAAGGGTTGAGTGTGTGAAGCAAGGACAAAGCTAAATGAAAGATAAGTCAGGAAAGGAGAAATAGACAAGTGAAGGCGAGGGTTTGAACAAAGGAAAAAAATTGTCGAGGTCAACTCTGATTTTAATTCAGCAAAACCATATTTTTTTATTTTCACGGATTCAATTTGTCGTGCATAAATGTAAAGCTCTTGTCACAAAATTCGAAGGACTTGTCAATGGCAAAGGTTACTAAATTTGATCAAGACATGTGATAGACAAAGCTTGACCAATAGCAACAATTCTAAGGCTAATTTAATCCAACAAGATTAGAATAGTCACAAACACAAATTGTGATGCAAGGTGCAGCAATCCAGACATCAGTAGGAGATACAAACTTGAAATCACCATCCAAAACCGACCTACCTTCAGCTGTCAGACTGACAGACCTGACATCAATTGTCATACCTGCAACACTAATGTCAACAATCATAACTGCAGACCTGATGTCATTTGTAAGACATGTCGGCCGGTCGTCAGCAGTCAAACATGCTAAACTGGCATCAGCAATCAAGCTTGCAGACCTAATGTCAGACAGAACAGGGGGTACATCAGGAGCAAAAGACACCAATCTGACATCAGCAGCCAAGGCAGAGGTGACACCAAGATCATATCTGTAAATTTGGCAACTTGACGGGATAAAACACTAATGACAGAAGGTAGAAAAGTGATCTCAACCAAGGAGACATAAGACAAGTGGGAAGGATTAAATTTTTAACAGAATTTATCAATTCGAGTTTGAGGTCGTGTCCAATATTTGCATCAAATAGACTTTTGTCAATTGTTTCAAACCTATGTTGCCGATACGGATACGGATACGGGTACGAGAATCACATACGTGGATACGAGGAATTTTTTGGGGGGGGTTGAATACATTTTTGGATATGGCCGTACAAAAAATTAAAAAAAAAATATATATATATATATATATATATAATTAAAAATATAAAAATATAGCCATATACGCAAAATTAACCACATAATATGCATAGAGGAAACAAAAAAAGTTAAATAACCACAAAACATACTCATATTTCAATGCCAAATATCATAATATTCAACAGTTGAACTTAGATTAGTTTTACAAGCAAAGCTCACTTAGATGAGTTGTAGTTACTAAGATCGGTTTGGCTGGAATTCTTTAATAAAAGGGACATATTGCTAAATAAAGAGGATGTTATAGATTTAAGTTTAGCTTGTTGGGAGGATTCAATTTGATTAACCATCATTGTTATATGCCGAGATATATTATTCTCGAAGCACCTATCTTATATTGGATTTGTGACATAAATATAATGAAAAAAAAAACTTTTTTGTACCTAAACAATAAACAATAAAAACAAGACACTTAAAAATCGTTCAATGTACTCCATACAAATCATATACATCGTCCAATGGTCCACACTTGAGGCTCAAACTTCCGCAAAAGTCTGGCATGGAAAAGATAAATAAAAGGAGAACCAAAAACGTAGAAACTCCCAATAAGGAAGAATTGATGGTGATATTAATATAAGTTGCTTCTAGAGAGACCACACCATTGATGGTAACATTTCTGTAAATTTAGCAAGTCGGAATCAGAGTGGGGGTAATGGTGGAGCAGATTTGCAAGCACGGCCTCTTTATCCTTCATCTTTGCCAGATCTTCAATCATCTTCTCCACCTCACAGTTCTCCCTGCTCGAAAAAACAACACTTTCCACTCCATTCACAGCATTCGCCAACAGCCGAATTGAAAAAACATGTTTATGGGCAGTGTACACAGTCCAAACGGGCAATGTAAGCCCCTACCCCTGTGGGTACACCCAGATACGTCCATGGACATATCTAAACGTACCCACAGGGGTAGGGACGTACCCTCCCATTGCCCCCGTAGTATCGTATCCCCAGACGAATCGTATCGTACCCAGGGGTCTCCTGCAACGTATCTGGTAACATAGTTTCAAACCAAAAATTGCTGGTAATAGTTTCAGTCTAGGCAGGCTTGCACCATAGTGTCATTCCACATTGGAGTTAGCAGCTACTGCAGTAATGGGCAAACAATAAATAGACAAAGGCGAGGAAAAATAGTTAGATAAGGACAAGGGTAAGCATCTGAACAGGGCAAACATAAGATATGGACAAGGATAAGCATCCAAACAGGGCAAACATCCGAAAAGAGCTAATGAAAAGTTTGGAGAAACCAAAGAAATCGAAAAGTGAAGGCCAGGGCATGAACAAAGGAAAAACATTGTTGAGGTCAAGCCTGATTTTGATTCAGAAAAACCTTATATTTTGATTTGCATGAATTTAATCCGTCATGCATATATTATTAAATATAAAAACCATTGGCACAAAATTTGGACTTGTCAGCAACAGAGGTTACTAAATTTGATCAAGACATTTGTGATAGACAAAGCTTGACCAAGGGCAAAAATTCTGAGGCTGATTTCATTGAACAAAATTACAACAATCACACAAGCACAAATTTTGAGGCAAAGTGCAGAAAAATCAACATCAATAGGTGCAACAAACTTCAAAGCAACATGTGCAACTGACTTGCCTTCAGCTGTCAAACCTATAGGCCTGACATCAATTGTTTTTCTCCTAGATTACACAAAGTAAAATGGATTAATATTATTTACTAATGTGAGATATACATATAGGTAAATGATCTCCTATAAAGAAGGATCATGCCTTATCACACACAACTACACAATCCCTACTTTCTAGGGATGAGTTGTTATCACAACTCATTACACATTTGCACACTCATAACATATAATATGTCACATACTAATAATCCAAACATCTCCCCCGCCGCCCCCCCCTTAGTGTGGACTAAGGGATAAGAACCACACCATACATACTGGAAACAAACATGTACGTCAAAATATACACATGTTTTCAAACAAACCAGATATGCACTTTGCTTCTAGTGATAACCTGCATACATAAACACAATTGGTCACACTTTCACCTCCAGTGAATGTTGGACTTCGCACCGGCATATCACTTATGAAGTACTTACACAGCAGAGTATAATAAATCTTTTTATAGTGAGTGTTGGCCTTACTGAATTTTGCATTTGTAGCCTATATCCTTGATCGTTGCCACCCAATCATGAACGACATAAACAATAGCCATTGCACTGATTACCCTTCTCGGCATTAATCGATTTGGCACAAACACTTTTCCACACATGTTTCCAAGGACGTCAGGGTTGCCTGATTTTGTGTCCATTACAAGGAGAATTTTTTGACATTTTGACACCAACTAACGACATACACAAGCTTTTATTTGGACAGACACTAATCAACCCTAACATAGACTAATTTTGGAAGAACATTTATTGGATAAATATAATACGTAGGCACTTGAAAAATAATAAAAATTAGGCACTTGACAAATAATTAAAATTAAAATTAAAACAAGTTATAGGCTTAAACTAGCAATTCAATACTCAACAAGATTTTAGTAATACAAATAAAATGAAGTAATCACCTCAAAAACTAGACCCATCTAACACTAAACCACTTGAGATAAAATCCGATAACCGACACCTTATAGCTTTACTAAACTAGACATAAAAGAAAAAACATTAAAATGACACGATTCGCTAAAGTTCAATAACTTTTTAAACTATTCATCCACTTGTTGACATCTAGTGATAAATCATGACATGTATGAGGAAACAAAAAACTTAGCAAGAAGAAAAGAACACAAGAGTCGGAAGAATACGGTAGTGAGCAGAACAAGTACAAGTTTGCACAAAAATCATCAACAATTCTTGGATGCGCATAGAGTTGGCAGATACACGTGAGCGACACTCCATGATCAGAAGTTTATGTTGTCAATATCGTTGATAGACAAATGATTAGGAGTCACATCAATGACCTCGACATCTTGAGATTGATGACGTTTGCAAATATATTGGAATAGATTCTAGACTAACAAAAGCAAATACTCGGAATTGTAACGAGAAGCATATAAATGGATGATCAAAATTATAATCTGTCGAGGTGGATTAGGATCGATGCTCGCTATGCATGAAGGAATATGTGTTGTTCAAAGTGTAAGACAAATGATATTACAAACACCAGATGTTGGAAGAGTGGACAGTTCACATAGCGAAGATTAGACAAAAATGCTTCAAATAGTAAATGTGCGGCAAATCAAATGTGTCAAAGTGAGATGAGTGAAGATAATGAGCAGGTCGTCTTCAATGTCACACAAGATTGGATTTAGAGTTGCAATGAATGCTAATGGAAGAAACCGTAGCGCAGTCAAGATTGTCACAAACTCACACAAACCACGGGTGTCAAGTCTGAGCCTTTGCATGTTTCAACCTGACAACAAAGTTTGCAAATGGCAAACTAGAATAAATACTACCTTAATTTCTACAAAATGACCTTAGCTATGTAAAATAATGCCTAAAGAAACTAATCTTACCATAAAATTTATATCAAAAAATCTAACTCGTAGATTTGAGGCAACTATACAAGCTATAGCATTGCCCCATTAGAATTTCTTAATCCTCCATCACAATAACAAGAATGGGGCTGCTCTTATACCGATAATGGTTTTGCTCTTAGATTACACATAGTAAACTCAATTAATATTATTTACTAACGTGAGATATACATGTAGGCTCTTGATCTCCTTAAAAAGAAGGATCATGCCTTATCACACACTACACAATCCCTACTTTATAAGGATGAGTTGTTATCACAACTCATTATACATCTGCGCACTCACAGCAAAAAATATGTCATGCACTAATCATCCTAACAAACCTCACATCAATTTCTTACCTACAAACCTGATGTCAACTTTCATAATTTCAGACTTGATGTCATCTGTCAAACCTATTGGCCTGACATCAACAATCAAGCCTATAGACCTAATGTCAAGCAAAACAGGGGTGACATCAAGAGCAGAAAGCACCAATCCGACGTCAGCAGCCAAGGCCAACTTGACAAGGGGCAAAACACTAACTAATGACAAAAGGGAGAAAATTGATGTCGACAAAGGTGATATGAGACAAGTGGGAAAGATTAAAATTTTATCAAAAAATTATCAATTTGAGTTAGTCATGCCCATTATTTGCACCAAATAGACTTAGTCAATTATTTCAGACCAAAAATTACTAATAGTATTTCCAGTTTCAGGTGAGTCTGAACAATAGTGTCATTCCACATCGAAGTTTGCAACTATCTCAGCGATGGGCAAACAACAAACTAATCATGGAAAGGGAAAATAGTTAGAAGGCACTAGGCTGACGTGAGTAGGAGCAACAGACTTGAAATCATCATGCACAACCAACTTGCCTTCAACTGTCATACCTACAGCCCTGAAGTTAGTTGTCATACTTTCAAACCTAATATGAATTGTAATAACTGCAGACTTTATATCATCAATCAGACCTCTTGTCAATCAGACTCGCACCCTTGTGAAAGTAGTTTCAGGCCTTCACAGTCTGCTGAAACATGGAAACAATCCTAGGTTGTGGGTGTCATAATCGACAAATTGAATCTCTAGATTCTAAGGGCTAACTCCCTTTGGTGTATCAATTAGGATCCATACTCTACGCTACAAACTCCCGGGGAAAAGGGCAGAGGGAAAAGGTAAGAAAAAAAATTGAAGGGAAATCCTATCTATGATGGTGATACATCAAAAATATGACCTTCATTTGCTTGGCATGCACTAAGAAGATGAACAAAGACGTGAATCTAATTACACTACTCAAACGGCAACCTCTGAGCATCAGTATTTCGCATAGGGGCTCAGGGTTGTTGCATGATCTAAGGCAATTGTTCAATAGGTTTGTCAAAGACACTAGAGAGAGCTTGCACTTGCCATACAAACAAGATGATAGAACACGCTATGTGACCTGCAAGGATGAGCTTAACACTTGCAAATAGGTATAATGGAAAGGATAAGATGAGAAGAAGCCATAGCTATCACTTTTATCTCCCAACAGACCATGAAAATACACTAAAACACAAGCTTTTGAGGAGATATGAACCCTGTCTTATTCATCAAAAGAGGCAAAATACAGATGTTCTCCGATCATGGAAAAATCGATCTTTACAATGGCTCGAAAGCTTGTATATATAGGAGAAAGGACAAGAGAGAAGAGGGAATTGCGTGTCAGAGTGGAGAACTAAGAGAGAAGTTACCAATAACTGCGGATCCCTCCTTGTTCTCGAGCTCCTCAACATTGAAAGCATGCAACTACTTTGCTCATGAGATCAACCGTCCAAAATCACCACAAATCTCATTGAGTCCCTCATGCATTCAAGTCCCTTCTTTGAGAATTGATAGAGCCATGTCGAAGGTAGCTGCATGTCTCTGCCAAGTGTGAATGGTTCGATCCTTGCATTTAAAACTTGGCGTGCTCCTTACTGCAGTCTTGAACCATAGATCTTCTATTCCTGCATGTTCACGCTCCACCTGGACGCATCTAATCGAGCTTGGGTCACTTTGGATGTTCTGTATGTGAGCTGTAGACCACATCATCGGAGTTGAAAGGAGAAATCCTCGTCCTTTTCTGTTGATTGGCTGTCGAAATCCCACTAGGATCCTTTTGAAAACCTGGCCTTTTCTCGTCCGTTGATCTCCTTGCTAGATCTTGACAAGTGTCAAGCTCGCGGCAATCTTGATAACCTTTTGAAAACTTGACCAAAAGCAACAGCTACTTGTAGGGGCTCAAACTTGACGTTTGTGGGCCCATCATTAATTCCTTCAGACTTTTGTTTGTGGCCACTTCTTCGGACTATTTGCTTGTGGACAATTCTCCCAAAAGAATTCATTCCTTTTCTTTCGGACAATTTGTCTACGGCTTATTCCTTCGGACGAATTTATTCGGACTTTTTTGCCCGAAAGAATTTCTTCTTTGACTTTTTGCCTTGAACAATTTCCATGAAAAAAATGTCCGAAAGAAATCATGTCTTCGGGCTTTTTGTCCGCGTACAATTCTCCCGAAAGAATTCATTCCTTTTGCCTCGAACTTAACAATTTCCTCTGGATTTTTTCTCTGAAAATGGATTTTCAGATCTATGAAAAGTGCCATGTTTTCCACTTGAAATGCCCTTTCCAAAAGGAAAGTACCCTTCTAATTTTTTGAAAGTGACCCCTTTTTTTTATAAGTGCCCTTCGAAAAAATTGTTTCGGACAAAATGTCTGAAACAATCCCTTCAAAAAGATATCCTTCGGAACTTTGGCAAAGGTCCACTTTCCGAAAGACAAATCCTTTGGGCCTTTTATTTCGGACAAAATGTCCAAAACAATTCCCGATACTTAGTCAAAAAGACCCGAAACAAATCTCCCGAAAGAAATAGGTCTTCGGGGAAATTGTTGTGGAACAATTTCCCCAAAAGAATTCAGTCTGTCTTTTGCTTCGGACACTTTGTCCGAAAGAATTATCCCTTCGGAAACTGTCTCGGACAACTTGTCCGAAAGAATTCAACACTTAGCCAAAAAAAGGATCCTGAAAGAAACTATCTTAGCATTGAAAAGGCCAAAAGAAATCCAAAGTAAAAACTTAGCCCAAAAGGCTTTGTACTTAGCTTTTGGCTTGCAGGCTTATCCTTGAACACTTGATGGATCCTTGAAAACCTTGCTTGGATCCTCTCTATTTGCAATTGTTGGATCCATTTCTAAGCCTTTGATCCACTGTTTCATCAAACCATGCAAGAGCTTTATATGTGGGCCAAAAATGGCCAACAAGACCTGTCAGCCTGATGTCAGAAATCAACATGCTAAACTGGCGTCGGCAATCAAGCATACAGACCTAATGTTGAGCAGAAGAGGGGTGACATCAGGGGCAGAAGGCACCAAGCTGATGTCAGCATCCAAGGCAGAGGTGACATTGGGATGACAACTACAAATTTGACCAACTTGTATAGGGGTAAAACACTAATGATAGAATGTAGAAAAGTGATGTAAACAAAGGAGACATGAGAGAAGTGGAAGGATTAAATTTTTAATAGGAAATTATCAATTTGAGTTTGAGGTCGTGTCTAATATTTGTACCAAACACAATTTTGTCAATTATTTCAAACCATAATTTGCTAGTAGTGTTTCTAGTCTCAAGTGGGCTTGCGCAATATAGTGACATTCCACATTGGAGTTCACAGATACTACAACGATGGGTAAATAATAGAAGGACAAAGGCAAGGAAACATAATTAAGGACAAGAGTAAGCATCTGTGCAAGCCAAACATCCAAAAGAGCCAACGGAAACTTTGAAGAAACCATAGAAATCAAAGCAACCGTCCATGAAGGCAGCTTAAACAAAACATTCCAACCTTAAGGAGGGTGACAATCAAAGTAGCAAAGGAGTGCAAGGAGCCAAGCAATACCTTGCAAAAAAAAAAATTATCATAGCATATGCTCAATGCAGAGTGTTGTCGTAGATGACGGGATGAGGCTGCTGAAGATGATGAGTTAAAAGTGGCTTTGCACCATGCCAAGGTCAAAATTTCTAAGCAGTTAAAATCCAAGAACTAGGAGGTTGACAATTTATTTTGGCATAGTAGCAATAATTGTTTCCTTTGAGCCAAAAGACTTCCATTGAGTTTCTCAGGTGCCAACAAATGGATAACATATTGTCAACCTAGACAATAAACAAGAAATAAAACTAGAAGCTAAGCAATGGGCCTTAAAAACTTTTTGCCTACAAATTTGACCAAATTACACATTCCTTGCCAAAAAGGAATGGATGTGCTTGCTCCACCTCATCGCTTCTTAGTTGGTCGACACTAGATGTTCTTCAAATATTCTTATCCGGTTGACAAAATATATTGAGGGACTTGCAAAAGATAAGATCTTTGATTGGTTATCCTTTATGGTAGAGTGGATGCACAAATTTTTCAGCATGCAGCATACGTATTTATATATGGCCCTTCATGCTTTAGACTTTCATTGGGGTAGCTCACCGCTCTAAGAAAAAAATTCTCAAGTGATGTGGCTCCAGACCCATATTATGTATAGGCAGTAGCCCACAAAATTTAAATTGAGACATTTGGGGGTGCAAATGGATGGGGCCAAGAAGGTGAAATCCCTAACCAAGATGGTGACCAAGTCCAAGAGAGAAGAAAAAGATACTGTCACTTATCTTGGATGATGAGTGCAAAAGCAATTTCAAGAATGAATTTAAGGAATATGAGTGCCTACAAGAAGGATCATTTAGATGGCAAAAACAAGCATTACATGGACACGCCGCAACCCCCAAACCATGACTCCCTCTAGACGCTCCTTGAGGAATCACTCTCCACAAGGGTTAAATATGCTTGTCCCTTATGATTCGCCTTTTGAAGACGATAAATGTGTGCCTTTGTATTCTCTTGTTGCTATGTCTACTACTCTTGCATGTGCACCCATTCCCATAGCACTTATTGCATATGATTCTTAAGGGCGACTACAGTCACTCCAAGTGAGGATATTTGCTCATACTAATGGAAAGATGATGACTGCTGGCTAAAAAAATATAGGTGGTTGTGCATTGAGTTCTCAACTTTCAAACACCCTTTCCCAAGTCGTCAACCCTTACACCAATCGATGTGCCTATCTCTAGCCCTTTGATTTTTGAGAATGTTCCAGATACAAGGGGAAAACTAGAGAGCGAGGAGGTTTCAGAGGTCAAGCATAGTAATGAAAAACCAAAGAAGCAGAATAGACAAGGTGATGATATTGAGGCCAAGAAAGCAAGTACAAATATTGGCACAGATGCAAAGGTGTCAAACTACACACACTATTACACTTCAAACGCTGATGATGAGTAAGGTCATGAGGAAAAGGATGAACAAGAAGAGTAAGATATGGGATTCCTTAGATCCAATAGGGGAAATCCTACCAAGATGTAATGTCCCTAAATGGGACAAATAAGCAAAATAGAGGTTCACAAACAAACCCTACCAAATCCAAAACCCGTTCCTTCAAAGAATCTGAAAATGCAAATTCGGCTAATAACACACTTCTAAAAATAAAGCAATATTCAACAATTTCTTTTACCAAACCCTTAGGCAATTAGGGCAAAATTCAGATTTGAAACTTTTAACCTTCCAAAAAATATGAAATGAGTTTTATATTGCAGCCACTAATTTAGAAATCAAAATATTCACTCAAAAGTCGAAACTCAAAATTCAGGAATTTGTTATTGCAAAATTACAGCTGAACTTCAAAACTTCACAACTTCCAGAATACTTGGAATTTCAATGCAATTGATAACTCGAAATGATACTAAAATGGCAGCTATTAATCAAAACCAATTTCATAATTTTTCCAACACGAGAAGCCCACCAAAAGTTGTCCCAAAATTCTCAAAAGCCTAGTCCACTACCAAAATAATAAAATAAATTCATAATATTATCTAGGGCACAAAATCATCCTAGATTAGGTGCAAATCAACCCTCAAACAATTTGCCAAGCTGAAATAAATTGCTAAAAATACCTCTAAACCCTAGAAGAGGGTTTTGAAACCAAATAGCCCTCTAGAGAGGGGTCGCCAATCCTCCAACCAATTCACCACCCTAGGGGTGGCTTCCAAGATCAACCAACAACTCTCCAAGCAATTCGCTCACCTCTTTTACATGCAAAAATACAATCACCACGTTTCCAAAGGTGCTTGCCAATCTTCCGTACAAGGTGGTGTTCGAAAACACCTTTGTAAGACCAATTGCATGCAACCATGCAAATCTGAAGCACAATTACAGCCCTTGAATGGAGCTGCTCTTATTTAAGGAATGGAAGTTTTCATCCCCAAACCCTTAGCACACTTGAAGGTTTTTGTCTTCAAGTCACAGTGAACAAGCTTGGCATACTTGTTCCACAATTCAATATTCATAACATGCATAACCTTTCCAAATGAACCTCTCCTTGCCTTTTATACCCAACCTCCAAGTGTAGCGCCCAAAATAAGAAGGGAGAGTTTACCTTTTTCTTTTTCTTTATATATATATATATATATATATATATAAGTTTCCTTATAAAATTCACTTTAGGCCTTAAGTGCCCATGACCCTCAAAAAGGTCCCAAAACTAGATTATAAAGTGCTTTTCCATAAAATGCTCTTAAGGCTTTTTAAATGTTCCCCTTTTTCCATTTCTTTTTTCCTTAGCCCTTGGGAACAACTTAAGGCTAAGGGCCCATGCATGCCTATGCCAAAAAGGGGGGCATTACACAAGACCTTTGCAAGATTGATCAAATGCCATTAGTAGTTGAGCAAGCTACTTATAGAGCTACATGATGAGGTCACTCAAATGGATTTCATGGTTTGGAAACACTGGTCAAAGAAGTTGGAGGAAATCTCCTATATTTATGCCTTTGCTAAAGAGGGGCGGGTGAGACACCTCCATGAAGTAGATAATCAGACATAGTGGGAAAATAAATTCCTTCCCCAATTGCAATAGGGACATTTTGAATGCTTCTTGGCAAGCATATTCACCTAGTTATTCGTTTGACCATGGATAAGTTATGTTACTTGAGGACAAAAACTTAGTATCTACTCATTGAAGCCAAGCCTGTTGAGGAAGCATTGGCCAAGGCACAAGCTGACTTGGAAAATTGCACATAGTAACAAGATGACCTAAGGATAGAAAAATGTTACATCCCGTTTCCTATGCCAGGTTTTAGTCCGATGAACTATTGTCCCTTTGGCATATGTGTCATGTGACACATTGGCTGTAGTATATGTGCTTACATTGGTGTAAAGATTTAGTCCTGATATGCAAATCAAAAAACTAGATATTTGATTTTTTTGAATAAATTAATAAAAATATCTTTATAGACATCTTTGAACATTTAGCCAATCCATTATTGATATTCGAGATATCAATATAGTACGACATATGTCAATAGAATCTATATGTACAAATACACTAGTGTTTGAAGATATAGTTGTCTTTTAATTATGGACTTATGCATGTATATCTATTAAATAACTAACATTGTTGCTTTAATGGTTTTCATGCAAAGGTTTATCTTTATATGCAACACTAAGTTGATGAAATTACACTATACTAAGCAAAGTTGAGCCAATTAAATAAAACATCTACCAATAAATGAATATAAAATTCAACTATTGAATATTGATTTGACGGTTATTATTAATAGTGCTAGACATCTTACTTGGCATATTTAATTAATTACATGTAATCCACTTCAAATAGTTTGGTTTAAGGAATAGTTGAGTTTAACTTGAGAAATCTTTGAGTAATAAGTTCGAGTCATGACCACTCGACTCAAGTTCCAAGTCAAGTTGCATTTTCATCAAAATTGAGTTGCATGGAGGCCGAGACGGGATTGATTCAAGTTGGGTTAACAATTATTCAACCGAGATCGAGTTACAAATAACAACCAATTCACGATTAGTGAAGCTTCCAAACCAAAACCAACTCGCCGTAATCCACTCAGATGATTTAATACGTGGCCTTAGCCATGCGTTACAAGGCCATGGAACTCAATAAAAACTCAGCGATTCGTTACGCGAGGGAGGTGGGATATTGTTCCCTAAAAGAAAAAAACACAAGAAAGAATCCATCGTGAGCTTTATGGGACAAGACGGTTTGAATGGCAAGGAGGACGCCTATTTTGCAAGGCTCATGGAGCTAGGAGAAGAGGTTACACATTGCGGGATTATTTTACACAGTCAAAGCTCGTTGTTACAGAGAACCACTTGGATGAGTGGGCATCCGTTTTAATATGGTAATCATGGGCCAGAATGAGTACTTGTCATTGGGCTAAGCCATGGATGGGGAATCTTTATGCAAGTCCCCGAATGGATGACGGAGGAAATGTGTAGGTAGACTGCCTATGTGACAGAGCTGAGTATGGAAAACACCATTGAATAAAAGCCTGTAGGATGATGGCGATAGAAAAGGTGTGATCTACAAGGAAGGGGGGAATCGACGTGTTATAAAGGTGGATCTTGCCTTCTTTATTGTGTACATGCAACACTTGTATCATCACGTCCCTGATTCAAACCTTCTGCAGCAACATTTTTGTCCAGTAGCATTAACATGGTTACCATATCAAGTGTTGTTCTTTTCTATTCTTTAACTCAGTCCAAGAGCAACACTGCCACGATTCTTTTATCCTAGCTATTTCAATTCAAGCGAAACCGCATTTCCTTTTCAATCAAGGATTTCAATGGACTCCGAAAGCCCTCTGCGTTTTTCACAGAATGCAAATATGCGTTATCTCCATGTCTGGACAAGACATATATATAATGTATATGTATTGTGGTCGTGTTTCCTTCTGGGAGTGCGAGTTTCTTCATGTTTGCTTCCTATGTTTAATAATTATATCGTGAAAGAAACTTTTGTTGATTCTGTCACGAGTTTCATTACGTTGGTCGGTGCATATTTGATTTTATGTTATTGTGAAATGACGGGTCCGTTAAGGGGGGAGAAGTAAATGGCTGAAAAAGAGGCGTAATTGGAAGTAAGATGAGAGGGAAGAGGCAAGATGGGTGATCTATATAGAGGTCGAGGGATTATGAATGAGGAGATAAAGGTGGCACGTTGTGAGGAGGAAGTGTTTTGAGGAAAGAAGGATTTCTGCGAGGTCAATTTGGTATTGAGATTCTGTTTATAAATTTGGAGTAATATTTATGTGTTTCTTTAGCATGTTTATTTCCATATAAACCAGCATGCTATAAGTTTAACTTTCCAGAAATCTATAATAATAGCTGGCTTTGAGTTAGTAGATAATCAGTTGGTGACTTTTCCGTATGAACTGAGAATTTAGCGTGCGCAACACACATATATATAGTGTCATTTGTGACATCATTTCTTTTATCTGTTGTTAATTGATTCAAGTAGTCTAAACTGCATAGGTCAGTTAACTATGCCATATGCCATTAGCTTATACTTTAAACTGCCATTACTCTCTTGCATGAATATATTTAGTTTGAAAGGCGTCCCACTTTTCATAAACCTGCTTATTGCAATGTTGAGTTAATGACACATAAGCGGAGTTGTAATTGAATCACCAATCCTCTAAAGTGAGACGTTGAGAATTTCGTATAATAGCGTTGAGTTTAGTGTCTGTAATTGTTTCACTACAATTTTAAAGAAAATCATTGTGTTTTAAATATTAGAACACCAAGTCACATATGAGTCCGTATTTTTAGTGCAGCAATATACCCTCTTGATGTAAGATTGAATGTTTGGTGGAACTTTATTTTTGTCTCGATTCTCCGTGTTGCAGCATTTGATGTGGATTATTGGTAAATGTGGGTATTATTGTCAAAAATTAACTCGTCTTTTACCATACCTTAAGAAATGCATGTTTCATTGGTGTTACATTAATTGGTGTTGCACTTATTTTAAATAAGAAATTCTATTGAAATTAATAGATTATAAATTATCTACGTAATTTGTAACTGGGTTTTTCCTTTTAAAAGCATATCATACCCTGTGACATACAAGAGGATTGACCACGTTGTTTTTAAACCCCCATAAGTAAATTATCTAGGGGCGGGGGAAATTATAACATTTCCCAATATAAGGGATTTTTCTTGTGTATGCAATAAAAACATTTTTAAATTTATGAGGAAACTATCAGAATATGTTTGAAAACGATGATTTGTAGTAATACATATTTTTTTGTTATTTTAAAAGATTCAGAAAATGGATAATTAGTGCCTTTCATAAATTTTGTTGATTTTATGGGAAGTCGAACTTAAACATTTTGGAAAATGTCAGAAAGATATTTGTTTCTTAAATTTACTTTCTTTGTACCAATAATTGAATTTTGCTTGAATTATCTCTTGTAGATAAGATAATATTATGATGTGGATTTACTTAGCGGTATGCAAACTATTTGATACCTTTCTTGTATGAGAGTTAAAATTCATAGTGTGGCAGTATAAGACACGAGAATGATATTGGACATCAATAGTCCTGGCTTATACCTATTTGATGAAAGTGATAGGGTTGTAAAAACCATCGAGTCTTCTCTCTGAAATAAAGGAATGTATTTATACCTTTTCCCTTGTATGTGTTCGTATGAGGAACTATTGAGTAAACATGTTTACCTTTATTAGTTTAGTAGAACTACATCTAGCCCGAATTCTGTGCATGTAGTAGACATAGCAGATATGTACGGCAGTTCAAGGAGTGAACACGAGTATAGGAAACTAACCTTGATAGGTATTCCATAGTATGACATATGTTATAAATGCTAGTGAAAGCAAATAGCCCTTATGTAGCACAGTATTGTTATGCAAATTTATCGGTAGGATCAAGTTGTCGCATCTTGTAAGGATGAAAACTTGTATACAGTACATTTCGTGAGAAAATTAACTATGCAAGTGGATAAACATTTCTAGAATAACATAGTGCGTCGTGAAGTGTACCTAGAGTTTATGTTCTCTTCGATTTGTTATTGAGGGTATACTCGGATAGTATAAACCTGACTTGCTTTATTATTATGGTTGGGTGTAAGATTGTTGTAGGTGTTGAGCCGAATGCTCAAGCATAAGACCTATGACATCATGGGATGTCATAGAGTTTCACAGTACGGAAAGTACTCGGATGGTACATACTGTATACGTTATATCTTGACCCATACCTAAATTTATATATGTTATGGTTGTTAATGTTTGGGTAAAGTGATCATCGACTATGATAGTATGGGATATCATAGAATACTTCAGCTTAGATGTATATACTGGAGTGGTACATACTGTAGTTGTATGTTTGGACTTTCACCTAAATTGATTGTTTTAATAATTGTGTTGGTTGTTACTTGAGTGATATATTCATAGCAGTTAACAGGATAACATGTATGTGTGCGTACAATCTTGCGAGTATAAACGAATGATAGGTGTGACTGTTATGTATTGTATGACTTGTTTTGTTTTGTATACTTGACTTACTTATGTGCCTAGCATGTGATTTTCTATGAAACTAGGAATGTGGATTCCTTCATCATTGCTTATATCTAGGTCGATATGTGAGAGTGCTTGGGTAAGCACACAACCCTGGATTAATAAGATGTTATGCTAGGGTGTGTCACTTAGCTATGGATTAGACCAGAGCTTTGGAAGCTCATCTATGTCATGAGTAGTTTGTTCCCTGTTTGGCTTAGAGTGCCAATCCCTTCAGTGGTGACGTCTCGTGGAGGAGACCATCACATTTGAAAGGAGAACTACATCGGACCTTGATTCCGAGGAGCGGATATGTAGGTTGCCCAAGATTATGTTGGGGCTTCGAGTCTAGATCCTTAGGCTAGGTTAGGGTAATCTTGATTGCATAGCAATCCGTTTGGCCGGTTAAATTAGTACCAATACTTAGTATGGAAGTTCGGATAGTCCTTATGTCACTAGAAAGATAGTAAACTTTTGCATCATACCTTTTTATTCTTTTGCTAGCAGTATTCGAATGTTGAATCTGTTACTTCTTGAAATTGTTGATTATATAATTGACTAAAGTGTTTTAGCAACTGTGGTTGATTCAATGTTCAATATTTAGTTTTAAAAAAAAATTACTGCTTTTTCTAAGTACAACTTGGCAGGTTGTTTCAAAAAAAAAGGATAGCTTGATAAAAAAGAAGCTAGGTTAGTAGAGAAAAAGAGTCTAGAAGAGACCTTGCAAAAGCATACCACATGTAGTAGATTCTATATGCATATATACATGTACAAGGAGATTGAATCCGTAGAGTTATATGAGCACTTGGATACAAAGAAGGATATGACACAAAAGACAAAATCAATGAACCAGCTCCAAAAGCAATTGAACATAAAGAAGGGCGCTTGTAATTCCTTCCCCAATTGCAATAGGGACGACATGAACACTCCTTGGCAAGCCTATTCACCCAGCTATTTGTTTGACCATGGATAAATTGTATTACTTGAGAACAAAAAGTTAGTATCTATTTGTTGAAGCCAAGCTTCTTGTGGAAGCGTTGACCAAGGCACAGGCTGACTTGGAATATTGCACATAGGAAAGGATAGAAAAAGAAGGATAGCTTGCTAAAAAAGAAGCCTGGTTAGCAGAGAAAAAGAGTCTAAAAGAGACCTTGCCAAAGTAGACTAGATGCAACAGATTCCATATGCATATATACACGGACAAGGAGATTGAATCCATAAAGTTAAGGAGGAGATGACACCTACGCGCAAATTAATGAATTGGCTCCAAAATCAATCCAACATAAAGAAGGGAGCTCGAGAGCAAGCAGAGGCAGATAAGGAATAGCTCACAAAGAAGTTGGAGAAGACAGTTAAGGTGGACAAGTGCATTAGAGTTCTAGACTTGAGGATGGAAGGAGATGCAAGGTATTACCAGCAAAGAAGCAACGTATTCAGGAAAGTTTTTAAAGGAGCAGCTATACTTAGCAGCAAAGCATTTCAAAAATATATATTATTAAAAAACATTCCAAGTGCCAAAGAGCATAATTTCACAATAAATATTTGGAAGAATTTTTCAACGCTTTGGAGCTCAATTAGCTTCCAATAGCAGAAATCACCCTCAAATTAATGGGCAAATAATGGTCAACCAAATTATGGAAGATATGCTAAGATCTTATATTGCAACTATACAAACATTTTAAAATATGGATTACCAAGAAATATCATAAGTGATGGAAGCCTTAATAATTGATTTCACCAGAGAACTTTAGAAGGATAGTTTTCAACACTAAGGAAATCAACTAAAGATCAATAGTGGAAATCACCCTCAAACATACACACAAATTGAAAGGATTGACAATATTATGGAAGATATGTTAAGAAAAATTACCTTTTATACAATTCACTTACATCAATAGTGTACATTCTGCCAGGGGTATGAACATATATTTAAAAATGTCTGCCACCCAACCCTTCATACCAATTACTCTTAAGTCTCAACAACTTTTAAGGTGTGAAAAGGTTATCCCATCAAATATTATAAAAAATGCATGAACAAGTAAATAAATGTACAAAAGAATATCAATAGAGCTTAATCTATCTAGAGCTAACTTGCGTCAAGATCAACATCTAATCTCTCAATCCTTCAAAATTGGTTTAACAACCAAATCCATCAGTTCTCTTGAAATGATAAAATATACTAATCTGTGCCCAAGTGCAGCATGCCTTTCACAAGAATGGAAGAAAAAACAGCATGCAGACTAAAAGCACCATCCCGATGTGGAAATGCATCCATTATTCCCTGTAAGTTTCTTACAAGACGTCTTATCAAGATATGAGAACCTCCTTCCTAGATTGAATGTTGAAGAAGTAAAATAACAACCTCATGATCCAATCAAAACACTGAAAGAAAGAACAAGAAAATTAAAAATTAAGTAATATCTACTTGTTTAGTTCAATGAAGTTGTGAACCAATAAAAGATAGCTTCTTGGAATCTTCAGCTTTAGTGAAAGAAGCAGGAAGCATCAAGGGTGATAAGTCTATTTAAGTAGAGAAAGGAGATATGTTATGACATAGGCTAGCCCTACAATGTGCAAAGTATTCAACCATACTTTCAAGATAATAGAGTACGGCTTACAAGCAAAGAAAGGAAAAAGCATCATGATGAAACAAAGGAATTAAAATCATCAATGAAATCCTTAGTCACTCAATGACATCATCATATGATATCTCAAATAAAATCTGAAATTATAAATATAGAAAGGCATTTTATCCATCCTAACAACTCAGAAATCAAAAAGTATGTAAAATAAAAATTAAAACAAACCATGTGGGTAAAGGAACTTGGAAGAAAAAGACAATACTACATAGATGAGTTCAATCCCACATATGAATACCAAAATACCTATATAGAGGCAGAAATAAATGGAAGACAAAGATGTTCATAGCACAATTAAGGACCAGCTCACACTAGTTACGGTGTAAAAGGGGCAGATGGTCAAGGCCCAAGGAAGAAGAATGGAGGGAAAGGAAATGTTTACTTTGCACTTCAAGAGCAAATGAGACTGAATAGCAATTTATCATGGAGTACGCTGCATTCAGTGACCATCCAAAAACAGATGACAACCACTTCGAAAATTAGCTAGTGGCATGCCTTATTTGAGGGGTCAAGACTAGCAACGGCAGGAGAACTTTTAATCAAAATTAACAAGAGATCCACTATACAAAAAACAGAAACATTGTCCCAATACTAAGTTTTCTCTTTGTTGCACACTCATATTGTACTCTTGTCGGACGGACCCATAAACATCAAGGTGTGGTGGACATTATTAAAAGTATTCCATTTTATTTCTCAGCTGGCCTAACCTTGATCATGGATCCATAATTAGGCATAGATACTCCATGGCTAACTCATCAACGTGAATTTCATCTTAAGGAAAAACCTCTTAGTTGTTTATGCTTGCTATCCTTACTACATACTTTGCTTAAGAAAACAGTAAATTGTGCAAGGATTGACTTGTTAAGTGCTGGAATATATTGCAGGCAGTTATATGAATGAAAGAAACAAGCATATAAACTGGAAACACGGAAAAACATAGCTAATAACAAAAGGATTGCCCTGCAGAACCCAATGCAGGAATAAAATTCAGAGGAGTAAGGTCTAGGCCTTATCTTGCCACTATCTCTTGTACTTTTACAAGCCAATTGCCTATTTAAGGCCTCCAAGCACACCTAAAGCTGAATAACAGTGCTCTTAAGACTTTCTATGCTCTACAAAATGCTCTAAACACTCTCCTACTTCTACACTTTCATGCTACAACTCACACTAAGATCTTAGGATGCCTTTACAAGACCCCCCTGGAGATATCAACCAAATGAATCAACAAGCAAGCCCAAATGACGTACACCTTCAAAAACAAGGAAATAAACAAATTTCACCTCCTTGGAATCAAGTAGAAGTCTGATAATTTGTTGCCATGTGATGGTTTCTACTCCAGTCAAACTCGTTTTGGTGACCTGTACTATACATGACAGTTTGCGTACCCAGTTGAACATGTATGATGAGTTCAACCCTAGTCGAACCCGTTACTAGTTCCTCTGTCCACAGCTGCCACTGACCCCTGGATGTCCAGATCACCCTAAACCATTTTACCTCTATGTTCATTCCTTGAGTCTTCTACAAACTTCTGATCACGTCTGAATTATGTCTACTTGGGTAAATGAGAGTGTGACAAGTTACACAGTCAATGTGACTAGCTATTTAAGAAGAGTGGCTTAGTTAGCTGATGTTTACTTTCATGATCAAATTCGGATCAATCACAGCATTCAGTGATCAATATTTTGCTGACCGAACCTCGAAGCCAGGATGGCATCATTTAAAGTATTTATAAATCAATTTCAATCACATCAATAAATGCATTAATAGAATTATCAAAGCATTTGGGTATCAACTAGAGGATTGGGTGAAGAGAGAGAGAGCTACGTAAGAATCAGTGCAATGACATCAGCAAGTGGCACAATGACATTAGTGAGGAAAATCCTGACCTGTTTAAAATTCTGTTTGACCACTGACAACAGCAAGCTTCAATATGGCATCAGCAAGAGGTATATTTTGACTATTGTTTTGGTGACTTTCAATGCCATAAGTACATTTGCCAAAAATAAATGTTGGTAACTAAAAAAATTAGGATGTTGGCTATTATAAATGCTTAAGATATTACTCACGTACTTTCTCAGGTTGATTTAGTGTTGTGTATTTAGTTAGAGTGAGTGTGTTGTACTTTTCTTGGGGTAAGTTTCTTGTTTATAAAATCGTGATTTTTTTGGGTACATGTTATATATTGAAGTCCTCAAAGAATATGAGATGTTGGCTTCGTGAAGTCCTAAAATATGCCGTGATTTTTAGTTAGCCTATTATTGGAATATACTCTAATCTTTAAGTGAACTGGTGAAACCCCAGAATATGATATGATCTTTAAAATGAGTTGTTATTTATGTACTCTCTAAGTGAGTAGTTGTTATTGAGCCCTCACACCACACAAGGCACTGCTACTGATCTTTGAGTTATTGTCCACAAGGCATTGTTACTTGTCCTCAAGCCCCTTGAAGTAAAGCCATTGCTTTTCCTATCGGTATGAGCCTACAGTTTTGAACGATTCCAGTAAACAAGTTCATTGGAGTCCCAATCTTAACATCAAAATCCTGGTGATTATAGTATTTTTTGTGTTTCTTTTGATATTGGGTGCATATTCGACCCATAGTTGGGTTTCCCACTTTGTCTGCTCATTTCATTTTGCAAGAATGGAGTTCTTTAAATTGTTTGCTGGTTTCCTGTGATGGCAATTATTTTTGGATACATGGTTGGGTGTGTGTTCTGAAACTACAAGAATGTGTGCTCCGTTTTGTTGAACTTTGTCAAAAGACTAATTTCATGCCTTGTCCAAAACTTTTATGATGCAAACATCAAACTATACCAAACTGTGTAATATAAGTAGCTTCGTTCAAATATAAAATATTTAAATTTGCAGGTATTCATCTAACTAAGATGTTGCAGGTTCAACAAAAAAAAATAACAAACTTCTCCTCTACAAAAAAGTTTGTAAATTTTCTATTTTACACTTACTCAGAAATTTGTTGTACTTGGTTGCTGGTCTTCATTGTGGAATTTTGTCATACTCTCATTCAATATGTTTCTACTGAACTCTTCTTACTGCAGCTTGTTATCTTCTTCTCTCACCTTCCTCAAATATGTGCCAAATAATTTCTGCTTCGTTAATAACATGGATTTCTTCTTGTATGAGGAAACTCCAAGCACCAAGTTTGGATGGTCTCCTAATAACCATGGGCTTGCATCTGCCGTGACTCTATGTTGAAGTCGGATGCAGAATGCACACCATGAAGACAGCAGATTTATGTGGATCTTTCTGTTTATTGGAAGAAGCATAAAATACAAAATCATAATGTCCAAGTCTTTGATAACCATTAAGCCTGTAATCTTACATCTTCAATCACTCCCTATGATTTCCCAAAGTTGTGAAACTGTGTTATCAACTTACATTGATAATGTATGTCCATTACAGTGGATCCTCCAAACTGCCCGACTGTAAATGACTTTAATGCACTCACAATTCAGTGATCACAATGGGAAGCCTTGGTACTTTTAATGCCAAGGCAACCTCCAGAGAAGACCAGCATCCTCGTATCCTAACACTACCTAAAACTTTGGTGGGGAAAATAGTGAGAGAGAAATAAAATGCATAAATGAAAAGACGATGCTCCAAGATAGTGTGATCCCCTACCTTATTCAAGAGAATGGAAAGCGCAAAATTATTTACGATCTTTATCTTAATGTCTTCCAAGCACAATTGTAATGTCCCCAATTTAGCCCTACGCTCTTCTTTTGGATTTATCCTATTTTTGGGAACTCGTAGGTTAAGCAGAAGCTTGAATCAGGGTTTCCAAACTTCTTGGAGGATGTTTTCGTCTTTTTGCGGAGCTTGCACTTGGAAATGTTGAACTTGGATTGCGGATTCCTTCTGGGTTTTCTGAAAGCTTCGCAGTGATATGTTTTACTTGGCACACAAAGCACTTTCAAGGACTTTCTATTTTTAGTAAGTTCAGGGTCGGTGTCGGATCAGAATTTTGAAAATGGGGTTGGATTCGTCTCGTCAAGACCTTTCCAACGAGCTATAGATCTTCGATTTATGACATCATCTTGGCTTCCATTTTAAAGTCCGCAAAGTATATATTATTATTTAAATTGGACCTTGGTGCCTAGGTTTAACAACTCTAAGTTGTTTTAAAAAAATGTTCTTTATGGGGTGGGCGCCTCATTAAAAGAATTAATTATAATTCTTATTGAATATTTAATCCAAACTTAAGTTGGACGCCACCTATTGGAGGATAGGGTTTCTAGAAGGGTCAAACGGAAATTATAAAAGGAAGCCTTTGGTCCTCACTTGGATCATCTTGAACTACAGGAATATTATGCTGCCGGATTGGCTTGGGATTGCTTCGAGGAATGAAAGCCTCCTAGCTTGGCATTGTTTCTCGCTTGAAAGATAGCGACTAGTGGTGAGATAGTGTAGTTTGATTGTTTGTATGTCGGATTTGTGCTTTGTAATCAGTGTGTGTTTAAATAGATCAGTTCATGAGAAATTCAGGGATCCGTGCAAAAATTATATAGGAACTTTTGGGTCTGTTTTGTGTTCCAATCTTGGGCGCCTTCATCATTAGGGTCTTTGTGCTTCGTTTCATGTCTTTTAGATGAGTTGTGTGAGATATGTCCATTTTAGTGTGATTTCAAGTTGTTGGTTTACATTTTAAAGTGCAGAATTGGACAGACCAGAATCTTGAATCAGTCTTTTGAGAGAAGAAATCGGTTTCGGCATTTCCATTAAGCAAGGAAAATGCTCTGTTACAATGCTATTTGAATGGTTCTAATGCTATGCTCTTGGCAGGTTAATTCTTGATCATATTGTAAGCTGGCAGTAGTACTGACAGAAGTTCTTAATCTTGCTTAATCATGATTTGTAATGCTGATCTTATATTCTGAAACTGCATTGTAATACTTTGCATCTCCATCATATGGTAGCTTCCACTCCCTTTCGGGTTGGAAAGCACATTCTTGACGTTGAGTATTTCAGCATTCTTGTTTATTTCAGTACTTCGTAGCGCTCCGCCAAATGGTCGCCTCACTCCATACTGGATTGGGTAGCACATACTTGGTGTTGAGTTTCTTTAAAGTATTTTAATTCTTAGTACTCCACCATATGGTCGCCTCACTCCATACTGGACTGGGTAGCACATACTTGGTGTTGAGTTTCTTTCAGTACTCGTAGTAGTAGAAGATCCTCTGACCATATGCTCGCCATCATCGGCGCCATTCTTGGTTAGAGTTCCTTCCAGCTCTGTTTTTGCATTCAGATCCTCTGACCAATGCTCACACCTTGGCCTCCTCGGAATCCTGGTGTACATTCTGGTTAGAGTTGCTTCAGTTATCGTTTGGTTTAAGGCTAATCCTAATGATTGTGTATTGCTCTGTTGATTGTAATTGAAAGTTCAAAAAAAAATTGGCTCGGGATCTTTCAACAATTCATAAAATGCAAGAGATTTATTACTATAAACCTACGTTGTTGATACAGATATAGGTACAGATACGGGTACGAGAATCAGATATGTGGATACGAGGATATTTTTGGGGGGTTTGGATAAGTTTTGCACATGGCTGTGTATATATATAATTAAAAATATAAACATATAGCCATATAAGCAAAATTAACCACATAATATGCATAGAGGAAACAAATTAAGTTAAATAACTACAAAACATACTCATAATTAAATGCCAAAAATCATAATATTCAATGGTTGAACTTTGGTTTTATAATAGGTACATGGTGCAAATGTTACAATGTATGGACAAAAATAAAGACAAATCAGCGCATTCACAATTCACTATATGCATTTTCATCTTCAGCTAAAATGTCTTCATCATCATGTGGTTCATTAGAACCACAAGCAGCAGCAGAGCCACTCCCACTAGCTCCACCATGCAGGACATGTGAAGCACCATCTAGCTATCATGCCTGTTGCAGCTTAGAATTGTACCCTTTGTGGGAGAGTTTTTCAGGCTCTCTCACTTCCAGCTACAAGCATGGGAACAACCTCAGGATGTGGGTATTCTATGTTGAGGTTGAACCTCTAAGCTTTTTAATGAAGCTAGTTCCTCAGATGCTTCACTTCAGCACTTGATTTCCACACTAAAATCTATTGTTGGCTAAGGAAAAGGGATAGGAGGATAACATGAAAGGAAATCTAAGCTAAGCAAGGTGATGCACCAAAAGAAATGATCCACTTAGTCTGGGAATCAATACTGATTCAGCATAAGATAAATTTTGCTTACATAACCTCACAACCAGTTAATTTGTATAAATATTTCGTAAACTAGGCTCACTGGACCATCCATGAAGCAAAGAGGAATTTCGAAATCCACACCAAGCGTCTGTTAATGGCGGAAAGAGCTCAAGTCCAGACCTGCAATTAACTTGAAAACACCTAAATATAGGCAAGAAAGGACAATGGGCATGGAAGAACATTTCTTCACAAAGCCATCATGCACAAGCTTGCTCAACGCAATTTTCAGACAAGAGATAGGTAAAAATTAATCTTTATTGCTTCAAAAGGTCTTTTACAAAGCGATTTTGGCAAAGTAGCTTAATCGCCATTCCAGAGATAATTACTTGGCTCCAAGGCCTCTATTTATAACAGAAAAGGGGGAAGAGAAGATGGGAATGCATGAGAAACTGGGAAGGAAACCATAAATTCTTGCAACCACCACCATTGTCCTTTTGCCACGAAATGCATCGTTCTAGGTTCGCCGCACAATCTTCTCGGGTGATTCCCGCATTCAAGTCATTTCCTTGGTGGATTTTGAGAAGCCATGTCGCTGGCAGTTGGAACGTCGCTTCTTGGCGCAACTGCATTGATCTTTGTATTAAAGATGGCATGGCGACCTTCCCCTTTACGTGTCTTGTTGAAAAGGGACGCAAGTCTCCATGTGTTGAAAAAATTGGCCGAACCATGTCGCTTTTACGTTGGACGGTCATTTGTCAAGAGCAAGCCCTATTGAAGGACGAAAACCTTCATAATTCCCAACTACCAACGGCTTGGACTCCCCTTTGCGCTGATTGGTCGTTGGAAGCTGCCTCGAATCCTTGACCTGCGCTGTGGATTTTTTCTGTCGTGGACGCCTATGGATCATCGATCTCTCTGCCAACTGGATGCCTTTGTGCCACTTGGCAACCTCTCATTTGTCTGATCATGACTCCTGTGCACTATCGATCTTTAGAAAATGCCATTGGATCGAGCTTATTAAGTCAAGCAGTGTTGGAAACCCGATCTACTCTTTGTTGTGTAATTCAAGTTTTCAAAGCTACTTGACTTATAAAGCTTTTCAAGCTAAGTCATTGAAGAATCCCGATTTACTCTATGCAGAGTAACTCAGGCTTTATGATCTCTCCAACTTCGGACTCTGTCTGCTCCTTTGTTCTTCGGGATCTATTTGTCTCAGGCAAATCTCCCGAAGGAATTCCTTGGGATAATTTGTCCAAAGGAATTCCTTCAGACTTTTTCATTCCTTTCCTTGAAAGATCTTTCTTTTTCGGTTGCCTTTTGGATTTTTCAAGATGGACTTTCTCGAAGGGTGAGAGACCCTTCGGGCTTCCTGAATGTCCCTTCGGACTTCCACAAATGGTCCTCCTGCCGAGAAAAGTGCCCTTCGGCTTTTAAAAATGGTCCTCCCAAAGGGAAAGATACCCTTTGGGAATTTTGAAATGGTCCTCTTTCTTTGGAAATTGTCCTTCGGAATAATTTAAAATGGCCCCTCGAAACTTTGTCAATGGCACCTTCCGAAGGGTAACATACCCTTCGGACTTTTGTTTTTTGTTCCTTTCCTTCGGAATTATTTTCTGTGGGCTTTTGTAAGGACTCTCCCGAAGGGTAAGGGACCCTTCAGGCTTCTACAAATGGTCTTTTTGGAAGGGAAATATACCCTTCAGAAAATTTGAAATAGTCCTCCCGAAGCTAAACTTGGAGAAGGAAATGCCCTTCGGATTTGTCAATGACCCTTGGAGTATTCTTTGGAGAAGACTTGTCCTTTCGAGAACCCGAGAAGCACCTTTAAAGACCAAATCGGGCTTTTGATGTCTCATTACTTGCAACTTAGGAAGTCACTTGCTTCCAAAAACCCGATTTTGGACTGCCCATGACCAATTCGGGGCTTTTGGAGCTTCTTACTTTGGGTTTCTCATTACTGATTACTCATGAAGTGAAAAAGTTGTATTGCCCCGGAAACCTGAAGTTGTCCCCTCTGGAAACCGGAAGACTTTTGTTCAAGACCATTTCGGGTCCTTAACACCTTGCTACTTACTACTTCGGAGTTTTGTAACTTTGCAACTTATAAAGCCATTTAAGTCATGGGCTGCCGAGAATCCGAAGTCTTCTAAAGACTCGCCATTTCCTGCTTGAAAGTCTATCTTCTCATACTTAGGCAAACAATGGTATGTGGGCCAAGAAATGGCCAACAATGCCCATTTTTTTCTCATAAAAACAGACATGACACAACTATTGTTCATGCAACCAGTCCATAAACACAAGCAGGCAATAGAATTCACATTCAACAAATGCTATAAAGAAGTTCCTTCCAATTGCCATTGTTCTGATAACAGGCATATGCCACGGGTTGCAAAGTAAAAAACTCAATTCGTTTAGTCAAAATGCTAGAGAATTAATTCACTAGCCTATGTCTAGGTCACTGTGTTATGACATTGAGACGGCCATCAAAATCGACCTCGGCCATTGCTAACGCAGTTGGGCTCCACGTGGTCGTTGCGGCATGCTCCTTGGCCATGCCAACTTTTCTTTAGGCCCCCAGGGCCACTTTTTGTCACTTGTCATTCCACCGGCAACATGAAGCTTCCCGGCTACATTGCAACTGCACGAGTTGTGCTAACTATTATCTCCGTCGACTTAGTGGGATGCGGACACATGGACGGCTCTCGACGATCCTCTTGCCTAGCATCGACCTTACAATGGGCTATGCTGACGTCACCCCCAGGTTAGCGGGATGGTGACACGTGGATAGCTCTTGGTGATCCACTTACTTGGCAACTACCATACAATAGGGAATGTTGAGGTCACCCCTGAGTTAGTGGGATGGTGACACATGGACGGCTCCCAACGATCCGCTTGCCCAGCAAAGTTCGTACAACAAATTGTGCTAACGTCACTTCCAGGTTAGCAAGATGACACCATGTGGATGGCTCTCGATGATCTGCTTGCACGACAAAGTCCATACAACGAACTATGCTGACGTCACTCCTGAATTAGCAAGATGGCGCCACGTGGGCTCCTTCAACCAACTTTCAAAAAGTCACAAAATCGACTAAGGTAAAGTTGCAAAAGGAAACCAAGGCAATATATGGCAAGGCAAAGCACAAGAAGCAGTCGGCATGGAATTCGACTAACGCAAAGAGCCATCGCGAAACTCAAAAATTGGCAAAGGCACGATTCGATTAAAAACCAAAACAAAAAATGGCCAAGGCATGAAGTAAATGCCAGAAACAATCAATCAAGCAAATCGGCTAAGACACGGCTCGAAGCAAAATTAGAATGTCTAAGATGAATGTGAACAGGTTAAAGCAAGACAAAACACGTTTTTTAATGATCTGCCGCAATTAACGCATTCGAAGATAAGCTTGCCTTCCTCAGAAAGTCTTCACTATGCTAAAGAAACCTACGTTCGTGTTAATCAATTGAATAAAAGGCGACGAGGCCTACATTGATCTCTTGCCACTAAACCAATATTCTCACTGATTTAGCCAACTAACAGAAATCACATGGCAAGCTCAACCTTAGCCAAACATTTCTTAAGGAATCTGCTCGCTACTATGAGTCGAATGGTCTATTCATTAGAAGGTTATACTTATAGCATTAACACAGACGCATTCATCCCATAAGACACATTTCCACCAAATTAACGTCAACATTCAGACTATATATTCAAGCTATATTGTTATTCCCAATAACAATCTCACAACCATCTATTTGAGTTCCACTCACACTTGGATAAGCTCAATCCATAAAAATATACCATAACCGAATATAGAAAAGACACAATGTGCATTCAATAGGTTGATCTTAACAAAGATTTAAGCAATGAAACATGATGTCATTTTATTAAAGGAGCCATATAGGTCCAAGAGAAGTTTATTACACAATGAATCCTTCCCAAGGATATACATACAGAATGCACACCATCCAAATACATCTCAGTACATAAAGAAGGTTCAATTTGAAGAAAATATAAGTCTTCCCACAACTAGGTCATTATACAAAGACTATCTTTCATAAGAATATTACAAGCAGGTTGACTGCTATTTACATTTATCAATACAAGACGTATCATCCATCTTATAAATAAGCAAGAGGCACAACTCTAGACCTGATTTAATAACAGAAGAACAATTTTTCTGCTCCATAGCAACTACCAGCGATTTGAAGGAGAGCTCACTGCCCAACCTTTTGTCACCATTAAGCTACTGCTCTAGACACCCCCGAACTCGAGACTCCCAACTCCGAACATGTTTACATCACTTGGTAAGGCAATGGCACATATCTAAATAGGGGTATCTCAACACAAGGGAAAGACCGTGCACAAACCTACAGTCCTATTCAAACAAGCATACAATGAACGTCCAAATGAAGCTAAGCATTTAAAATACCAAAAACAAATAGGCAAGTTTTCACAGCATAAACAAGGCCCGTCGTTTGATTGGATAGCAAGAGGATACCTCACTCAAATGCTCTCATCAAGTCATGGGAGGGTCAAGCAATCTACCATCGTGCCACAAGACGAAAGAGCCTACAATCTATCACCATGACATTCATAGGAGGGTCAAGCAACCCACCAGCATGCGCAGCATGGGAAGGCTTAACAATTTGCCACCATGAACATGTTGCTCACAGACAACCACCGCATTATGTCACGACGGCATTAATACACTCAAGCAAGACGCTGAAACATCCCAAGTCAAGCACGGAGGAACACAACCTCTCCAAGGCTCTCAACTAGGCAAAGAACTACATGGCGGCCAATGCACAACCATGGCAAGACAATAAGATAGGCAAAACAAACCAAATGGTCTTATCCTCCTTTAAGCAAGCGAACAAACAAAGAACCAAAATCATTTCTATTCCAATGAAATAAGTTGTAAATCAAGTTAACAAGAAGCCCACCTATTGACACCAAGACCTCTTGGGCACTCTCCTCCAGTGTCTAATTTTCGACTCTCTTAACTAACTCTTCCTATCTTAGAACTTTCTTCTCTTTCCTTAGTCTATTTTCTCTAATTGACCAAAGTTCTTTTGCTCCAAAGTCCTCTCTGCCAAAA
Organism: Torreya grandis; assembly: GCA_037957365.1. Classification (NCBI taxonomy): domain Eukaryota; kingdom Viridiplantae; phylum Streptophyta; class Pinopsida; order Cupressales; family Taxaceae; genus Torreya; species Torreya grandis. The sequence continues at coordinate 202,240 of JARHVA010001773.1, forward strand.
GTTTCCTAAAAAGTCCCCCAAATGGAGAGCTTGACATCTATATATAGGCATCCTAGAATCAGCCAACCACCTACTCGCTAGCCCATGCCTCATTAAGGCACGTTCTTTTCCATGTTTAATTAAGGTGCATGGCAGCTCTACAGGCTTATATGGTTGCTTCGACTCACTCACCTTTTCCACTTGATTCTTAGACAAAAGCTATCAATGAAAGGATCTGCCATTTAAACATTCTAGACTTTGGTTGTGAGATCTTAAGGCAAGGAGACAACAAGTTTCACCAACCAAACTTAAAGGCTAACCGCCTAAACAACACGCTAAGTCAGAAAGAGGTGACGATGGTATCTTAGACAACCAACTAATTAAGACGGGTTTATGAAAGGTTTAAGGTAAGGTTGTTTAATGATATAACCATGATTGGCATAGTCCCTTTCCTTCATTGGCCCTTCCTTATTCCTACACACTCGATGCACACATCAAATTCCTCCAACCTAATAGCCGAAGCTACTGAATTTAATCAATCAAGGCACTCAATCAATTATTCATAGCCAACATCCAAGGAATACAAGCATTCACATAGACAAATTCATATAACTTTAAACACATGCAATTGCCAGTATACAAGTTTATGAGTAATAATCCAACATCATTTAAGTCAATATATCTCATAGACATAATTAGATTCATGATTATAACAACCCCGTTGGGTTTAACATAGATAAATGTGAAATTTTTCTTTTTTTTTTTAATTAAACACATCCTATAAATAAATTACATCACGAAAATCTAAGCAGTGATCATATAAAATACTCTAAGTGTGATATCTACAAATAAGCAGATGACCTCTAACAGTCACTGATCACTATCAACACATCATAATACAAACATAGAAGGTAATTATGAATAGCCAGCCACTGCTGGAACAATATACAACCACTGTTGTCAGTTCACAGTAAATAGGTTATTACATTTCTTCATGATAATGTTTCCAATAATGGATACAATAAATTACAACGTACATAAATAAGATACATGACTCCCGGAGCATGAGATCCCCCAGACTCTCCAGTATCTGTGGCAATCTCAAGTGCGTCTCAATAAGTAGTACTATTGTGGGCAAGGAGAGCATCATCCGAATGTTTTTCCACACCAACCACGGACCAACAACCCCCCGCACTAATTCCATCAAGAAATGGCCCTCCCTTCACGAATGAGTAGATAGTGACGTCATGAAAATTTAGAGAGACAAGCAAGTACCATGTGTTGTATGATTTCTAAAACTAAACATGCAGTGTATCATAGAAAACCCATTCTATTGCAAGATATCACGCAAACATGTAAATCATACTCATAAAATGTTAATGTATCACTAAACATACTTTGACCCAAAGTTTTACGAATAATAAATAATAACGATCTATAGATCAATCAAATTCATACACACCACTTGATCGGACCGCTTTCATCTGGCATTGTGATGCTAGCAAGCCAATAAAGTCCATCTCATTCCTTACTCAGTACCAACAATGCAGATTGGTCAAATACAATTTACCTACAAAATTCATATAATTTACATCCTACTAGCAAACACATCATATAACATGTTATATATAGGAGTAACCAAAGCATACATTTATTCCGTCAAACTATGAATGAATCTTACATTATTTTTTATCTCATATTAAAAATAATGTCTACAGTTTATATCACCCGGATAAAATACTCATTTAACTACAGATTCTAATTACCATAATCAGTTTCCAAACATTTTACACCCTATGATAACTCATATTACCATAGTCTAGTGTTTTTAAACATAACTACTAAGTACTGCAACTTGTCTAATAAAGCAATCATAAGTCCATGAAAACCATAAGCTTTATACATGCAGCTGGATATAACAAAATAAGTCATTGTTCTCACGGAACACAAGATATTCTATCCTAGCAAACATTACACTCTCAAAAGTTGTATGCACGCATACCTAAAGCCCTACTAACTATCACAAAACATGTTATTCATAGTAATAACCAACACATATACATTTAATCAGTCAAACGTAGGTGCGAATCTAGACATGACAATTACAATATGTACCATCCGATTATAATACACATTTATACTGTAGTACTCTATGACATCCCATACTATCATAGTTCATTGCTTACAAACACAACTATAAAACCAAACTTACGTTTTCAAGAATCAGTGACCCACAAACATAAATAATAAACAAGTATGGGTTTATACCACCCGGGTATACCCTACGTTTAAACTCAACACACAGACACATATCGCAATGCACCATTATATGTTATATATGTTTAAACACCAATACGAAATATATTTGCAATATGTACTACACACAAGTATTCATTATTGCATGCAAATTTATTCAACAATTTAGTCATGTTATTCCCAAAGAGTCAGATAACTCATAGTTAAAATATTTCATAATCTTTCATTTAGATGACTTAATCCCATTTTGAAGAAGAAAATTTTCATATGATTATGGTCTCAATCCCACGGACACCCTATGACACAATTTAACCATCTATTTAACCATAGGTATAATTCTTATATACAAGTACTTGTACATCATAACATGCACCATATGTAAGTACTCCAATAATATATAAATACTATATTAATGTTCACTTATATGTCTAAATCAAGAACTCTCATACACTTAACTATGCTTATACAATCATGACCTTACACTTGGTTAGAAGTTTATTTTTGTGTTGGCACAATTTCTCAATGTATTCATGTACATAAACTATATATATATATATATATATATATATATATATATATATAAACCCCCATACATATTAGTACACATGTTAACAACGGGATAATATTCAAAACACAACCCATAAATTCTCAACAAAAATTCGTGGTCTATGCTATGGTATACCAATCATTTATAGTACATATAGTCCGAAAAAGTACTAACCATTAATGGAACGATCTTATCGTATACCAACCACTAGGTCAACATTTAGCAATACATTGAGAGTTACATTAACTAGTAATGTAAGTATACTTACGAATGATGGGTTTTATGGCTAGCTCAACACGCTGAGAGGCTCAGGTAATATGATATTTAACATAGCCCTAGATTCAAAATATCCCATACCTAGATATAATAGGTCAATTATAGTATAATGACATAATTACAGTTTAAGGCATTTTAAATACATTAAGTTAATTTCAATCACACATATATCGTTGTTAGATATCTCTTATACCGGGAATATAGCCAAATAATGGACACCTATTTATACTTTAAACTCATGTTATCATTACATAAGGAAAACACAATGTATCTTAATCTTTATGCCTCCTCAATATTGTGACTCGATCAAAAGGTACCAATTGCTATTATAGCATTTCGTTAAAAATGAAGGGAAAATATTGTATTATAATTCCCAATCTAAGTCACAATTGTGAGAAAATATACCACAGTATCAAACATAAAGAAAAGGATACACAAAAGTAGTCCATAAAATAAAGTCTTATGCTGACTATTATTTTATCTTCATCTTTGTTGCCAGCGAAGATAGCTAAGGATAATCATCAAAATTTAACCATCAAATTGATCACTAAAGTGATGAGTTCATCTTTGTATGTATGCCTCGATAAAGTTAATTAAATAGACAAAAGGAGTAAATAGTCGCTGCCCTATAAGGAATCGCTGCAAGTTTGTTTGAGTTGTATATATAGCGACGCATATAACTGTTGAGACACAAATCGCAGGCTAAAGAGTTTAACAGTAATGCTTATGTGATCAAAAGAGTGCCCCTACCACGGGAGGAGTGAGATGTATAAACAAGGACTTATCAACATTGACTTATATATGTTGATTTAAATTCTTCTCAATCTCCAAACCCCTTCAAACTAAAAAATATACATTTCAGGGTATAAATATGCCTGCTTTAATTGCACAATGGTTGCATGAGGAAGATATTTGAGGTTACAAAATGTTTATCTCCGTTCAAAAGGTAAAAGGATGGAAGCTGCAACTAAAGCAATGAAATAATACTAGATTTGGAAATATAATTTTATCATACAACAGATATTCAAAACATATTGACAACTGTAAAATCTAATATCCTCATCTCAAGATAGTGGCCAGAACTTTAAGCCACGGAGAAAGATCTAATCTCAGGGCAGTAACAATTTAAAGTCAAGGAGAGAGATATGATGGATCGACTTGGTAATGTTCCTCACTATGAAGATATCTTTTGAAGGAAAATGATCTAGATTGAGCACGGCAACAGAAATACAGAGTATATTCTCAATAAAATACAGTGATTCACTCCCTAAAGTGACTCATTATCTAATGCAAGCACTGGGAATTAAAAGAAAAACAACTCCATTATATAAATCGTTTTACACAGGTAGAAAGTATAAATTCAGCGATTCATAAATCAGCTATATAGACAATCAATACAAGTGCAGCGACACCCTTTTTTTTTTTTTAACTGGCAGTTATTACTAAGTTTGCATTGTTTCAATTAAAGCCATTCACACACAAGCTGAAATTAAAAAGAGTACAACGATTCATTGTATATGATATAAGTTTGGAAAATAGTTTTAAGAAACGCCCAATGTTATAAGTAAAATCAACAAACTCAATAGAAATACAGCGACGCAATTGCATTTGTTAAATGAAGCAATTTAATGTTGGATAGGAATTGCAGTGAAAGCAAACTTCAAGATACTTAAAAGAATAGAGAAATGCGCTAAGACCCTTACATTGCTGCTTCACAATACACAAAGTTTGTTTTGAACAAAAGAAGTAGAGTTACTGGCCATTTTATACGGCTTAAAAATTTCATACTTATGAACAACAGATCAAATAACAATAAAGGGGATGTAAAAATACATATCTTATAGCCTCTGCGCTAGGGTCTAGCAATAAAGGAGTTGGGCTTTCAGACATGTTAGTCACAGTTTTCGAGTCTCCATGCCATTAGAACCATTGCCATTGCTAAAAAGAACATATCCGATCTGGTTTTGTCCTTCAATTATCATCGACATCCAGCTTCTCTCTCTCCCTTTTGCTTCTTCCCCATAATATATTCCCCCTCTACTTTTAGCTTTACACCCCCCCCCATTTTTTAAAGCTATTTTTTTTTTTAAGATTTTTGTTTTTCTTTCTCATTATTTAATTTATTTCCTCTTTTAGTTTTATTCTAAATAATAACTTTCTATCAGTTGTTTTATCTCCTTTTATTTTATATATTTTTATTTTTAAATCTAGGGTGACATCAATTAAATTTACCTTCCAAAGCCTTTTAAAGCATAGTTATTTATATGACTTAACAATAATTAGCCCATTAAATTGTCAATGTATCTGACCTTCTATGTCCTATTGCCAACTATTATGTCACATACTGATATTTTCAATATCATAAAGATAACTGGTTATTATTACTAAGATAAGTTGGTTAGCCTACATATGGTAGTGCCAACACAATTCACAAAATTTTACGCTAACAATCATGAATACAATGACATGTCATAACGCACAGTAACATTCACAATGCAACACACACGAGATTATATCATCTAAGCATAAATCGGGAGTAACATGCACACTTAAACAATTACCTAAATGCAGATAACATAAGGAAGGTGCTAGTGCTAACCATTCTTTATGCATCTAACATGTGCTAGTTATTGTGGTGTGTGCAGGGTTCTAGCCAATTTCTTTGTTGTCCTCCATCATCTCCATCACTCTCTCCGATGATGCTCTCCCTCCGTCACTTTCAGAAATGAGTTCCACTGCGTCAGCCTCACAACAAGCAGGTAGTTAGACCATAACAATCATAATATACATATATTATGAAATTTAACTGAAATAACAAATCAACATATTTGTAATATAAACATATACACTACAACTAATTCATAGTAATGTAATCATCTATCTTAAGCATTATCCTACTGTCCCATAACAACATATATCTCAAACTTAGTCAAAAATAGCCAAATCCAAATTTGTCAACTATAGATATCCACAGATAATCTAGTAAGTTTGCTTGGCGAAAATTTGTAGTTGTAACAATGATTGCAACATCACATAAAATAAATGTAAACATTATACTTTCATAAGTAATCAAAACATTATTGATAATAGGTCTTTCTCATGGTTTCCAACACATGATAAATCTCCATAAAAATCCTTGCACGTCCCAGCTGGACGTGACTAACATAACCTCTGACTCCAAGTCAGAGTAGCCAAAATCTCATAGTCATCGAATGTCTAAGATGAGCACTATGCAAAATGGGGTCTTACACTAACTCTGTGTCAAGAAATGAAAGGAAGGCAATGGAGGCATCTAAGTCAGTAGACTTTGGGTCCACATCCCAACATTTTGTTGCCTCTACCTTGTACTCAAGAATGCACATATACCTTAAATCAACAAATCCTCTTCCTTGCAAGCTCCTTGAACTCTTTTTGTCATGTCCCCCTTTTGGGCATGACACTATTGAAGACCTTTAGCCTTGCTTAGTTTCCTAACAGCTAAGGGGGAAAAAAGAAAAAATGAAACATTTGGTTTTCTTAAGAAAACTTGTAAAAGCACTTTATTGTTATAATTTCACTTAAGTTGGGGCTTTTTTTGAGGGTCATGCATACCAATCCACTTAAGTGGATTATAAGAGGTGTTCTTTTTATAAATTGAAAAAATATCAAAAAGGCATTTCCCTCCAATTTGAGCATTTCACTTGGGGGAGGAGTATAAACGCATTTGAAGGTTCATTTGAAAGGGCATCTTGAATCATATTTTGAAATTAAAGTTTTGAGCACAAAAAAGCTTGAGCTATTGACTTGGAGACAAAAACCTTCAAACCAAGAACGAGTGGGGACACAAATCCTCAGTTCTCATCTAGGGCAGCTTCATCTTGAGGTTCCAATTGGGCATAATATTCAGGAAAGACAAAAAGAATTGTTTGGAAGGTCGACGACTTGCTTTTGGGGGTGGCTAAGTGCTTGGGAGGTTGGCGATTTGATCTAGGAGGTTGGTAACTACGGTTGGAGACCTTAATTCTGACTTATGTGTTTGAAGACCCCTAATTTTAGGTATAGTCACCACATTCGAATTCGTGTTCGAATTCGCCAAAGAAAAAAATCGAAAAAAATTCAAAACTATAAAATTTTGGATTAAATTCGTGATTAAATTTGGCCAATATAAATATACTTATTTTTTAAAATATATCAACCCACCATTCCAGAAACATCACATTTTATATAAACAAACATGTCCAAATAACTTTGCTTTAATGATAACCAATTTAGATTCATATCAATTGCGTTCTCTTCCTGCTAGTGTTGAGAGTGTGAGATTAACATAAAATAATAACTTAATTTAAAATCAGAACATAACTTGATGGAGAAATACTACCATATAAAATCAGAACATACAAGTTAATTTAGATTCATATTAATTTGTGTTCTCTTCTTGTTGTCAAATAGAACATAATCTGTCCAAAATTTCAGACTCCAAAATTTATCATCGATTGATTGAAATAAAAAAATATGAAAAACATCCTGAATACAAAAGAGTAATACCATAATTACATCAAAAAGCTCAAAAACATGTTGAATGCTGAATAACATGTGTTCTCTATGGGCTAAGGCCCACTCATTACATCAAAAATCTCTAGATCATCTAGAGCATTGGGCTCAATATCATCATCAGATGCTTCATCATTATCAACTTCATTAGCTTCATTTTCTTCTTTAGCACCAACAAAATCAGCCTCATCGTCATCAGAAGAGTCTTGTAGAAAATCTTGAAGCTTCTTCTTAGAGGATGCATCTCTTGTCACTTTTTTCATAGTCAATCGTAAATTGCTACGAACATAAACAAGATCCCCTAGTGTTTTTGATAACTTATTCCTTTTTTTTTATTAAACATGGTCGAAACTGCTCCAGTTCCTCTCACATGCCGATGTACTAACTCCTTGACTCAAGAATCAAATTGCAAAATATTGTAGCTTAGGAGTGTCTGCCCCATAGAATCGCCACCATTCATCTCCTTCGATGCCCTCTCTGTCATCTATTGCTAATTTGGTTCCAAATAACCCATCTCCTCTCCGGTATGCCCTGAGTTGCTCTCTTGTTTTCTTTGCAATATCTCGACTAGGAACAAGTTTTTCAATCGCTGCATAAATGTCAGCCATGACTTCACAATCACCCTCTCTCTCAATGTGATATAGTGGGCTCCAAATAACATGTTGTATGCAAATGAGTATGCATCATTTTCCATCTTCCATCACAAATATCCCACATTTCTTTATATTCAGCGTCTACATTATTGAAAGCATTTTGAATGGCTTCTTTGCAACGGTCCATACCCTCATAAACCATGTCAATACAAGGAAAGTCACTATCAACCATGCGAAGCATGCGAACTATGGGTGCATGCATTTTTAGAACCTTATTCGCATTTTCCCAAAAATCATGGCTTAGGATAATTTGCTCTACATGTTTACCTTTAGAACCTTTTGCAAGAACAGAATCTTCCCACTCTTTGCTACAAACAACAGACCGAAAAGCTCCTTTCTGCTCAACCACTCTTTTCAAAGTGATAAAAAAATAGGCAAATCTTATGTCACATGGCTTCAACAACTCCTTCCTTGCATGCCTCCTATATATACTCAATGCGAGGCGATGATTTCTTATGAAATTCACAATTGTTCTTCCTCTTTGCACTGCCTTGTGTACCCAAGGAAATTTAGCCAAGTCATGGAGTAGTAAATCAATACAATGCGCTGCACAAGGGCTCCAATAAATATGTGAGTATTTTTCTTCTAACTTTCCTACCCACACGCAATTGCTAGCACTATTAGTAACAACCTGGACCACATTTTCTGCACCAACTTTGAGAATTGCTTCATCCAAAATGTTGAAGATATACTCAAAAGTTTTTGTATGTTCTATGGCATCAATTACCTTAAAAAATACAATGCCTTTAGGGCAATAGCCCAACATATTGATCAATGGCCTTTGGCATATATCAGACCAACCATCACTCAGAATGGTGCAACCTGTTGACTTCCAAGAGTCTTTGATGCTTGCCAATTTATCAATGACCCTATCTTTTGATCTCTTCAAAAGAGTTGTCCTCAAAGCTTTTGAACCTGGTGTTGTATACCCTTTGCCAAATGTTATTGATTGTTGAATAGCATTTTTGAAATAAGGGCTCCTAGCAACATTAAATGGAATAACTGACTCATAAAAGAAATTAGCGCATGCATCAACCTACTCTTTTTCTACAGGTTTCCATAAACTTTTCAATGTTGCTGCCCCAGTACTTTTTTGTGGCATTGTTGAGCTTGTGGACGTGCCGAAGGAGTAAGATGCATGATATTTGGACTTAGAAAGGTCCCTCTTAGATTCTCTATTTTTTTTGTGCCCTTTTCTGAGATGCTACTAGTGAGCTACTGTAGTCTTTCTCCAATGTTGATTATATTTTAGGTGTCACATATGCACATGCTTCAACACCACCTTTACCTCCTGATATGCCAAGAAAATGATCCATAACCCTTGTTAAAATCATTGTAAAGGAGTGTTGACATAGCTTGCAAGTGACGTTAGATTGACTCTCACGGTTCATATATTTCCATTTTGCTGATGATTTTGGGGTTGCCATGCTGAATTCTGAGGTAGCCTTTAGCCTTTAGGGCAGTGGATGTTTTATGTGCACACTTGCAATCACTGTTTGTTGTTTGTAGACTATCAAAACTACTAACAAATTACAAAACTTTCAAGTTTCAACTATAATAATTTATTAACTATCAAATTTCTTATATATTTATTATTTACCAAAACACAATTACATTTAAAATTAAAACTATACATTTCTTATTTTATAGACTAGTCACGAGTCCACGACTCACTACAGTGACAGTCTACAGTTACACTGCACAGCTACAGCCTACAGGGTTTACACTGTAAATTATACTAGTCTATTATTGTATGCATTTGTGTAGGGTTTATACAGACGGAGACCTACAAGGCCACAAGCTACAGACTAAAATGATAATACAGACTCACAGAGAGAGTCAAGACACTATTATTTGTATTTTAAATGATTGCTTACCCTACAAGTTGTCGTTGTAGTTGTTGCCGTTGGCACTTGGAGTTGGAGGCTGGAATGCAAGACCTAGACACTAGAAGCCTCGAACCCTAACGCAAGCCCTAGAGGCTACAACCCTAAGACTAAGTCGAATGTCGTCTAAGTTTCGAGCTGAATGCAGGTCATGGACTCGTGACTCGTGATCAAAGTTCAGAACACGTCGAAAGTTTAGAATGCATCGAAAGTTTAGAATGTCGTCGAAGTTTAGAACGCAACGAACAACGTAATAACATTCACCCCCAAACGCGTTTTCTATTTACCATCCCTAAAAAAATGAATTTAAATGATTTTAGGCAAATTCCAACGATTTTATACGATTTTGACTGGATTAAATTCGTCGTATAAATTCAGGACGAGTTTTTAGGCGAATTTCAACAAATTTCAAAAGTTTTTATGAAGTTAGGCAAATTTTAAACTAAATCCTTGGAATTCGCCAAATGCAGTGACACTGATTTTAGGGTTGCATTGGATGTATTGCTAGAAACATTAATTTCCAGCTAGAGCGACTTGATTGGGAAAGTGTTTGAGAGGGTTTGATAGGCTATTTCAAGCCTATTTAATATTCTAAATTTTTCTATAATTACTTTGTATTTATCATTACTTTTTGGAGATGTTTTAGTAATTTTCAATTTGGAAAAAGCACCAAGAATCAGTGTTTAATTCGCTATAATTTTTGGCATATTTGGTGTCAATGTCACTGAGTTTATTAAGTTATTTGATGCCCTAAAAATCATTACAGAATTCAGTAAATTTTATACTAGGGTTTCATAATTTATTTTCAGCAATTTGTGAGCTTTGGCATCTAGGGTTTGATAAGAAAAATCAAAAAATATATTCTTCGGCTAGAGTTTGGCAGGAATTCCAAAATTCAGGGTTTTATCTAGTTTGGGATATTTCAATGGTATCATAGCCATATCTTGGCTAGTCGTGGGTTTTCAAAATAATTCATGCACAAGGGTGGTTGACAAAGAACCAAAGGTACTACCTTAGAAACAAGAAGGTTGAGAAAAATCAACAAAAATAATCAATGGAACACTTGGATCAGTCAAGGACTGATGGTGAAAATAGAGAGAAGCAAAGGTTTGGTAGGTACACACAAACTCAAGAATAGATGACAGCAATGATGGCGAAATTTGTCTGCACTATGAAGGAAATGAGGAGTGGCAAACCATCCAATGGGGATGGTAGTGCTTCTGTAAGTCACAACCTCACAGATCAACGCCCAAAGGGAATGGAGGAGCCACACGTAGGCCTAACCAGCGTACTTTTTTGCAAGAAGTAGCCATTCCGAAAAGGGAGGAGCAACCCACATTGCGGGATAGCTTATTAAGAGATAATAATGAGTACATGACTTATCCTGCTCCATTCAGGGATCAAATGGATTTTTACGCATTCACATCTTGGAATCATGGGTAACATAGAGGCAATAGGGCTAGCCAAGGACCTAGGGGCAGCCAAAGAAAACTCCATACTTTGGGAAAGCTTTCACTTTCCAATTTCGATGGTTCTTCCAAGAGCTCGGCTAGGACTTGAATTCAGAAGGCAAATACCTACTTTTCACTTAGACCTATGATGGCGAAGGAGGCTATTTAGTTTGCCATTTTGCATTTAGAGGGGGCTGCCCATGAGTGGTGGTATCATGGGTTAATCACCCAAGGACATCAACTCGTTCAATCTTATGAGGAATTCAGCAAAAGGATCATTGAGAGATTTGAAAGGGCTGATCCGGAGCTACACTTCAGGGAGTTGGTTCAATTGAGGCAAAAAGACACAGTAGAGGAAAACTCCATACTTTGGGAAAGCTTTCACTTTCCAATTTCGATGGTTCTTCCAAGAGCTTGGCTAGGACTTGAATTCAAAAGGCAAATACCTACTTTTCACTTAGACCTATGATGGCGAAGGAGGCTATTTAGTTTGGCATTTTGCATTTAGAGGGGGCTGCCCATGAGTGGTGGTATCATGGGTTAATCACCCAAGGACATCAACTCGTTCAATCTTATGAGGAATTCAGCAAAAGGATCAATTGAGAGGTTTGAAAGGGCTGATCCGGAGCTACACTTCAGGGAGTTGGTTCAATTGAGGCAAAAAGACACAGTAGAGGAATATGTGACAGAATTTTAGAGGCTTTTGATCATGGTAATGGATGTTTCGGAGAGGAGATTGGTAGTTTTGTTCGTGAAAGGGTTGGTTGATTCCATTCGGGGTTTGGTCAAGGCTTTTGACCCACCTTCTCTTCAAGGAGCCATTTAAAAGGCCCTTGATCTTGAGTCTTCAACACCCCAAGGTAAAATTCTGCCCTTCAACAAAAAACTAATTCTTTTGGACCTTTTGGACAGCAAAGAGACAATAGATGGGGGAAGCCAAGGGGCTGCTCTTCGGGGCCACAAATTCTAGCGCCTTTGGGGCAGCTTGGTAGGCCAAAACAGCAAGGTTTGGGGCAGTTGGTAAGCCAAACCAGTTGGGTTTGGGGCAGCCAAGGGAGTTGCCAAGATGGAACAATTAGACAAAGAACGACCTAAGGAGGAAAAAACTTTGCTTTGATTGTAGAGATCCTTGGATACCGGGTCATCATTGCCGTGGGAAGGGGTAAGTGCACTACATTGAGGTGCATTCGGATGGAGAAGAAGAGGAAGAAGAGGAAGGGGCAGCCACCTATGAGGAAGAGCATTTGGAGATCCTTCAAGGAGAGGACATGAGTGGCACTTTTGCTTCATTATCGGGGACTCCTAGATACTACCCCTTTCGTGTGAAGGTAAAATTGGAAGGTAAGGATGTTACTATTTTCATTGATAGTGGGGCCACCCACAATTTCATTGATAAGAGTTTGATTGTTTCATGTGGGCTTCAACCTATTGAATTCAAGGGTTTCCATGTGACTGTGGTGGATGGCTTCACCATCCCTTGCACCACCAAGGTTCCCAAGCTTAGCATGTTGAGGTATGTTCCTATTGTTGTGTTTGTGGCATTAATGTTGTCATTGATGTCAAAGGTAGCTAAAGATCATTGATGTCTCAGAGGCGATCATGTGAAGTTGTATGGTAAGTATTCATGATGGCTCAAGCATGGTCTAGTAGATTCTTGAGTTATGTATGAGGTATTGGCTCTATGTTGTGGTATGACAAGCTTGTGAGAAGATGTGAAGCATTAGTTGAGCATAGCATGGCATGAGAATGTGTTCTAGAATGCATCATCAGTGACAGGAAGGTCTCCAAGAGGTATGGTACCTGCTAACTCTGTTTGATAAACTAGTCCTTGAGCAAGGACATGGCTTATAAAGGCATGATGATGTTGATATAGAGATGTATGAGCTTGAAGGTGTGTATTGAAGTGTCAAAGCATGAGAGAGAGGTGTTGAGTCAGTTAGTGAGCTAAAGAGGTAAGTCCTTCAATGAAGGTCTTCTCATGGACCTAGTCCTAAGATCCTAGGTGGCAGTCTGAGGTGTCTTGATATGTTTGAAGGCTTGTGAGCTTGTGTAAGCATGGAATGGGGTTTGACAAGTTGTATCAAGCATGTTGATGAAGTTTGAGGTCATGGATTGAAGGAGAAAGCAAGAAAACACATTTTAAGGTCTTCTGTGTATGCAAAATGAAGAGGTGAGAACCCAAGAAGGAAGTTTAGATGCTCATTGGCACGTGTAAACTTTGCATGGTATCTTGAGCCTTTTGGGAGAGATGGTAAAGGGTCCTAAGAAGGTTTTCCAAGCATTAGGAAGTGATTTCGATGACAGAGTTGTATGAACATTCGTTAAGAATGGAAACTGATCCAAAACCCTCATATTGACCCAATGATGAAAATCTTGTTGAGAATGACCCAAAATGGATTGGAAAGGCTTGTTTGATGATTGGATGTGGTAGAGAACTCCATCAGGCATCCCCAGGTGGCAGTGTTTTATCAGAGCACTAAGTGGAACCTACAGAAAAACCCTTGTTTCTGAAGAATTTGATGTTATAGGCAGGGTTGACCAAGTCAAGATTACACAATCAATGGAGGTTGAAGGTTAAGACTCATTCTTGATGTCCATGGTGTTTGTTGGACAAGTTATAGCCTTTGTGTCAACTAATTTGCTCACCCAAGATGACCTATCGCTAAACTGGCAAAGAATGAAAACAGTGAGAAAAACTAGTCAAAGTGAGAATGTGTTTAGGGATTGGTTGCAGAGGATCAAGGATGAATCCAAATGCTTGAAATCATTGTTCAAGCCCTATACCTCTTGTCCATGTTGATTAGATTCTTTGGAGTTCACTGAAAAGGGTGCAAATGGTGTTCATAAGATGGCTTGTATAGAGAAGATGCGACAGTGAAACCTAGGGCAGTGAGATTGGTCTTTAAGACAAATGTTGTCCTTTGTGCCTATGATATGGTTGTTGGAGGTAGCTCTAATGATCTCGTAGGATCATGTTCATGCTTTGAAACTTCAAGGTTGTGATCCTACAGGTATTAGAAGTCATGTTCACCATGACTGGTTCATAAGGCAGAATGATTGTTTCAGGTCTGCCAAGTGAAGTGAAGAGTGTGAGACCCTATGACAAAAGCCAATGTACCCAATGCACTTGACATTGTTGATTAAGACCTAAATGACCTATTCATGATTTATGGAAGGTGGAGAGACAATTTGAGAGGTTGAAACATGAAAGCCAAAATGGCTTGTCAAACTGTGTGAGGACTATGAGAGAGCAAGTGAGCCTAGAAGGTTGTTTGAGAGGGGTAGAAGACTAAGGAGAGCTGAATGAGTTGATGGCTGTTGAAAGACCATCAAGCTACATCAGAGGAGTGTTCCAGGTGTATGACAGTGATTGATTTGCAAGATAAAAAAGAGGGAGAGCTGAAAAGAGATCACCACCAGTTGAGAGAGCAACAAGGTGTCTTGAGGTGATCAAGCTTGTCTTGGTTGGGTTGGTGCTTAGTCAAGAAGGGAGTTGGAGTTGCCTTGCAGGTTGGAGCTTGCAGAAGTGTCCTTGAAGTGGATGGGTTGGTGCCAAGCCACTTTGGCGGTTGTAGCCTCCTTGCAAGTTGGACCTTGCTAAAGACTAGTTGAGTGGGTGCTTGACTAGGTAAGGGTTGGAGCTCCTTGTGGGGTTGGTGCTTCACTAAATGTTTGTTTCATTGCTTATAGGACAGTAATCCAAGTGGTGTGACAGTGGGTTTTATCCATTATGAGGGTTTCCCACATAGCTATGGTGTTCATATGTTATGCTTCTCCTTCATACTTGTTTGCATGGTTGATTGTACATTGCTATATCTCTATGTTAGCTTGAATGGTTAATGAATGATGTATGAAATTGAATGAAAAGTTTGTACACTGATTCACCCCCACCCTCTCAGTGGTTGTGCTTCCAACATAGCATCATGTTGGGAACACACTCCATTAAGGATGACTTTTATGTGGTTGGCATTGGAGAGACCAACCTTGTCCTAGGCATCCAATGGTTGCACTTACTTGGAGAGTACACACAAAATTACCAAACTATGGAGCTCAAATTCGATATGGATAGAAAAAAAGTAATCATGCATAGTTTGAGTGATAAGGCACCGTTGGAGGTGACCTCAAAAGCAATGGAAGGAGTCTTCCCCTAAGGGGAATTCGGTAAGGGGCAAGAAAGAATGTTTCTCCTGATTTGGAGTAGCCACCTTTACTTATGAGATTTGATCAATCATGTGGTTTGGTGAAGGACTCCAAGTTGGGGAAATGTTGTCTTTCAAAAGAGGTAAACAAAATGGCCAAAGGACACCCATTGAGGTATGTAAAGAATCACTCAATTCCTTGTTTCATGAACTTAATAAATCCTGAAAATGAAGATACCAAGCAAGTTTGTGAAGGGATTAATTTTCAGCTTGTAAGAAAGAGAAATAAGTCTGAAATGTGCATGGGGAAGAGATCTAAGGTGTGTTTATAAAATTCTGAGTTTGTGTTGAAAAATCAGAATTGTTCATACTCAGAAAATTCTGAGTTTGTATTGAAAGATCAGAATAGTGCATGCTTGGAAAATTCTGGAAAAAATGATTCATTCCAGCCTTTAGCCAAAACAATAAAGGAAGAAGAAGATGGAACTTTGAATGGCCAAACAAAGTGGAACTTTGAAACACAAGACCAGCACTTCCAAGGCAAGATTCTATGGTCTTTTTGGGACATGATAGATGTTCTACACAAGGTAAATTCCATTCCCAAACAACAAAGGTCAAGCTGGAATGTTTCAGTGGGTTTGAAGGAGCTTACTAGGCAAAGGAATGTTCAGTTTTCAGTTTTGAGGGGTAAGCTGAAAGGCACCACCACCCTTCCTCACAGAAGGATGGAAAAGAGAAAGGAAAGGCAAGGGGTTGGAGTGAGTAAACCATGGCAAGGCTGGTCACATCACCTTGAAGATATGGATTTCAAATTTTTTAAGATTGATTGTTGCATAAGGGTTGATTGTTGCATTGGGACTTTGGTTTTCATAAAAGGTCAAAAGATACACATGGAGAATAGAGTGAGCACGAGGGACAGCCATGGTAATTCTTTCCACCATGCTGCCCATGACAGTCCCAGCCCACTTTTTGGGAGTTTGAGGCCCCCCGGATGTTTGGAAATTGATGATTTCATAAGGACACACCACAAGGGTGAGTTGGTGATGACCAAGTCCTCTTTGAGGGGTCATAAGAAGTCTGAAATATGCACGCACAGCCAACTAAGCAAGAAGGAAGTGACTGATTCTACCCTCCTTTTGAGGCACATGGACACTAGTTGGTGGTCAATTAGCAAAGGGTGGAATTCCAGCACTACAATGAAGTTTCTAGCTCTTCTAGTTGGAAGATTTTTGAGTTTTGAGGCAACTTTTGGGTGTGGGGGCAGCATGGATATCCCTTCTATGTTCTCAAGGGCATCCACACACATGTTTCCAACCCTTTCACACATGGAGGGCATTATCAAATATGCAAACATTGAAGGGAAGCGGAGAACTCTTGTTTTGACTAATAAAATCTCTACAAACATGAACAATAAAAAGATCCTCTGCTCCAAAGAGCCTAACACTAATTATATAAATGTTTCTAAGAGCCTAGACAAAGAACATGCCACATTTATCACATCTTGACTACACAGATCTTTGCTTCTTGGACAGACGACACTAGTCAATGAATTCCTATAGAAATGCATGGCAGATCATCTAGTGAAATGCATTGATTCCTTAAGTTGATCCATATTTTGTAGTTGTCCCCACAAGGATATTCTTTGATCATTTCCCATCACGGTTTTGATTAGCCAATCACGGGCCTTGTTTTGCAGTGTATTGAGGGCCTTTGGGCCACTAGATTATCCTATGTGGCTAGATCAAAGGCGTGGGATTCTTAAGGACTTATATTACTCTGACATGCTCATGGGAGCCCGAGAGTGGTCCATCCGGTCTGTCACAACTGCTCTTACTTCTCAAAGGGGCTGGTCCCCACACGACTTTTCTTAAAGGTTGTTGCTTTATTGATTTAAAGCAGCACATATTTGCTTGGCTCCTCACGATTAATTCATAATGAATTAATGGCAAGGGGAATTTCTTATAGTGTCAGATCATTGTTAATGGATGTCATTCCGGTCTTCGTTCATCCTTCCACCTCAGCGAATAGATCGGAAGTCTTCATGACGTAACCCCATTTTATTCCTTGCCTTTAAACCAAGCAGCCCCACTAAATATTTTAATAAAAGGTTATCACCTTTATCATATTTATAAAATCCACAGTGGATCCATTCTTATATCCGCCCCCTCCGATTGATACATACATAGGTGAAGGGAATATGTTGAAGTTATCAAGCCCTTGTCAGTTCTCAGTTTCCAAACTATGTTCATTCTGCCAACTCAACTCTTGATTTGATGGTGTAGGGGCTTGTATTTGACTATCCTTTGTTCCTCGAGAGTCCAACAACCATTACATTGATCTCCGCTTAAATTGACAGCAAACGATCATGGAAGATGTTGCCTTGTTTATCTATAAGGCCAAGGCCCCTTCAAAATTAAGCCTGTGGGTTACATTCAATTACATAAGGAATTGCCTTAGAAAATTCTAACAATAAAGCTCCACTTTACATAAGGGGACGTCTCTGGACACTAAAATTACATACTCCACATTTATTGTGCTTTTAACATCCAAGTCATAACTCCGAAGAACAGATTAAACTTAAAACCCTTCTACCTATTACATAGCTTACAACTATAAATGAAAGTACAATATGAACATGAATATACCAACAGTTCGAATTCCCTGGAGAGCAGACAAGGCATGTTGGAGCTGGGTAGGCCACTCAAAAAGCACCCACGCGACAAGGTAAGATGGCTGGCAAGAAAATAAGTCAGTGGGCTTGTGTTCGAGCCCTAAAACTCATAATAAAGAGCAGGGCATCTTTCAAATATCTTCACTGACTTATTCCTCTATTTTCCTGTGTATTATGCACTCCATGATTAGTTCAGCAGATTAGAGACAGAAACAAGTCAACAAAGGGCTTTAGTCTTCCATTTCCAAGTTTGTTGGAGCATATTTCTGCCATTGTTGGCCTTAATGGGTTGTGAAACTTATAGAAATTAGACCACTGTACAAACCATTCTTCCTACAACAAATAGAAGGTAAAACCTTTCTGACGCCATTTCCATGCTAAAACCGCAGCCAGTTGGAGCTGATTCAGCTCAGTCGGAAAAAGTTTTTTCTATTGTATGGAAGCCAATTTCCAGCTAGTTTTTTATGTTCATTAGTTTTTGTAGGAGAATTTTCAGCAACTACATCATGATTTTTTGTTTTCTGCAAGCAGAGGTTTCTGAAAGTATAAGATATGTTCAGTTCAACTTCAGAATCTCTACGGCATTGGCCCTAGAGGTTCAGCTGTCCCCAGAGACTCATGTATGATATTTGTTCATTATGGTATAAAAGTGGTGCACTCTTCATATAAAATAAATCAGGATTAAACTACTAACATCCAGTTCTTTACGGCTATTAGTAAAAAAAAACAAATAAGAAACCTCCATTCTAATCTGCTGTATTGACTGTATGGGGTGGACTTGGAACAAAAGAAAAAAATAGAGTTTCTTTGAACTAAAACTATGGAGAATCCATGTTCCAATGCAAAGACAAGCCGAATCTGCAATGAATATGAATATGGCTATAGGATGTCAACTTAAATGATGAAAATTTCAGGAAGTATAATCATAGCGGAAGGAAAACAAAGAAAGGAATGCAGAACAAAGAAAGTTATCAAGCGTACTTGACAAGTGTAGCAAATTATTACAGCTTCCTAACTTAATATTAATAACATTAATGAAGTGAATTTATGACAAGATTCAAAACCACACAATTATTTCAATACAACTATATAGTGCTACAGAAGCATATGGCAAATATATGATATAGACAAAAAGTGACCTGAAACAAAAGCTGAATGACTCCAGCCAGCAGACATGCTATGAATGGCAATGTTTTCCAGAGATTTTACTAGCTTTGGTTGAATTATGTTCTCGCAATCCCCATGACCAAGTTGGCCTGAATTTCCACGACCCCAAGATACCACTTCCCCGCCTCCTGCAGTATAATATAGCAGAAAAGATTATCTGTTAACAAAAAAGGTCAAAATTTTCTACTAACAATATGATCTCATAGTCAATATATGTAAGTGGGAAAGATTAGATTCTTGCATCAATGCTAGTTTTGGTCATTTTTAGAAACACTCTTGTAAGCCAGCAGTATGGTACTGAAACACAATAAATTGCATAATAATAGGCATGCTATGGGTCAATGCCAAATAGCAATGCAGAAATACAGTCCCCAGATGTTTCAGTGGTTGTTGCTCAAATGTCCTAAGCAATATATTTACTTGAAACAGGTTTGATAAAAGGATCTTTCCATATAAAATATTTTCAGGCTAAAATGTGAGATGATATTGAGATCACAGATCCCTTTTATCAACAGAAGTGTACGCTGAAGTTATATAGGCCCATATCATGGTTGAAGGAAATTCCAATCACCATGACAAACAAAATCTGCTAAACAGCTCCTGTCCCTTAACGGGTTAACCCTGTCTAAAGGCTCAAAGCAGCAAAACTTAGTAGGTTTATCAGATATGGTTACCAACCAGGCACTAATACAATTGGCATAAGAATTATTGGCTGGTGTGTGATGAATAACAGGCAATTTTGAATGATTTTAAGCCTGTTTACAGCAAAAAATGCTGTGGACTGTTTTTATAAGTACAAATAATGTTTACATGCAAATCTTAGGGTTTCTAGTATAGGGAAAATACTTTCACAAATAGAAATGGAATTATGTACCATGCATATCTACATAACAGAAAAGAAAGTAATAGGCACCAGAATACTCAAATAAGACGTATTATATTCCACTCCATCGTGATTATATCTCCATGTACATTGTATATTTATAAAATGCCAAAGGTCGCAACTCAAAAATCTTGACATACAACCACTCACATTATACATCACATTGTAAAAAAATAATACTACTTAACAAATCCAACATATAAGTCGTTCTTCTTACTTTTCCACGCCCTCTCCCCCGAAAAAAGGAAATTAAAGAGTCTCCCCGCTTAATGAATAATCAAAGTGCATCAAGGGAGGTTTGAAAAAATGGTAGACTAAGAAACTTGAAACAAATGCTCAATAATCAAGAACAAGGATTACAAGGAGGGCTTATCATGTGAATCTAGAAGTGACCTGCCATTAGTCGAAAAAGTGCTTCGCCAACCATTCCTACATCTTGACTGTCATTCAGCAAGACATGTGCCACTAACAGGTCAAAATCCACACTGTCAATTGGCCGAAGTCAATTCCATCATCTGGTTGAATAGCATAGGTACCCTGTATTTCCTACAAGGCCACATCTTGCAATGGAAGCATGAAAACACTACTGACTAATCCTAATTGTTAATTGTCACAGGCAGACTATTTGGTTACTCTTGATCACTCCTATTTTCTTCAGATCAAACACTGCCTATTTTCTTCAGATCAAACACTGCCCAAATGCTAAAGTTCATCAAATTGATGTTCTTCATAACACACGGTTGTGCAGCATGTCTAACTTGCAAGTGTTTGCACATGTTTAATGGCATGCACATGTTTAATGTTGCCATCATCCTTCAACATTGTAGATTGCAACAACACCTTGTACAACTACTTCAATGATGTGTAAATTTCCTATGACTCTACATAGGGTTCCTATCATTTTTTATTTAACTTACCTGCATACTCCAATTTTGCTTCTGATTTAGTACACCATTATCTTTCAATGCCTGGATTCCCTCCTTTTGTTGTTCGTATTCCAGTTTCTTCTAAAAATATTGATACTCAAAGTTGTTACTTCTCCATGCCTGCCTTAAATTCATCCATCATGTTAAATTAGATTTGTGATTAGACCACAAAATTAGCCAATTAGTTGACTGTTGTCTGAAAATATTCATCAGAATTTCTCTTTCCTTGAACTTCTGCATTCAACCCTTTTACGCTAACATCTCTCCAAACAGTCAAAGGATTTTCCACGTTTCTAAATGTAATGTCCCCTTCTGGTTGAAATACCAAATTAAGGGATTTGTCAGCAAACCCTTTTTTAGAATAAATCCGAGATTTTGAATAAACCCTGAATTCCAAAAATTAAGGATAAATGCCTTTTAATTTGGAATTTTATAGAAATAATTATAGTGGTTGAACGTCCACGGAGAGCATAATTTTTGTTGAAATCAGAATGCAATGCAAAGTAAAAAACATAACATATTGGCTGGAACCCTAACCGAAATTATGCATGGAAAATTCAGAATTGTAACCCTAGATTTTTATGCCCACTTGGCATTTACAAACAGCAAACCCTAAGGGTTGATCCTTTGCTTGTACAGCTGACCATACAGATGATTTAGTTGGCTGGAAATGACATCCAAGCTAGCCAATGATGACGTCACAAGCTGAAAATGATTGGATGGGAGGTACGGCTGGCTGGAGATGATGTACGGATGGCTGAAGAATGATGCCCTTGCTGTCAGCAATGTCCAGAAGTCTTAAACAATAGGTCTAAAACCCTAGGACAGCTGTAGCATCACTGTAGCAATCTTATTCTAGGGCTGATATCACTGTAGTGAATTGACTTAGCGCTGAAAATGATGATGTCAGCAATGGAGGGATGTATGGTTGCTTCCCTAGCTGGTCGACCAGTCAGAAATCCTAACACGAACCTTGGAAGGAGCTAGAAATATGACAAATATGCCTAGTGATTCTCCCAAGCTGAATTCTGACGGTATCCTGATTTGAAAGCACAATTGTAGTCCCTGAATGGAACCACCTCACAAGACTAGAGGGTTTTCATTCTCAAATCTCCTTATCCACCAAAAGGTTTTCGTCCTCGAAGGTTGAAAACTGAAGCAGATGCTCAAACTTGCAAAAGTGTAATTGATAATAGGCAAAAAATGATTTCCAAATGACCCCCCCATGTTTTTTTATAAGTTCACTTGACAATTTTCCCAAGTGAAAGCCCCAAAAGTAACTTTCCATCTTTTAATTTGATGTTGACTGACTTTATTTGGAAAGTTACCATTATTTTTTATTTATAATAAAATAATATTAAGTTCTCACTTTTTAATAAAAGGTAAGTCACTTGACAACTTAAAAATATTTACTTTATTATTTTTACTTTATTTGAAAAAGGGGTCTCGACAATCCGTTCTTCCCAAAACTTGCTTGTCCCAAGCAATTGCAAGCTCCATTGCTTGGATTTACCCCAACTGACCGTCTCTGTAATACCTAGATCCCAATTCATCCTTGGTAAATTGCAATTCCTCATGTGATGTAGTATGTTCCTTTAACTGCATAACTTTGGCTGCCCTTAAAACCTCCATACATCCATCTAGAAGATCAACAATGTTATTGGCCAAGGATGAACCATCAATACAAACATTTTCTTCATATTCGATCAAAAATAATTTGAATGTATTGACAAATGCATTTGCTTCTTTTACTAAATCCATGACATCTTTATTAAATAAGTGCTCTAGCAATCCATTGATAAATGTAGATTGCCCTAAATCTTGAATGTGATATATGCCTCTATCCAAAGGTGCTTCGAGTCCTAACATTAAAGCATGAAATTCCACAAGCACCTTCACCGTTGTACCCCCTAAAATATGGTGCAAATCAGACTATATGTAGGTTGGAAACAAGTTACAACAGTTACAAACCACCTGAAATTTCCCCTGAATCAAAACTATGATCGCTGACATGTTTATTCCCTTCAGCAGAGACCTTCTGCCCACATCATCCAGTGATAAGACCCCCTTAAAATGTGCAAACTTGCAACTGTTCACGACTGATAACAGCAGCTCCTGATCTGAAATTATCAAAACCAGCAACATGACATTGGCACAACAACTGCAAAAATGCATATCCACTTGTATGAGTGCAACTGAAATAATGTCACGGCTGATAATGGTAATGACAGCAGCATTAATGGTGGCAATTTGGTTCATAGCTATCATAGGTATGTTTCCTCTATCACTTGACGGTAGTATTCCATCACCGTGCATCCCTTTATGTCTTGTTGGTGATCCTTTGAACAAATATCCAAGTTTGGAGTTACTCCACCACACTTATGCTACACTACTCTGGTATTCATGTGAACTTCCCCTTGAGATCTTGTGGTGCTTATAACTTCCTCAATCAGAAGAATATATCCAACACAATTCCTCAACTCTTGATGGAACTCTTTACTCAAGGGCAATCTCGGAAGTGCAAAATCAAATATCATGCAACGCTGATTAAAAGTACACCAAATATCATCATGAGAAGGTATCTCACCAAAACCAATGTCATAAGAGTCATTGTACACCTTGTGTCTACCCCAAGTGCTAACAAGTTTTTGTGCTTTCGTGATGCAAGGAATGGTGAAGCCATCTTGTACTATCTCATCCTTCGTGAATTCTCCTTCATACATCCAAGGGTGGCAAACATGTATGTAGCTTGATTCCAAAAACACCACGCCATACTTAGTTATAAAATCTTGAACATCAAAATGACACCCATTTTCCTTACTATCATCTACTATCAAGCATCCCATTGTGATTATCCTCATTAGGCCATCATCTATAACCTTGTCTTCAAGTGTAGAACTTGGCTCCAAGGAGTGATCTATGAATCATGAGCATTGATCCTCCACAACTTCGTTAGAATGCACAAAATACTCTATATGATTCCTCATGAACTTCCTTTCTGTCCAAATGCATGGGATGAAGAATTCACTACAAATAGTAATATTGATCTCATCAAAGCCTTTATCCTTCTTCTATCTCAAGATATCACTCAGATCCCATATGTAAAAACAATTTTGAACTTGAATCAAAGAATCTATATGCCCTATGCTGCAAGTTGTATCCTTGACCTTATCACCATTTTTAGAATGCTTTCCATGATGACAAGAATCTTGTAAAGGCATAGTATGCAACAACAAATTTGAAATATGACCATCCTTTACATACCTTGGGTTGTAATCAAAGTATTCACCTTCTTTTGTCGAATTAGAAATGGTTGAGATATCCTCAACACATCCATCCTTGGGTCTCAGAATTTCCGAGTTAGGATCAACATTCTCCTCAACTACATGCTTATCAACATGACTATCCTGAAATTCAATCATATACGACAATAACTCACCTTTTGGAAGATCACTGGGTAGCTCATGGACTAGAATAGTTATTTCCATCTTCGGCTCTTTGAATTTAGCTAGTGATGTTTTTTCCTCATTGACTTCATTGATATACATGCAATCATTAGAAGTCAATAAAACATCTACTATCAAAGGATCTTTACCCTCACCCTGCATGTTGAATCCCTCTTGTTCTTGCTCAATGATGTCTTGTGGCTCTAAATTTGACTGTTGTAATTCAACTAACACTTATGTTGTTGATTTCTCACCAACATTTGCTTCTTCAACCCTTTGAGATTCTATTGCATCTAACATTTTTTCTGGTTCTTCATTTGGCAACACTTCCACATGTCCTCTGCCTAGACAATTGTGACTTGGCTTCCAAGGTTCTTTGTATGAGAAGCAAAGTTTTTGTCTTCTAAGATCATTTTTGTTGTTATCTTTCTGATAGTTCTTGTTCAATTCAACTATCATTTTTTGTTGTTAAGTATGGTTTCAACTTTTCTTCACATTGACCAACCACACTTTTAGCCAGTGCACGCGCTGCTGGTGAAACTTCCCACACATCCTTTCTCACATTAGTCAATAAAACTAATAGGAGTGGCTAGAAAATATCATCACTCTCATTCATAATCAATGTCATAATTGTTTGCATTGAGGCAACAATATTTTTGCATGATTCTTATGAATAGTAGCAAATAAATGTTCAAACATTTGGAGAATAAGATCATCACATTCAAGATCTAACATTAGAACACAAGATTTGACTTTTGTAACAATTTCTAAAATTATAACCCTCTTAGCTAAAAAAGGACTTTTAATTTTATCCATACCTCGAAAGCTTTCCACAATCAACTAGAATATTTCCCTTATGGTGATGTTGTTGTATGGCTTTTCAAGCACTGTTATTCTTGTAATTTCACTAATACAAGTGATAACTACAAGTCTCACATCTAGATCTAGGTGTCACAAAAGCTTGGGCTTAGTCAAATGAGTCATTGATGGATTCGCTACCCATAATAGACTCAAAATATGAGTGTTTTATCATGGACAAACAGTTTGCCACTTTCTCCAAAATACTAAGTAGAACATTTTTTGAATGAAGCGGCTGCTTAAGTTTCGTCCCTGCTCTATAAAGCTTTATTCCCAGCTCTTATTTACTCATTAACTCCATAATTCACAGGTTATGCATCAGATAGCATCTACAAAATATTATTTCTCCCCAACAAGCTGGCAAGATTACCAACTCTGATACTGTTGTAATGTCCCCTTCCAGTTGAAAACCCGAATTATGGGATTTGTTAGCAAACCCGTTTTTAGAATAATTCTGAGATTCTAAATAAGCCCTGAATTTTGAAAATTAAGGATAAATCCCTTTTAGCTTAGAATTGTATAGAAATAATTAAAGTCGTTGAACGCCCATAGAGAGCATAATTTTTATTGAAATCAGATTACAATGCAAAGTACAAATAGAATATAATGGCTAGAACACTGGCCAAAATTATGCATGAAAAATTCAGACTTGTAACCCTGGATCTTTATGCCCACTTGGCATTTACAAACAGCAAACCCTTAGGGTAAACCCTGTGCTTGTACTGCTGATTGTACAGATGGATTGGTTGGCTAGAAATGGCATCCAAGCTAGTTGATGATGATCTCACAAGCTGAAAATGATTGAATGGGAGGTACAACTGGCTCGAGATGATGTACGGATGGATGAAGAATGATGCCCTAGCTGCCAACAATGTCCAGAAGTCTGAAATGATAGGTCTAAAACCCTAGTACAGCTGCAACGTCACTGTAGCATTCTTATATTAGGGTTGATATCACTGTAGCAAATTGATTTAGGGCTGCAAATGATGACGTCAGCAACGAAAGGATGTATGGTTGCTGCCATAGCTGGTACGATTGGTCAAAAAGCCTAGCACGAACCATGGAAGGAGTTGAAAATATGATAAATCTACCTAGTGATTCTCCCAATGTTGAATTATGATAGTATCCTGATTTGAAAGCATAATTGTAGTTCCTGAATGGAACCACCTCACAAGACCGGAGGGTTTCGTCCTCAAGTCTTCTTATCCACCAATGGGTTTCCGTCCTCGAAGACTGAACCTTGGAGTAGATGCTCACACTTGCAAAAGTGTAATTGATAATAGGCAAAAGATGATGTCCAAATGACCCCTTGACACGTTTTTATAAGTTCACTTGACACGTTTCCCAAGGAAAAGCCCCAAAAATAACTTTCCATCTTCCAATTTGATGTTGACTTTCTTTATTTGGAGAATCACCTTTATTTATTTACAATAACAAAGTAATATTAAGTTCACTTTTTAATAAAAAGTAAGTCACTTGACAGCTTAAAAATATTAACTTTATTATTTTTACTTTATTTGAAAAAGGGGTTATGAAACTAAATTGGGGAGATATAATCACTCTTGCTTCATTTAACATGATTATTTCTTTTGCTAAAAAATTGTTTTAGAGTTCAATAGTCGAGACTATAATTGCGGTACCATATAAATGAAAGATTGCAATTTATCAAAACTAAACAAGACATATCTTAAGAATGTGAAGCTAGGATCGCATCACAAATAGATGGATTCCTTAGCCATTGTAGGATTTATCACCACTCATGAAAGTGGACAAGGCTATCAAGCACAATAAAATGCTATGATAAAATTTATATTTTTTGCTCCTTTTCTTCAAGGACATCAATTTTCTCTTAACCTTTTGTAACAAGTTTCTTGCATTTTTTGAGTTATATTTGTAATTTTAGCAGCCTTCACTAGTGGTTTAACAAACCTTTTTCATCAAAAAAATTCTTGTATTTTGCAAAACCAGATTACTACATGAAGGGTCTCCAAACACTTTGCACTACCTTGAAGATTTTTTTGTAAGTATAGAAGTAGACTGTAAAGATACAAACTGTGAAACCGCTACTTTCTTAAGAATCATCATCACAAGAATTTGCCTACCATGCTTAACTGAAACCTTAGGCTCCTTACAAGTAACTAAAGAATTACCTCTCATTTGATGTTTTAGGTCACCTTGTGGTGTGCCACTTGAACTTTTGAGGTATCTCCTCCTAGTCTATTCTTACAGCTTTAGATTCCTCATTCCTTGTGTCGTCCTTGCCATCTCCATCTCCTTCCTTATCACAATAGACAAATGTATCTTCTCATGACTATCAATTTGATCCAGCAGTTCTTACTTTGTCATAGCCATGCACGCAGCATGCAGTTTCTTTAATTAGGAGGACCCCAATAGACATAAGTTGACCATGGTAACAAGATTCACTGATTTTTCAGCCTGAAAGTTGAAGTTTGACAATTTTTTGCTATGTTTAAATAGTTCGAACATATTCAGAAAAGTTCGGCGAGAAAAAAAGGCAAAAATTGCACAGCTAAAAACCTAGGCGGAGCTGGACAGAGCTGCACTGGGTGCACTGGGCAGAGCTGGACTGGGTGGCACTAAATAAACTGACTCGTGTGTATATTGTTCAGAAAAAGATGAAATTACTATTTAGGATGTACAACTGACAAGCATCAGGAAGAAGCGCAGTTTTTTGTTCCACTAACATACTTATCCGCACATTATAAACAATATCTTTTACAGATGAGTCTGCTGCGGGAATCGTAGAAGAGTCTGTTGTGGGAGTGTTGCAGAGGAGTCGTCAAAGGGATCGTCACTAAAGTAGCTACCAGGTAGGTCACGGAAGGTTTTGTTTTGTTATTTTTTTATTTTATTTTATTTCTAAGTTTTGTTTTATTTGTTTTTTAATTTTTTTTTAATGTTTTTTATGTTTTTCATTTTTTTATTTTAATTTTTTTACTGTGCATTTTTTAAAAACTATTTTGTTTTGTTTTTTTTATATTTTTTTATTTTTATCATTAGTAATTTTTACTTTTAATTTTTTATATTTTTGAATTTATATTTCATATTTCTTGTATTTAATTGTTCGTATTTGATGGGTTTTTTTTCCAAATTTTATCCTTTGGCAAACTTGAGCCAAAATTTATTCAGCAAACTCGAACCTTGTGACTTAGTCTTTAATATTCTGATTTGACTTACTTTTATATGTTTTCATGGTTTTCTACAATTCAAACTAAATGGCAGTTTTTTTTTTAAATTTATCCATTGGCGAACTTTAACTGAATTTTATCCTCATCGAACTCGAACCTTGTGACTTACGGTGTAATTATCTTCATGGGTATCATAGAAACACCATGCATTGAAATTCAAAGTAACAAATTGGTCAAACTAAAAATAGCATTGGCATTCAAGCAAGCATTCTTTAATTGTTCTCCTATACAAAAATAAGGAAATGCAATCCACACAAGTCTACTCCTTTTGCACCCCACAAACCAAATAGAAAGGCTATAAAACCCATGACATGCAGAAAAATTGAACAAGCAAAGGCTTTGCCACCATTTCCATTAATTTATTAGCAAAATTCAAACTTCAGACACCTTTAGCCTTGTCACATATGCCTGTTTTTCATAGTAATCTTGAAGAATCTTCCACTTAATTTCCTACAAACCATGCATTTGCCTAGGGGAGCCAACAGGTATCCTATCTAAATGTGAGGAATAAAAGGCAGTTTCATCATGGTGGTATATCCACCACATGTTTCGAAACCTTCAGTTCCAATCAGATCATGTACATCTATCAATGAATTTGTATGTATATGAAATACCCCTTTTTGGGCTAAAACTAACATGGAGTTTTCCAACAAACCCTAACACAACAAGAGAATTTTATGATTTTTTAATCAAATCCTAAAAATATTTCAGAATTCTGGAAATGTGAAACTCAGGTATAAATTGCAATTTTTCACCATTAAATAATTGCCCAAAAATCCAGAATGATTACAGCCACCAAAACCTCTTCAAATTCGATTTTTAACATGCAAATATAGACTGGAAAATTCAAATAAAATAGAAGAATGTTGCTCAAACCCTCATATATAAAATTCAAGACTAAACAACCCCACAAATGATCAAATCATACCCCAAAGGGGGTTGCCCAGCTCCCAAAGGCAGATCGCTGCCTCCAAACTCAAACGCAGCCCTCCAAATGCAAACCCTTGCTGAAAATATTGTCCAAATGGAGTCGCCACACTTGCAAATCAAGCACTGCCCTTGCACCCTACTCAAACCCTCGCGAATGGCTCCTAAAAACAAGCCAAAGCACCACAACTGATAGTCACACTGGCCAATACAAGTTGCTGCCCTAGAAGAGGGTCAAATCGTTGAATCACTAAATCTGAAATGCAATTATAGCACCTAAAAGTAGTACTACCCGGAATAGGAGTGGAGGTTTTTGTCCCCAAACCCTTGTGTCCTTGAAGATTTTCATCTTCAAGTCACTTAGCCAAGCATTTCGTGCTTTAGCCTGAAAATCAAATATCATAAATTCATGGTAACCTTTCAAATTATCATCGTAACACCTTTTATACCTTATCTTCCCACAAGTCCTAAAAAATGGGCGCTCCACTTGGAGGGAGAGTTAAAGTGAATTTAATATATCTTTTCCCTTTTCTTCATTAAGGGTTGAGCTAACCCTTACTCACAAGTTACCTTTTAAGTTATAAAATAAAAAGACATATCAAGAGGTATCTTTTTATAACTTAAAATTAAAATCAAAGTTTCCCTTTTTATTTTCCCTTGGTTGACAAAAAACACTAAATGAACTGATCTAAGGGTCATGTCCATGCTTAGGCTAAAAAGGGGGACATGACAATCCTTCCCACCCCAAAATTGCTTGTCCTCAAGCAATAGCAACATCCATGGAGCTGTCCCAACAAGGATCCCCATGCAAAGATCAACCCTCACTTCATTCCATGGAAGGAAGGCCTCCTATTGACGCCTTTTCCTGCTGTACTTGAAGAATTTTGGCTGCCTACTCATGCTGGAAATGATACAACAGCACATTGTCTTCCTCATTCCCTCCATTGAGGCCTTGCACCCTGGGCTTCCCAACAAGATGACAAAAGAAAAAGTCCTCGAATTTGCAGCAATATAAGGCTGGAAAAGTTTATTCCAACAGGATCTTGGCTGGAAAACTGGACCTTGAATGTCCACCTATCAATATACCTACACAATACACAAACATGTTAGTCAAAATGGAGGATCTTCCTCCATGTTCCATACGGGGGTGGCTCCCTTCTCTTCTCATGCTTGCATACTTGATCAAGTTCTCCACACAAGGAGTGGCTGGAAATATATATGTGGATGCCTTAGGGGTTATAGGAGGGCTGCCCATGCTGTCTACACCCTTAAAAACTGACTCAAAACTCCGAATTTTTTCATCTATGAGAGCTGGAAACTTCTTCACCTTATTAGCATTCCACCCCTTGTCTTTTGGCAACCAATAAATGCCCTTATATGCAAAGGGAATAGTGAAATCAGTCACATCCCATGTGATTGACTGGCTGGATATGCAACAACCAGACCCTCTTGTGATCCCAAAATAGGAACTTATCCAAACACAACTCACCCTTTTGAAGTGACACCCTGCAATCAGCCTTCTCCATGCATCTGTGAACCCTCAAGCTCATAAAAATTAAGCTGGAACTGTCATGGGCAGCATGGTGAAAGAGTATGCCATGGCTATACCTTCCCTTGCTAGACATGAACCAGATGCTAGTACTCTCCGAAATAGCCACCAAGCTCAATCTTTTCACAAACAAGTGGCTGCCCCTGCTGTAGCCTTTGTTATGGAACATATAACAGCAGTTATTCCTCTCAAAACCGTCCTGCAAACACACAATTCTATACATCCCATGGACTGGAAGCTTCCTCAATATGGTTATAATCCAATCCTTTGTGCTCATGCTCATATGCTCCCTTACCTTGGAGAGAATCATCTCAAAAGGAAACCTGTACTTGATGTTTTGAATGCTGTATTTATAATCTACCACCTTGCAAGAACCCAACAAAGTCAAACTTTTCGTTCTCAACTTGCCATTTGATGAACCCTTCATGTCTACAACCTCATGAGGAGCCAATATGAATCTACAAACCTCTTTAGATGAGCTGGAATTGTCATAAAAAACATGATAGCAAAATGCATTAGGGCAGCCCCTTATGGTCATTCTTCCTTGCATGTGAACCTTGGAATGTGTGCTTCCTTGGAATGCACTCCAATGCCTTTTAGAGCTCTCAATATGCCTTGACACTCCTTTTGTGTGGATACCTTGGTGAGGTGGGCAACCTTGCCATGATGTCCAAATGAAAGTCCATTGCTTATCCTCTTGCTGCCCTTTCCAAACATGCCCTCCGCATACATCATGAATGCATAAAGTTTGATGATTTTTTCTCTCTATGGTGCTGCCCCTATCATGTCTTCCTCTTCTCATGAGTTGAGGATTATTTGTTGCCAACATACCAGATTTTACAGAATTTATTGTACCTGAATGGGCCTGGCATTACACCTAACTGTTCAACCTTCGTGTACATGCATAGGGCTGACCTTGTACACGTTTTCCATAATTTATCCCTTCACAATTTTCAGACTTTTTGATGTATGAGACAATCTGATTTTGCACAAAAATCTCAGAATTTTCTATGTCATGGGCCTATTTCTCATAACCATTTCCAGTTTCCTTACTTCGTTCACCAGCGGAATTTTTGCCCTATGGAAGAGCTGTTCTGAATTTTCATTTTCAGAATTTACAATGTTGCTACAAAATGAAATTGGCCACTCCCTTAGCCCCTTTGGACGAACAACACCTTCCAACATTCATATGTACATTGTTGAGAACCGGAAAGAAGGAATTTGTGCCCTTTTCGTTACTCCAAGCGCCATTCGTTTCACCATCACCTTCATGTGGTGGTCCATGATGATGGAAGCTTTGCCATGGGGCACTAACCAATATCCAAATCGCCATTGGCTCATTTTTTTGTATATGTTGCTCTTTATAACAGCTCACCTTAGATGCCATATTAGTAAGCAACAATTTTGAAACACACTCATACATTTGGCTGCTCATAGCTTGTCCACCCTTTGTGACAACAATATCTTTTGCTTCGGAATTTAGAAATGCTTCCTTCAAGGCATGGTTATTTAAGAGGGGCTAAACATACATGTTGTGGTACTGTTGTTCTAAAAATGAAAACGTGAGATTTATCTTGGTCCTCACCAAACCATTCGGATCCCATGTGCATATGGGAAATTTGCAACTCCCCATCCTTAGATTCTCTTGGCGAAATTCCTTCCTCCACTTAGTGCCCTTCATCTTGTCTTCATGATTAACATGGCCCTCATGATGATCAAGATATTGTAGGCGCATAGTAGGGGGGTGATACAACGAATTCATGCCATGAAAATATTAAATTGCTTACCTTTATATGTTGGTCTGAAAATTCCAACAAGTGGAAGATCATCATATGAAGCTTGTGAGGCCCCTCCCTTATGTGCATACTTCTCAACAAGACCTTCATGGGATCCCTCTTCCTCAAGTTTGAAAAAATCTGATTTTTTTTCAACTCAATCTGTCCTTGGCAGCCCCACGACTTTACTTTTTTCCTTCACTACTATGAAAGAACTCATAATACTAATCTCAACATGTGATGACTCAAACCTTGAAAAGTTTGCGAGACGGTTCATTACTTCTTGGGTTGGAACAACTTCAACCTTGTATGCTTGACATCCTTCATGAAAGGCTTGCTCTTCCTTTTCCTTGGGAAGTTCTCTTCTCCCTTGTCTTCATCTTTTTGATCTCGTTGTTGTTCATGAACTTGTTGAACAACTTCTTCTTGCTGCCCCAAAATTTCTGAATTTTGTATCTCATAATTTTCCTTATTTGGCTGCCCCATATTTAGCTGGAAAGTCTCTTTTCGCTGCCCCAAATTTTTTGATTTGTGAAACTCAAAAAATTCAACACTTGTTGCCCCAAAGTGCTTGATTTTTCCTTAAAGGAAGGCTCTGGGTCAGCCCGATCAAACCTCCCAATGAACCTCCTACTGAATTCCTCAGAGTTGTCTATGAGGTGATGCCCTTAGGTTATCAACCCCTGGTGCCACCAATCATGGGCAGCGCCGTCTAAATGTGTTGTGATGAATCTTAGGGCCTCCTCTACCTCCATGGGATGAAGTGTAAAGTATGTACCTAACTTATCAATCCATGCCCTAGCTGAAATGTTTATAGAACCATTGAATGTGAAAAGAGCAATCTTCCTCGAGGCATCATGTAACTCCTATCCAACTTGAGTACTGCCCCTACCTCTTTTCCATGACACAAAATCATTGAGGTCCACCTCCTTCTAAAAGGGGGTGAGTATATCATATACTCCTCATAAATCTCCATCAAATCTGATCTATAGGAGGGTTGTTCCTTCCCCATGAAGTTTCCTCCATTTAAAGGACCCTAGGTCCATTAGGTCTTGGCGTAAGTCCTACGCTTATGCCGAAAGTGTTGTCCATCACAACCTGTGTTTTGTCTCCCTTCATGTCTTTCACTGTTTGAAGGAATTCATTCATCACTACCTTCACATGCTTTTGTGCTTGAGACAACCTCTCAAACCTAGCTCTATCCATGTCACTATTTGACATGAAACCCTTGTCCCACAACTGGCCAAGAAATGGCTTCGATACCACTAAAATATCTCTTTTTGGGCTAAAATTGAAATAAAGGGGTTTTCCAACAAATCCTAACATAACAAAATAATTTTTTGATTTTTTTATCAAACCCTAACATATATTTCAGAATTCTAGAAATGTGAAACTAAGGCATAAATTTCAAATTTTCACCATTAAATAATTGCCCAAAAATCCAAAATAATTACAGACACCAAAACCTCTTCAAATCTGATTTTTAACATGCAAATATAGGTTGGAAAATCCAAATAAAATAAAAGAATATTGCTCAAACCCTCATACATAAAATTCAGGGCTCAACAGCCCCACAAATGATCAAATCAAACCCCAAAGGGGGGTCGCCCAACTCCCAAAGGTAGATAGTTGCCTGTAAATTCAAACAAAACCCTCAAAAAGTAAACCCTTGCTGAAAAATCTTGTCCAAATGAAGTCACTACACTTCCCAATCAAGCACTGTCCTTGTACCCCACTCAAACCCTCACGAATGGCTCCCAAAAACAACCAAAGCACCACAATTGATAGTCACACTTGCCAATGCAAGTCATTGCCCTAAAAGAGGGTCAAATCACTGTATCGCTAAATTTGAAATGCAATTACAACACCTAAAAGTAGTGCTGCCCTGAATAGGAGTGGAGGTTTTCGTCCCCAAACCCTTCTGTCCTTGAAGGTTTTCGTCTTCAAGTCACTTAGCCAAGCGTTTCATGCTTTAGCCTTGAAGGTTTCCCCCTTGAAGTGTCCTTTATATTTGAGTGTTTCTTGCATTTATCTTAAGAAATATCATAACATGGTTAGCTTTCCAAAATCTTTCTAAGTCTCCTCCAGAAGAACATTCACTCAAGAGCCTCTGTAAACGATAGTATCTAAAATTTCCATATGCACGAAGGCCAGTTGGCTGGATAGATTCATTGTCAGAAGTATGGGATCAATTACTTGCTAACCTGACAATGAGGAATCTATCATTGGCTCATTGTCCAGCTCATTTTTTTCTTCTACTTCTCAACCTTCCAACACTAGGTGTGTTGCACACTTCACATTGTGGTCAATGCTTTGCACAACCAAGGTTATAGCACTTTTGAGCTCTAGAATGCTCTACAACAGATCCACTACTTTGATGGGTGCGATAATTTGTAGAAATTGCCTTGCAGTTTCTTTGTCTGAACTCAACTAACTATTTATTGTACTTTTATGTTAAGGGCAATGTCGTCATTCTTCAATCATTGCTCTTTTGACCTCTATTTTTGCATCAGCCGATCATTCATTCTTTATACAAGGGTCTAGATAATTTATCTTCTTGGCTTGGACCCTAATATTTGCCATCACTCCATTTGTTACATCAATCATGTTGACATTTACTTGCTTCGAGCAATTGGCATCCTTGTGGTCTTTGGACCCACACCATCTATAAAGAAGTCCAGTGTTACTTGGTTAGTGAGACAATCTCTTGCGAAATCGCCGCATTGGTTGCACTTCCAGCACTAGACAATCAACCAACCTTGGTCATCATACTAGATACGGCTACCACCACCAAATATATTGTTTTGGCATCTTGTATTATTTATTTGGTTTCTATATCTACCAGGAGATGCCACAGGATGCTTTACCATTACCTTGGAACTTTGTTGGGGTGGTTGGTGGTGTCGATGGCTCTCCTTGGGTGAGAAGAACTTGGGCAGCCCTATTTTTTAAATTGTACATGCAATTTTTTATGTCATTGACATTAACTTGACAAATTCCACTAAATAGTCTTAGGGGGAAATTGGCCTTGGTGTGCCCTTTTGTTTTGCAATCGATGCACTAAAGGTCCTTTCCTTCTTAATTGGTTTCTTTTTTCAGTTCTCTCATCAGTCAAAGCATGTCCCTCTAAAGAGCCTGTATAGAACCTAGTTTACTGCCATTGGAATCAAGGTCCCCATCTTCACTTCATCTCCTCGAATGCAAGGATGTTTTATTTTCACTCTCGATGTCCATTGCTCAATTATAGGAGTCCTTATATGACAAGGGTGGGACCACCTTCATTTTGATTTCTCAATGAGGGAACAAACCCTTCAATAAACCATCTTTTCTTTAACCCTTTGGTTGGTTCCTTCTTAAGTTTCTTGTTGACGCAGTGAATTGCACCCTTGATAGGAGGCTGAGCTCCTGCCTTCCATGCATCACAATGGAAACTCCTCTCTTGCCTGTGGGTATGGCAAACTGAGAGGAGAGTCTCTAGATAAGGGCTAGCTCCCTTTGATGCATCTGAGTTATTCCAATAAGTTGCTCACACTCACACTCTAAACCATAAGAACACATACATACACTTTAACTGGTAAAAGGACCAGACTGCAAGAAGCTTGACAGGGAGGCTTTAATGGAAACACACAGAAAAAGGACTTACCATAGGCATTGTAGGAAAAGCACACTGTCTAGTAACCTCCTTCTGCCTCTGCGCTCCAGGTACAACTCTTCTTGTCACCTACAGGGATGGCGCTTTGTATATACCAGGTGCGTTGGTGTCAACCCTGTGAAAGCATTAGGAAGCAATGACTGAACACAAGACTAACACTCAAACACACTCAGAGATATATCCAACCAGAATAGAGGTAAAAAATGCGTATTCTATTGATTCCAAGTGAAAATTGGCAGGGCTTCGCCTTACAATATGAGAGATATCCTTCTCAAAATGAGAAGTTACAATATATATATATAGAAAGAGATAAAGTAAAGGCGCCCCTTTGGAAAAGACTTTGGCGCCTTTTTACAAGTTGGCCCATGTGCGTTGAGAGCGTTGGGAAGAGGAAGCCGCTGAAAGAGAATGTTGTGTTGGTTGTCAGTCTTGACTTTGGCGTTCAAACATTAATGTGAAAGCATGGGCTGCGCCTCTTTTTCTGCAAACAAGACTACTCCTTCAAGATATTCACGCGATTTGTCTGCTCATTAATGTAAAGTGGAGAAAAAACAAGTCGCGCCGTTTACTGTTTGCGCTCCTTGATGACCACTTGGCGGAGACTGTTCCAACTGCAGGGATAACTCGCCTCCCCTTTGCCACCTAGGTTGTTTTGTCTGTTTCTGCGCTTGGCTCTTTGGGCTCCCTTTTGGCTGGTTGCTGAGTTCACTCTTGACTTTTGTCCTTTCTCAGCTTTGTCTCTTCCTGGTTTTGTCTTTTCCTGGAATTTGAGCTCTCGGGGCTATCTTCCCAGCTTTGTTGGCTCCTTGTGCTCTTCTCTCAGCGGTTCTTTCTTTTGGCCTTAAGGCCTTTGAATGCATTCGGGTCCGCGCTCAAGCCTTTAAAGATCAACGGTTATTTCATTGCCGTAAAATTGACGTTCGCGCGCCCGTCGTTATATGAAAGCCAACGGCTATTCCATTGCCCTGATTTTGACATCTGCGGGGACGTCATTGGACATCTGGATCCCAATGGCTAGTTCATGATGCTTAATCTTAACGTCTTCGGGCCCGTCACCCCTTTGAATTTCTTTGGCCTTTTCCTTTCCTTCAGCTTTTTGTTCTGGTCGGGCTTTTGTCTTAGTCGGGTCATTGTTTTGGCGGCTGAATTTCTTCGGACTTTTGCTTTGGTCGGGCTTTTGTCTTAGTCAGGTCCTCATTGTTTTGGCGGCCGAATTTCTTCGGACTTTTGTCCGAAGGAAATCCTTCGGACAAAAAGTCCAAAGGATATCTTTCCTTCGTTCGGGCTTTTCCTTTTGGCCATTTTTCCCGCAAACAAAATGTCCGCAAGAATTATCTCGATCACTTCCTTTGACTTTTGGAATTCTTCTTCGGGTTTTTTTCCCACGGCTTTTTCTCTGAATTTCTTCGGACTTTTTGTCCGAAGGAATTCCTTCGAACAAAAGACCGAAGAAAGTCATTTCCTGCCTTTGCCTTTCAACTTTTTCGAAGCCTTCGGATTTTATTGAAGTAGCCTTGTCCTTCGAAATGTGCCCTTCGGAAAAGTGACCATGGTCTTGTCGCCGACCAAGTGCCCTCTGCAAGGGCTAGTTGCTCGAGTCTGTCCTTTTTTCGGAAGAATTGTAGGGCAACCGACCTTTTTGCAAAGGTCCCGATTTTGTTCTCTTACCTTCCCGAAGGGTAGGTGCCCTTCGGGAATGTTGAAAACGACCCTTCCAAAGGGTACTTCCTTTGCCCTGCTTGATTGAACAGACTTTTGGATTCTCCGAAGTATACCTTCGAACAAAAGTCCGAAGGAATTACTTCCTTTTGCTTATAGGCCCCCCTTTGAAAAGTGCCTTTGGACTTTCTTTTGCCTTAATCCTTTTTCTGAAGGAAACCTCTTACCCTTTCAAACGTTTTCTGCCCTCTGCACTTGGTCTACTTTACCAATTCCTCCAAAACAGTTTACTTGCTCTGTCAGACCCGAGAACACATCATGGAGCTCCTTAGACGTTTGAGACACGGAACTTACACTCAACTTTGGGAACTCTCATGAAGCTAGCACCTTTTGCAAACTATTGTATAATTGCTCCTTCCAACCCTGCCTGTTCCTGAAGTTAAGCCTTTTGCATGCCAAGAGAAAAAACGAGTTGTAGAAGTATACTTCTGCATTATCCTTCATGTCTGAGCTTGGAAATGGAAGGAGAAGAAAGGGGGACCGATTTTGGTCTGCAGGACCAAAAGTGGTCAACAATTTGGCAATTCCAAGGGGAAACATGCCTGCTATGCTTAGAAGCCAGTAGCCTCAGAATCCATTGGGCACGGAGTCAAGAACACAACTTGAAAAAAGTTAGCAACAGCCCCAATAGATCCAAGAATCAATCATGAAGCTTTTACTCCAAACACAAAGAAAAACACACACAAAGCTAAAAACACTACTTGTGCAAACAGCACTTAGGGAAAACAGGGAGAGAAAACTAAAAGCAAACTACTATATACAGCTAACCAGGTATACTTGCCTCCCTCTTGGATCAAAAGGAAAACTTCTTATGTCTCCTTCATAGCAAGGAAACTTATGGTGCCAGACGAGTCGCTGAATGGAATGGAGATTTGGTGACCTGCTCCTCTTGCCTGCCACCTTGATTGGCTTGCATCCGAGTGGATTAGAGTCAAACATGCTTCCAACATATATGTACTCTTCTTGTTCTTGGAAGCTTGTCGAATGCTGGCTCTTTATGCTGGCGTGTTTTACCAAGAAATCGATGGTTGTTGGCTCATCACCATAAGCCCTTTGATATGCATAGCTCCTTCGCAGTGGACCATGGTTTGACTCGTTCCCTTCTACTTCATTGAAGACCCTGTCAAACTCATCATCTGCTGCCTCATGGCTTTCTTGAAGAAGGGTGACTGTTGTGATGTCTGAAATGGAATCACAAACTGATTGCTCATCCCACAGAACATCACCTTCTTGTTCAAGGCTCTCTTCTTCAAAGCTTTCCTCAAGATAGACAAGGCTCTCCTTTTCTTGCTCAAAGACCAGAATCTCCAGTTGTTCAAAGACATCCCACTGATCCTCCTCCAACTCAGGGTCCATGGCATGGTCATCCTCCTCATCAAAACAACAAGGAAGTTCATCGAACAAGGGAGAGAGCTCACCATGCTTACTTTCCTATTCATATTGCTAGAACATCCGCATGTATGCATGACCTGTGTCTTCTCCATTGTTGATGATGTCTTCAAAAGGAGCATCCATAATGATTTCTTCCTCATTGACATCCATGAGAGCTTCTTGATCAGTTGCAAATTGGATCCTCTCCTCTTCACTTGCCTCTTTCAAAACAGGTTCCTCTCTGAGAAGAGATGAGGTGGGAGGCTAAAGATTAAACCCATGTGGAAGAGGAGGCAGTCCCTGAGCTAGAATCGAATGATTCTCCTCCTTCCATTTGGCCAGCACTTCATCTATATCAGATGTGCCCTGATAGCTTTCTTGGAGGTGTGTAGATGGGGTGTGTTCAGACATGGAATCTGTTGTTTGGTCTGAACCATCCATCACACATTTGTTGAGGAATCTCGTTCTAGACTCCAACTCTGTAATTCGCCTGTCTATATCTTCTTAAAAGAGCCTTTCTTGGAGGTCACAAGCATCATCATGATGAGTAGGAGCAGCTTCGTCTTCTTCGAGGTTTTGAGCAAAAACTTGCTTTTCCTCCTCACCTCATGATTCCATTGTTTGCTTCCAACTCATTACCTTGGGATTGGAACTTTCTCCTTGTGAACAGGCAGCAACTTTATCCTCTTCAAGGTCCTGAGCTGGTTCATGATATTCCCTCTTCCAACTTGGAATTTTGACATCATGTTGAGAGACTTGAGGAAGACTAGGAAGGGTCTGCTCATGCACAGGAAGAAATTCCTGAAGAGAGATGTGTTGGTTCATGGTATTTACTTCGAAGGAGGATTCACAATCTAAGGAATTGAGAAGGTTCATCTCCATGGAGGATTGCTCTAGTTCCCTTTGATGCTGAAAAGCTAGGTGCAAGGGATTAAGAGCAGGATTGATTAATGCATCAGATGAGCTAGAGTGAGCAAGTACTATCTGGTAGAAAGGATTTGGTGCACAAGAGGGGGCTTTCTTTAGAATAGGAGAGGGCACACAAGGCTGACTGCCTTGAATGAATGGACTCTTCCATTTTGCTACCTCCTCCTCCATGGATTGCAAGGCCTGAGCTTGCCTAAACAAACACTCCTCCTTGTACATAAGCTCTTGTTGATATCTATACTGCTCATCCAATCTATCTATTTCAATCACTTGCTTTTCAAACTCCAGTGCTACTTCCCTTATTGTTGAAGGGCAACTAGGAGCGCTGCTTAAGGTGATTCCATGAACACCCTGAGCTTGATCATAGTTAAATGAAGGAACACAAGGCCCATGACGCTGAGCAATGAGATTATACATACAAAAAATGTGATTTCTTGATGGCACCAAGACTGCTTAACCAGCTGATTTAACTCGGAGTCGCCATTAGTGTTGATGAAAAAGCCTCCAAAGGCTGGTTGGTTGAAGAACACACCAAAATTCTTCAACTTTTTGGACAAAACTTGTCCCACAATCCCCTGATTAAAGGTCAGATGCTGTATTAATGGTTCGTTTTGCTGTAACAAGACCAACAACTATCCTGGAACTTTTTTGAGTGTTAAAACATAGTCCCACCGGGCGTGCCAAAAACTGTTGACGCAGTGGATTGCACCCTTGACAGGACACTGAGCTCCTGCCTTCCACGCATCACACTGGAAACTCCTCTCTTGCCTGTGGGTATGGCAACACTG
This sequence comes from Torreya grandis, assembly GCA_037957365.1. Taxonomy (NCBI): domain Eukaryota; kingdom Viridiplantae; phylum Streptophyta; class Pinopsida; order Cupressales; family Taxaceae; genus Torreya; species Torreya grandis. The sequence continues at coordinate 243,825 of JARHVA010001773.1, forward strand.
AGAGGAGAGTCTCTACATAAAGGCTAGCTCCCTTTGATGCATCTGAGTTATTCCAGTAAATTGCTAATACATATATATATATATATATATATAATGGGGGGGTTGAAAAGGGAGAAGGATTACTGAAAAACAGAACCTAATCTAAGAGGGTGATGCACCAAACAAGTTTGATCTACTCACACTCACACTCTGAACCATAAGAACACATACATACACTTTAACTGGTAAAAGGACTAGACTGCAGGAAGCTTGACAGGGAGGCTTTAATGGAAACACACAAAAAAAGGACTTACCATAGGCGTTGTAGGAAAAGCACACTGTCTAATAACCTCCTGCCTCCACGCTTCAGGTACAGCGCTTCTTGTCACCTGCAGGGATGGTGCTTTGTATATATCAGCTGTGTTGGTGTCAACCCTGTGAAAGCATTAGGAAGCAATGACTGAACACAAGACTAACACTCAGACACACTCAAAGATATATCCAACCAGAATAGAGGTAAAAAATGCGTATTCTATTGATTCCAGGTGAAAATTGGCAGGGCTTCGCCTTACAATATGAGAGATATCCTTCTAAAATTGAGAAGTTACAATATATATAGAAAGAGAGGAAGTAAAGGCGCCCCTTTGGAAAAGACTTTGGCGTCTTTTTACAAGTTGGCCCATGTGCGTTGAGAGCATTGGGAAGAGGAAGCCGCTGAAAGAGAATGTTGTGTTGGCTGTCAGTCTTGACTTTGGCGTTCAAACATTAATGTGAAAGCATGGGCCGCGCCTCTTTTTCTGCAAACAAGACTGCTCCTTCAAGATATTCACGCAGTTTGTCTGCTCATTAATGTAAAGTGGAGAAAAACCAAGTCACGTCGTTTACTGTTTGCGCTCCTTGACGACCACTTGGCGGAGACTGTTCCAACTGCAGGAATAACTCACCTCCCCTTTGCCACCTAGGCTGTTTTGTCTGTTTCTGCGCTTGGCTCTTTGGGCTCCCTTTTGGCAAGGCGCTGAGTTCACTCTTGACTTTTGTCCTTTCCCAACTTTGTCTCTTCCTGGTTTTGTCTTTTCCTGGAATTTGAGCTCTCGAGGCTATCTTCCCAGCTTCGCTGGCTCCTTGTGCTCTTCCCTCAGCGGTTCTTCCTTTTGGCCTTAGGGCCTTTGAATGCATTCGGGTCGGTGCTCAAACCTTTAAAGATCAACGGATATTTCATTGTTGTAAAGTTGACGTTCGCGCGCCCGTCGTTATATGAAAGCCAACGGCTATTCCATTGCCCTGATTTTGACGTCTGCGGGGACGTCATCAGACATCTAGATCCCAACAGCTAGTTCATGGTGCTTAATCTTGATGTCTTCGGGCCCGTAACCCCTTTGAATTTCTTCGGCCTTTTCCTTTCCTTCGGCTTTTTGCTCTGGTCGAGCTTTTGTCTTAGTCCGGTCCTCATTGTTTTGGCGGCCGAATTTCTTCGGACTTTTGTCCGAAGGATATCTTTCCTTCGTTCGGGCTTTTCCTTTTGGCCATTTTTCCCGCGGACAAAATGTCCGCAATAATTATCTCGATCACTTCCTTTGACTTTCGGAATTCTTCTTTGGGTTTTTTTCCCGCGGCTTTTTCTCCGAATTTCTTCGGACTTTTTGTCCGAAGGAATTCCTTCGGACAAAAGTCCGAAGAAAGTCATTTCCTACCTTTGCCTTTCAACTTTTTCAAAGCCTTCGGATTTTATTGAAGTAGCCTTGTCCTTCGAAATGTGCCCTTCGGAAAAGTGACCGTGGTCCTGTCGCCGACCAAGTGTCCTCTGCAAGGGCTAGTTGCTCGTGTCTGTGCTTTTTTCGGAAGAATTATAGGGCATCCGGCCTTTTTGCAAAGGTCCCGATTCTGTTCTCTTACCTTCCCGAAGGGTAGGTGCCCTTCGGGAATGTTGAAAACGACCCTTCCGAAGGGTACTTCCTTTGCCCTGCTTGATTGAACAGACTTTTGGATTCTCCGAAGTATTCCTTCGAACAAAAGTCCAAAGGAATTACTTCCTTTTGCTTATAGGCTCCCCTTTGAAAAGTGCCTTTGGACTTTCTTTTGCCTTAGTCCTTTTTCTGAAGGAAAACTCTGACCCTTTCAAACATTTTCTGCCCTCTGCACTTGGTCTACTTTGCCAATAAAAGTCCTCCAAAACAGTTTACTTGCTCTGTCAAACCCAAGAACACATCATGGAGCTCCTTAGACGTTTGAGACACGGAACTTACACTCAACTTTGGGAACTCTCATGAAGCTAGCACCTTTTGCAAACTACTGTATAATTGTTCCTTCCAACCCTGCCTGTTCTTGCAAACGCTTGAAGTTAAGCCTTTTGCATGCCAAGAGAAAAAACGAGTTGTAAAAGTATACTTCTGCATTATCCTTCATGTCTAAGCTTGGAAATGGAAGGAGAAGAAAGGGGGACCGATTTTGGTCTGCAGGACCAAAAATGGTCAACATTTCCCAAGTAATTCTTGAGACTTCTATTGTAAACCCATACCATCTTGTGCTTACCCTATCAGGTGTTGTAAATTTCAACAACAATCTCATTGTCATCCCTTAGGGCTTCAAATTCTTTCTTAAAAGCTTACTTGAGTGCCTTCTATGTTGCTTTCTTCAAGTTTGGTGCATTTGTGTACCAGTCGATAGCCACTACTCGAAGGGTGGCTAAAAAGCATCTTAACCACATGCAATCATTTGTATGTCCATTAGTAATCCAAAAAGTGATGTCTGTTCTACAGTGCCATACCAGATCTTCAAATCCATCACCACTAAATTTTGGCATCTTTTGTTTCTATGTTGAGGGGGTCGATGAAGTACCCATTGTCGTCAGTATTAGGGTCTTCTAAGGTGGCCCTCCAAATATGATCTTCCTCCTTAGGATGGTCTCCATAGGACATTCCTCTACTCTTTTGCATGTCTTTATACTCGACTTAACCTTCAACAATTATCCATATGCTATCTTGCACACCCTTAGGTTCCCTCTTTGTGCTCTTACCGTCCGCTCCTTTTCGTTCAAATTGTTGTGATTGTTCGAACTAGCCTAGTGTCCTTGGAACTGGATCTTCAATCAAAAATTCTTCAATCCACCCGAAAATTGTTCCATGTCTTATTCTTCCTCTATGAAGAAGTCTTCAATAACTCTATCAGAAAGCAAACTTACTTTAGGAGGGGGTTGAGTCAGATCCTCCTCACTAGACATTGTCGATACTTTTGCAGAACTCCCCAATCATATCCGGAGGGGTAGATGCCTCGCAATCTCCTCCCACTACGTAGCTAAGAGTGGTGTAAGATATTTGTTTACCTATTTCCGTACCACTTGAACCTTCTTTCGGTTTTGGTTCCTACTCCGACATATGCTTCGACCTCGGCTTGGGCTTCAACCTCAACTTTGGCTATTGATTTCCCGCCCTTGGTTTTTTGAAGTGGTAGCTGCATGTAACCTTTTTCTTTGTTCTTGTTGTTCGAAAAGTCTAGTCGACCTGCTAATTTAGATTTCCTCTGCCCTGCCATGTTGTCTTCTTTGTTCATCTTTATTTGGGTTTAATAGCATCAACATCAGTATTCTGATCTCCCTTTCTCTACATGAAAATTTCCTTTCATTGTACTTTTGCAAGGTTTGTTGTCTTCGATCCTCTCGATCATGTTCGGCACAAATGTTTTGCAATATAATGTAATGCATGGCAATAAATCTTGTTAGGTGGTCAAGGAGTCACTCCACTTAATCTATTACAGCCAATTTGTCCTAAATGGCATTTATTGGCACTTGAGTTCTTTTGGTGTCTTCCTTGATGTGTTCATGCACAGAAATGTCTCACAAGGATGACAAGTCCTTAGTGACTTCTTCTTCTTGGTTGGTTTCAAGTTTTCAACCACTTCTTAAATAGTTTGACCCATTCAAGTTTCCATCAAAAGTATGTTGTCATCAAAAGTATTGGCAACTGACGTTTGCTTCCTAGACTTTGAAACTTCACCCAAATTCTTGAAAGACAACTACACCAAATGTAGAATGTCTATAGAGAAACTAGACTTATCAATGACAGCATTCATAGAATATTAATTGTAGAACATACCATGGTAGAGTAGAGTATCCAAACAATTGCAGCTTTGTATTCATAAAAAATAAGTCTTGATATAATTCATATAGTTCAAAGAGGCCTTGACACTAACGCCCTTACCCGACATACAATATGATTTTTAAAGAACAAAACACAACGGTTGTCAAAAGACCCAATGGTTATCAAATAACCCAACTGATACTAACCAAATGCCGACAAAAGACTAACAAAACAATGTCAACTACAAAAATATATTTGTTCACAATTTTCGATCTACAAGGGGTATAGAGAATGAGTACTCGAAATGAATCTCATGATATATTTGGGAAGATTTCCAGTACCATATGGAACCCGACTGGACCAAGGACTGATTTTTAATAAAAAATGTGTTTTTAGCCTATCCTCCTACAACAAGATTCTAGGGGGGGGGACACTTCAAAATAAACTTACAACAGTCCTGTATTTCTTTCCTTGAATTATGACAACAAAAACTCATATTCAGGGATTTTGTCATACAATTACACTATTCTTCACGGCTCGATTTTGACCTACAAACTCAAAATTGCTACAAAAAAATTATATGTCCTCCATCACGGACAAAAAACAATCTCAAAGTTTGCTTGAAAGTGTCCTAGTCATTATAGCCTTCAAATGGCAAAAACACCACTTTTCTTGGCCTTTTTGGGCCGTTTTTGGTTTCTCCATCTGCTACTGCTGAAACCTCTATTTCTCTGTGTTTATCTAATGTCTTGGCCATCCCTGTAATGTCCCCCTTTTTGGCATAGGCGTGCTTGGGCCCTTAGCCTTAAGTTGTTCCCAAGAGCTAAGGTAAAAGGGATGGAAAAGGGGAACATTTTAAAAGCCTTAAAGAGTATTGAATGAAAAAGCACTTTATTGTTCTAATTTCCACTTAAGTTGGGGCCCTTTTGAGGGTCATGGCACTTAAGGTTTAAGAGGGAAATTATAAGGAATGCTCTTTTAAATATTTGAAAGGGAGAGTTATCTTTTAATTTGGCTATAAAAGGAAGAGAGATGTTCATTTGAAGGTTATGCATTTTGAGTATTGAAATTGTTGATCAAGTATGTCAAGCTTGTTCACCACAACTTGAAGATGAAAACTTTCAAGTGTGACAAGGGTTTGAGGACGAAAACCTCCATTCCTTCATCAAGGGCAACAATTGGACCTACAAAGGTGTTTTGGAACACCAATTTGTATGGAAGATTGGCGAGCCCCTTTGGAGGCTTCGTGATTGCATTTGTACAGCTAAAATAGGTGGGTGAACTTGTTTGGAGAGCTTTCGTTGGTCTTGGAAGCCATCCCTAGGGTCGCAACTTGCTTTGAAGGAGTGGCAACCCCTCTCAAAAGGGCAAATTGGCTTCGGAACCCTCTTCTAGGGTTAAGAGGTAATTTTGGTATTTTATTCTAGCTTGGTGAATTGTTTGTGGATCATTTGCAAGGTTTGAGGGCCATTCCGTGCCCTAAAAATATTCAGAAAATTATTATATTATTTTTGCAAACTGGGCAACTTGCATGGGAAGGTTTGGAAGGCTTGTGTAAGGGTAAATTCAAGGATTTGATTTCCAGATTTAATTCTCTAAATTTTTCCCGAGTGTGGTGACTTCCTTGGAGAGGTTTTGAAGCTGATTTGAAAGGAAAAATGCAGTTGTACCAGCATTTTAAAATAAGGATATTTGCAGAAATAATTTTCAGCCTCCTCGCCAATATCATCTTGCCAAAAAGGTACCTTATTTCAGTTTCATATTCAGCGATTTTTTAGACTATTTTGGAGTGTGTTTTGCTTGGAAATTATTCAATTTTTCCAGTTAGGGTTTGCTGGTTTTTGGATCATATTTCAATTTGTTAGCAAATATATCCAAGGGTTTGTTGGAAAACCCCAACTTGGCCTAATTGTCCCAATTGGGGACATTACAATCCCTTAGCCTTACCCAACCATCAAACAAGAACAGTAGTCTCCAAATGGCATTTTGGCTCCTCCCTTGGACATTTTGAGCTAATTTTGAAGTGTTTGTAACTCCCAACCTGCTCCTTTTGCCAAACACCTCTTGCCACACCATGTATAAAGAAAAAAACACAAAATCTATGTGATTTTTTTCTTTTGAGATGGGCCCTAATGCCATGCCCATTTTTTTTTACACTAAAACAGACATTACCACCAACTTGTGTGCAACCAGAACCCAGAAGCATAAGCGGATATAAATATATGCATATGTATACCTATTTTCTTTTCTAGTCAAAATATTTACCAATCATGTGTCACCGGACAAGAACCCAAAGAGTTCTCAGAGTTCTGCCATGAACGCTAAAGAATTTATTCGCTAGCATAAGCCTCAAAAGTAAAGTGCCAAAACGTTAAGTCGACTGTCAATTTTAACCTCAGTGACCATTGTTGACACAGCGGGGCGCCTTGTGGCCCCTTTAGCTCTGCTTACGCCTAAACTCACCATGGGCCATGGTCGTGCCAGGTGGCACACTCACAAGCCCCCCAAGCTCAATTCAAAAGTTCAAGCCCTTTGGGCTTTCAAGTACCGAGTGGTAGCCTCTCGGATCCTCAGGCCCCCAGAGGCATTAAGGGATTCCTCAGGCCCTCATAATCCCCCAAGGTTCCGAGTCCCTAGAATGCTGCCACATGGTGGCATCACAAGACTTTGAATCCTTCGAACCAACGAAAGCCTACTGAGGTTCCAAGTCCCCAAGACGCTGCCACTTGGCAGCATCACGGAACCCAAAAGGCATTAGGGGATTAACTGCCCCACTAACTCCTCGAACCACTGGAATGATGTCGCATGGCATCATTCACCCAACTTTCAAATGCAAAAATAGGCTAAGGCAAAAACCGAGTGAAAAAGCCAAAGCAATAAACGGCTAAGGCAAAAATTGACTAAAATAAGCCAAAGCGATAAACAGCTAAGGCAAGCAATAAATGCAAGGAATCAGTCGACACAGAAATTCGCCTAAGGCAAAAACGAAGTGAAATATAGAAATCGACTTGACGAACCTGGAAAGTTTAAGACAAGGCTAAATACGCTTGTTAGTGGACTGTCTTCATTAACACGACCGAAGCTAAACCTGCATCCCTCTGAAATACTCAACTAAGTTATAAAACCATGCGTTCGCATGATCGATAGAACACCAAACAAGGAGGCGTCGAGGCCTAAATCGATCTCAAGTCTAAACCAGTATTCCCATTGGTTTAGTCAGTAACAAATCCACAAGGTAAGCTCATCCGAATAAAACATCTCTTAAGGAACTGCCCAATTTCGTGAGCCAACTGGTCTATTCATTAGAAGATAATACTTCTAACATTGGCACTTAAACCCATTCCGTCATACCACAGATAAGAGACAAAACTATAAGTTTTACTCAAAAAGTATATAAGCATCAAATCATGGATTGGCCTTAAGATTCCTCTTCCTTCATTGATTAATCCTTGCAAGGATGACCTTAGTCAAACCTAAAGGTTTACATTGCATTATCATTTCTATAACCATAGAGCCTAACTCTGTTATAATTCTCTTTTACATTAGATTGTCTTGTTATAAGAAACCCTACAGCAGATAACTTACTCCAATGCTTCAATCAACTCTTCCCCAAGACATCTTTTACTAGAATATCATCAATATTCATATTATACAGTCAAGCTACACTGTTATTTTCAATAACAATCACACAATCATTCTAATTAATTTCCACCCATAGATTGTTGGGCTTGATCCATTAAGATAGCTCACAACAGAATATAAGGGACACAATGCGTATCCAATAGGCTGATCATAACAAAGATTTAAGCAAGTGAATCATGCTGTCATTTTATAAATAAAGCCATACGGCATAAAGAGCTTCCTTTACATTAACAAATCCCTTCCCAAAGGATCTACATTTAGAGTACATATCAGTTGGTTAGATCCCAGTTTATAAAAGGGTATCAACAAATAGATAACAGAACTATTCGCCCATAGCTTGGACATTACACAAAAGACTAACTTCCACAAGATTATTACAAGCAAACTGGCTGCAATGAACATTATCAATGCATGAGATTTCATTCATCTATTACATAAGCATGAGGCACAACTCTAGGCCTGATTTAATAATGGAAGAACAACAGTCTTCAATAGTGGTCCTAATCCGCCCCAATGCATCTGCAAGCCATTTGAAGGAAGGCTCACTGCTCAACCTTTTGTCATCATTAAGCTATTGCTCTAGACACCCCTGAGCTTGAGACTCCCAGCACCGAGCATGTTTACATCACTATAAGGCCAAGTATGGGTATCTAAAGCAAGGATGTCATAACACAAGGGAATGACCATGCACAAACCTACAGTCCTATTCCCACTTCTTACTCAAGGAGACTCTCAGTCCCATTTACAGATCAAATAAGCATTCAAATGAACAATCAAGTGAAGCTAAGCATTTCATAAATACAACCACCAAGTAAGCAATCACATAATAACACAGGCTTGCTATTAGAATGGATAGCACAAGGATACCTTGGTTGCTTCCATCTAGTAGTCATGGGAGGGTAAAGCAATTTACCACCATGCCCCGCATAAGAGGGCTTAACAATCTGCCACCATGACGTTCATGAGAGGGTTAAGCAATCTGACACCATGCCCAGCATAGGAGGGCTTAACAATCTGCCACCATGAAAGGTACTGCTCATAGAAAATTACTTCATATTGTCAATACAGCTATAACACATCTCAACAAGAGAGCTACAACATTCCAATCAGACTAAGAGAAAGCAACCATCGCCAAGGCCCTTAAGTGGGCAAGAACTACATGGCAGCCAATGCACATCCATGTAAAAGACAAGATGACAAAATAAACCAAGTGGACTTTTTGTCATAAAACAATAGATCAATCAAATAGAAACAGAACTGATTTCATTCAAAGAAAATAAGTTGTAAACAAGTATTTGGAAGCCAACCTATTGACTCCAAGACCTTTGGGCGCTATCCTCCAGCAATCTAAATGTTCGGCTCTCCTAACCAAACTTCTACATATAGACATCTTAGAATCCGCCAACTACTTTCATTCACCAGCCCATGCCTCATTAAAGGACATTTTTTTCCATGTCCATAATGGTGCAGGTGGCTCTGCAGACTTTTGTGATTGCTTCCTAGACTAACTCACGTTTTTGCTTGGCTCAAGATGCAAGTAATTAATGGAAAGATCTGTCAATCGGCCACTAGACATTCTAGACGTTGGTCTACTCCGGCTGCAAGATCTTAAGGCGAGGAGACAACAAGTTTTACCAACCAACTTAAAAGTTGGCCACCTATACAACACGCTCAGTCTGAAAGACAAGGCAAATAGCATCTAGAGCAATCAACAAATAGGATGGTTCAATAAGTGTTTAAGGTTTGAGGTAAGATGTTTAGTGATATAACCATGCTTGGCGTAGTCTCATTCTTTCATTGGCCATTCCCTATTCCTTCACACTCATGCACACATCAAATTCCTCTAACCTAATAGCCAAAGCTACAGAATTTAATCAAAACAGGAACACTCAATAAATTATCAATAGCCAACATACCAAGGAATACAATTATTCACATAGATAGAATCTCATAGCATCATACACATATTTTTGCTAATTTACAAGTTTATGAGCAATGATTCAAGCATCATTAAATCAACATCTCACATGGACCTAATCAGATTCTTAATTACAACATCACATAAAGGAAAGCAAGCATTATAATTTCATAAGTCCGCAATTAAGACATGATTAATAATAGGTCTTTCTCATGGTCTCAACACATGATAAATCTCCTTAAAATCGTTGCACGCCTCAACAAGACGTGGCTAATAACATAAAGCCAGAATCAAAGTTTGAATAGCAATAACCTCATAGTCATCGAATGTCAAAGATGAGCACTACATAAAATAGGGGCCTTACACCTAACATATAAAACCATGACACGTGCATGCAGAGTGCTTGACAAAATGTCAACACTTCAAAAATCATCCTTTCGCTCAAAAAAATCAAAATTTCTTGAATAGTAGTATTTTTTTTTTGGGGTGATGTGGATTGCCATACTCTTGAAGCCTCTTTCATTGTTTCTTCTATTCGAAAGAGACAATTGTTGCTCACATGGCAACTTCAACTTGTCATTTCCTTTCATGGTAACCTCCTTCTCTTGGCTCTCAAGCCTCAAAGCATGAAGCTTCCTCAACCACTCAAACTGATCTTTTAGGTGCACTACATGCCCCATCAACTTGGAATTCATGTGTTCCCGTTATCTCACCTTTTTTTTTTCTCTTTTTTTATCTTCCCTCTTGGAGATCTTTCCAACAGACAGCTGCACCACCACACAATCTCGAACTTTCAGCCTTTACCCTCTTGGGGTCTTCAATATTTTTCACCACAAAGTATTTCTCCATTCTCAACACCCATATCATCAATTATTTCGGGCTCACTCCACCTGAAAACCAAGATGCTTCAGATTTTAGCTCTCCTCTCACCAAAACCTTTGCTGGCCTTATTTGCAAAACATCCAACTTTGGACACCACGTATTCTAAAATATTCTCTACTGTTGCAATGTGTTACTTCGGGTCACTTCTCTCTCTTTTGACTCTCTTTTGATCCATATCTTCAACTCTTAGTTCTCTACCCATCAACACAAAATGGAGAACAAATTCCTCTTCTCTCATGTGTGGACTACCTCACATTCGGCACTCTGCCTACACATCTTCGGCAGCACTTGTCATAACCAACAACTCTTCCTTCAGCTCTTTCCTTTCTCAAATTTGTAATCAGCTCTATTCCTCTTCATCTCTTCCTCAACAATGCAGGAAACAACCTGCAATGATACCATATGATGCAAACTAGGTCGAAGGCCAGATGAATGGAAACCAAGTCCTAGCAGCCCAAACAAAGCTTCCCCATTGTTTTCATATGCAATTCATGCCATACCGCCCTTTTGGTGACCCTTTGCATAGAAAACCCATCAATTAACAGATATTTTTAACTAGGAACTATAGAAATTGCCAAAAAGCTTTAAATTAACTTGAGATGAGAAGTGGGTATAGGGTATGAGTACTTGAAATGAATCTCACGATGTATTCAGGAAGGTTTCCAGTATCATATGGAGCCCAACTAGAAAAAGGACTGATTTTTTATAGAAAATGAGTTTTTAGACCTTTTCAAAGGTTACAAAGATTATAAAAACCCTAAAATCAGAGTCTATCCTCATACAACAAGATTCTTGGAGAAAAAACAATTCAAAATAAACTTCCAACAGTCCTTGGAATTCTTTCCTTGAATTATAAGAGCAGAAACTTGAATTCAAGAATTTTGTCATGTTAGTGTTTAGAGCTCTGATACAAGTTGTCAATGTTTAGAGCTCAATTGATTACTTTTGTATAAGCAACTAAACACGGAATTGAAACCAGAAGTAATAAGTAACTAGAAATCAGAAACAGCAAATAATAGGAGATACGAGAAACAACCAATTTGTATTAAACTCTTCCAGAAGGAAATACAATGAAGAAATCTCTCTCTCCTCACACCTCTCAGATGTACAATAATTCTCCTTCAAGAGTTCTCTCTCTCTCTCAATCAATTACAATCAACTCAATTACTGAATTGTTCCCCCTCAATTACAATACTGCCCCATGGGTCTCTTAAATAGAATTGAAAGCAAACAATAATTAGAAAAACAAACTCAAGACTAATTTTAGTCTTTACATGCAAACTAACTGTTCTCCTAAAAATAAAAAATCTGGAAACCCCTGGAAACGCACAGAAATCGGTGTCGGTCTGAATATGACCGATGCCGATCGACCCCTAACCGATGTCGGTTGGTTCTGACCGATGTCGGTTACTATGTAAGCCCAACAACCTCCACATTAGCTCATTAGTGAAGCTTTTAGCTCCACAACTCAACATGTCACACAGACAGTCTGTTTTTCACAACTTGATTTCTCCCCCACAGACTCAAAGTTGCTACAAATAGTTTACATGTCCTCCATCATGAACAAAAACACATCACAAACTGATTCCATATTTACCTTAAAGTGCCCCATTCGTCCCAGTCTTCAAATGGCCAAAAGCACCCATTTTCTATCTTTTTGGGTTGTTTTGGGTTTCCCCCTTTGCTGCTGTTGAAACCTCTCTCTGCATTTTTCTAATGTCTTGGTTGTTTCTTAGCATTCCCTAGCCAACAAATACAAACAGAAATCTTCAAATGGAGTTTTGGCTCCTCTCTTGGACATTTTGGGCTAATTTTCAAGTGTGTAATTCCTGAGCTGCTTCTTCTTTTGCCAAACGCCTCTTGACACACCATATACATGAAAAACCCAAAACATTTGTGTAATATGGCTTTGTTGAGATGGCCCCTAACATATAAATCCATGAAAAGTGTATGCAAAGTGTTTGGCGAAATCTCAACACTTCAAAAATCAGTCTTTTGTTCAAAAACTCAAAACTTCTTGAATAGTTTTTTTTTGGGGGGGGTGATATGGATTGCCATACTCCTAGGATCCTCCTGCATCAGAAATTCAAAGTATATCTGAAAAACATCCTAGTGTGACATCCTAGCAAAATTACTCTAAATTAAACTATTGTCCAAGTGTAATCATCATGGTGCCATCGCTCCAAATAAACTAAATATCAACCTAGTGTAGTCATTCTAGTGAAATAATCTAAATAAAACTGTCATACTGGTGCTATCACTCCAAATAAACTATATAACATCTTAATTTAGTCATCCTAGTGAAATAATCTAAATAAAACTAACTAGCATCCTAGTGTAATCATCCTGGTGAAACCATCTGAAATAGAATTGAAATAAAGTACAAGTTTCCATAATTTGATGCAATAACGCACATGCCCCATAAGCATGTTTATGAATATGATGGATGGGATATATAACCCCCTTTTGAGATTTGGAGTAAACCTTTGAAGTTTACATCTCAAAATAAAGAGACTAGATGTACCATGTGTAAAATAGCATATAAAACGACGAATGTATTGCATATAAAGATACAACTTTGAAATCATAAGTATACAACAGAATTTACCCACATATGGTCCCATGATATAAGCCATGTAGAATCAAAAACAAGATGCCACGTGGGCTCAATATATAAGCAACAAAGCATCATAATTATAAGATATAGCAATGTAAGGCATGAGTATAAAAGCTTGCCCCCATGGATGCATGATACAAATCATAGCAACACTGACGAGCAGTAAAGGCATTTTTCATAATATGGCTCATGGCAACATAATAGGAACATAAAACGTGCCAAGCATGAGTAAAATAATCATGATAGAAGACATGTCAAATATATGACAAGACACGAAACAAACACCCCAGGCACTAAAGTCACGTCATGAATGCGGAAAGCACATGAAGCAGTAAAATCACATCAGGCGCGTAGCAAGCACATCAAGCATTGGAGTCATAACAATTCACAATAAAAGACATGTCAAATATATGACATAACATGAAGTAGATATTTCAAGTATGGATATAGAAAGCATCATAGGCACTATGAAGGCACGTCAAGCATATCAAACAAATATAAAGCATAAATCCATATATAATATGCAAAACAAAGAGAAGCATATCAAGCAATGGAAATCATGTCAAGTATATGAAAACACATTAGATGGATGAAAACACTCTAGGTGTATACACCTTATTGTTTACCACTGATGATTTATCTTGTACGACTCATCAACGTATCAATCTCCCTAAGTGCATGTCCTAAGGAGTATGTCGGTACAAGGTGATCAGTTTGTGGTACTTTGTGAGAGAATCCCCAATGATCATCTGCTATTATTACCTCATTCATACATGCCTTGTCATCAGCTTGCATGTCCTCTAATGGTTCTCGTTCCCCCTTTCCTCTCATGTTCTTGTTTGCATGTTTCTCCCTAGCGTCATTGCCCTGGCCGATGACATTCTACAATTCCCCGCACTTGATTGACATCATCAACTAGGTTGATAAAGTACTATATCAGCTGATACTTTTTCTACTTCATCGGTCAAGCCAATGATGTCACCTGGGTTTGAGTTTTGGCTTTTTGGTTTTTGAACCATTTTTATATGGTTCCACTTTGTTATTTCTCATAAGGACATCCAATCCACTTTGATCATACACACAAATCCATCTTAGAGAGAATAAGAGGAATAAGGTCTAAGGAAGTTACACTTAAGGAAGACTGGTTTGCACAAAGACTTGAAGATGAGAAGTTGAACAAACGAGGTACACCAAGTCTTTGGAGCCCCCAACTGAGGATACCTAGGTCATCTTCCTTGCATCTTGACTTCACCTATAACCACCTCTCACAAAGTGCCACTTGAGCCAAGGGGGAGGTTAACGCGCCGAAAAGTCAACCAAAGCTAAGTTTTTTTAACCCTATACTCTTTATTTTATTACTTTGATGGTTACATTGTATTAGTATGTTGTTGTCTTCAATGTTTAGATTAGTTTATGCTTATTAGTGTATTGTTATCTTTGCATGCTTTGTTTCTTTATTTACATCTCATGGCTACTGTCTAATGACACCCGTATTAACCTTAGTTTAGATAACTCGTGGTTACCGTTTAATGGCATTTAACTTCTTTTTATTACCTTAGTTTACACCTCTTGGTTACTGTTTAATGACACCTTGGACCTGGTCATCTTTGTTTACACCTCTTGGTTACCGTTTAATGACACCTTGGACCTAGTTAGGCCTACGCTTGCTCTTCTTTGTGCAGATTCCCCTATTAGATTCCTTACAACCTCCTTTGTACACAACGCTTGTCTATAGTCTCGGAACCACTTTGTGGACCGACGTCTTGTATGTTTATTGGATCTAGTATGGTCTACTACCTTTTCCTATATTTTAGGATATTATATTGTTGACCACATTTACCCTGTATACACCAAGCACATGAAAACACACCAGGTACTTGAAAACACATATAGCAAATGAAACACATCATGCAAATAAGATATTAAACCACAGAGAAGACCTATCATGACCATAAATAAGCATACCAAATAGAAGCAGGATAGCATAAAAATAATGAATATAAGAATAATGTGTATCGAAGAAAGGACATGCCCCATACTGCCGCCAGAGTTGCCCCCGAGTGAACACAAAATTGCCCCCAGCCAACTATGAAGCCATAATAATAAACTTGTAACTTGTTGAAAACAAGATTTGCATGTATCTTGCTAATCTCATCAGTACCATATGAAAAGAAGTGAGGTAAGGCCTCTATCTATAAGCATAGGATATAAACATGAAGTGTGCACCTTAGCATAGTCACAATGTACCAATCTTTTACAATAACTACTTAACAAGATAAAGGCTGTGTTGCAGGGGTACGCCCCCCAGCCCGACGCCTCCTGTTCGGAGGCGCCTCCGGCACGGGGACGCCCGGAGGCATCCCGGAGGCGCCCGCCGGCGTGCCGGAAACGTCCGGCAAGCCGGCGGGCGCCTCCGGGGCGTCCCCGAAATTTTCCGGCGACTGTCGCGGAAAACCTAAAAAAAAAAAAATACAAAACGCGCGAAAAAGCAGCTGGAGCCTAGGACGATCGACGGAGCAGGGTGAGGTAGGTGGTGTTTTAGGTTAATGTTTATTAAAATACAAAATGATTTCATTTTTTTTTAATTATTTTATTTAAATTTTATATATTATAAAATATAAATATTAATGTAGTTTAATAGTTATTAAAATTATTTTATTAAATAAAATAAAATTCAATATAATAAAATTTAATTTTTTTTTAAATATAAAAATAATTTGAATAAATATTATAAAATTTAATTTATAATTCAAATATTAATTATTTTATTAAATAAAATATTAAAATCTATTAATAATTTAATTTTTTTATTTATATTTTGCATTGAACCGGATTTTTACGGATTTTTTTTGAACTTTTTCAAGAAGTCCGGATTCCGCATTTTTTTGCCCTTTCGAATGCATTCGGATTTCCGAACCTTGTGACTATGCTAAAAACTTAATCGATTTGAGCTTTGCCCTAAGGCCATTGTTAGGATTGTCGATGCCCGAATCCCAACTCACCCACCCAGTAACAGACTTGATTACATGTATTTTGGCTTTTTCTGATTGTTCCTGGAGTTGTTCTCCGAAACTATTGGATCTAGCCGCCCTTTGCCAGTTCGGTTTACGCTTTTGCGGATGGTTCCGGGAGTGGACCTTCGGAACGCTGTCGGAGTTGCCATTTCAGTGCAATTTGCACAACTCGAGCCCGAGCTGGGTCGATCTAACGAGTTGCACTTGGAACAACGAGCTTGATCGTAATCGGATACTCGAGTTGGGAAAGAAATACTGAAAGGATGAGGGAAACCATGTTTCCTTCTCCTTAAAGCGGGATCAAATTAATTAATTTTAAATTTTTCATTTAATATAATATAACTATTAAAAATAAAATAAAATATAATATTAAAAATTTAAACTAAATACTATTTAGTTTTTACATTTTTAATATTATAATTTATATTTTATTTTAAATTTACAGTTTACTATATCTTTAGGTAGTATTTAAATTTTATTTTTAATATTTTTAATTTTAAAATTCTTTTAAATATATATATATATATAGAGAGAGAGAGAGAGAGACGTACCCACGACGTATCCAAATCAAGGTTTTTGAAAAATGACGTACCTGCGTACCCGAATCGTACCCGTACCCGTATCCAAACAACGTAGGATAAAGGCAAAGGAATTTCATAAAATAGTTGACAATTATTGCATCTTATGACAAACATATAAAAAGCCACTTACCATAAAGTAGAATAAAATCAATTATAAAAAGTCACATACATAAAAGAACCAGACACAAGGAAATATAAGGGGGATCTCTACTCAAATCAATGATAACAATGATAACAAATCGCATACATAAAAGAATTGGAGACAAGGGAAATAGATGGGGGATCCCTATTCACCCACTACTATCAAAATTTGTTAGATTACCGGCTTGTTGCCAAAAAAATGTGCCTTCATCGTTTAAAAGTTATTGTGGACTTTTGGAGTGGGACAAAGCAAGCAAAATCAGGGGATAAACAATAATAAGTCAACATTTGAAAAGACAACCTAGGCAAAGTAGAAAAATAAAGGCAAAGATGTAAAACTGAAGACAAATGGAAGCTTGAAAAGTAAGATCACAACATGACAAGAAAAGGTAGTGTAAAACTAAATTAAAACAAGTTACGAAGTTAGTGAAGCATATGCAAATAATGAAATCGGGTGAAAAGTGTCTTTGAAACAATGATGGAATGCAAAGCAAAATATTGAACACCAATATAAAGGGCAAAGGGGAATCGAACAAAAGTTAGAATTGGGAAGCATGAGAATAAAGAAGACACCAAGTGGGTGAAAAATAGAAGAATCCTGAATAGAAGGAGAACATTCAAAGAAGCAGGCACACAATACCAAGAAAAAAGAAGCAAAGACAGAAAAATAGTTTTTTATTTGTGAACATAAGCAATTAGTAAGTAAATTTAATTGATAAAATAGTCATAATCGAGCAAATCATAATAATCATTGGAAGATATATAAGACGAAGCATTAAGATCATTATAAGCAAACACAAGGTGTTGGGGTAATCATGAATCAATGAATGATAAATTGTCATAATCATCAGCTTCTTCTACAATATTATCCACTAAGTGATCTTTCCCATTGAATATATCTTTGATAATTGAAACCTTGTAGTAGTTATGGGTTGTGGTAGGCACACTCTTGTTGGGATATGCCTTAGTAATTGTCTCTTATACTATCTTGCCTTAGGTATAAATCTTGGTTCTTCCCATGGTATTTCCTTATGTAAGACCTCTTCTCGAGTGTTTTGTTTTGGACAGTTGATATCTCTTTTAATTGTAATTACTTGACCTTCATGTGCAAATTTCAAATATTGATGCAAATTATTCATTTGATGCATCCAATGTCTACCTAGCAAAACATTATTGGATCCATTAATGGGTACCACATGAGATAAGTTTTGAACTATCTTTGGACCCACTCTAATAGTCAAGATAATACAGCCAAGAGGCTCTCTACCAATACCATCATATCACGTAATAATTGTTGAAATGTATGTCAAAATGTCCTTGTTAAATCCAAGAGTACAGATACATTCTTTAGTGTAAATATTCAAACTTGAACCATTATCAACCATTATTCCAGCATTTCCACCTAAAAAACCTCTTACGAATATATGGCCCATTGTATGAACTATCACTTGGAATCTTGCTCTAATCAGATGTATCTAGGAGATGATTTCTTTCTATTAAATGAATCAACTACACCAATAAAACCATCACATGGATGAGCATCAAAGTCCATTGGCACTTCACTATGATTTTGTTTATATATCATATGGACATTTCCTTTGTCACACGACTGGTGGTTGTGATTTGAAAGGGAGTTGGTAAAAATCTTCAAGTATTGAATTGGTGGAGTTACTAATTCACTCAAACTGTTGTGTGCTCTCTCTACTTGAATTTGATTGTTGTTAATGAGATCTTGTATCTTATATTTTATAACAATGCATCTATTGGAAGAATGCCTTGGAATCCTATGATAATCAAAAGCCTTGGGCCTATGATAATCACAAAATGCATTCACATCAAAGTTCTTAGACAATGGCCTTGAATGATTAAATTCTCTTACTAGAGGCAAAGTAATCATGTTACCTCAAGCAATCTCTTCAAAACATTTGTGGACTTTCCCTAAGCCTAGTGAATTGCCTAGGCTCCCTAGATGGTTGTTCTAAAGTGTTAACCACATTCTTAGCTTCATTCTTAGGTTGAAAGCCATTCTCATTGTCTCCAGTCTTAAAGTTCATCTTGTTTGGAAATTTTGTACCATTGGAACGTCATGTTCCCCTTTTGGACATAAAGTGATTGAAGACCCTTAGCCTCATTTGTTTACCAAAGGCTAAGGGAAAAGAGAAAAAGAAAGGCGAACACCTTGGTTTCTAAGAGTAATTGTAAAAAACACTTTATTATTCTAATTTTCACTTAAGTTGCGTTCTTTTTTAGGTTCATGGCAACCCAAGGACTTGAGTGGAAATTATAATAGTTACTCTTTTTAAAAATTTGAATTAAATCCTTCCCTCCAACTTGGACGCCACTCTTGAAGAGGTGTATAAAAAGGAAGTGAAGGATCATTTGAAGTGGATGCTAAATTTGATATTGAAATCTATGCTCAAGTGTGTTAAGCTTGAATTCGTGACTTGAGGACAAAACCCTTCAAGTGCACAAAGGAGTTGGGGATGAAAACCTCCATCTTTCTACGTAGAGCAGCTTTATCAAAGGGTTGTGTTTGCGTTTAATACTTAGATTTTCACTGGGAAAGCTCTCCCCTAAAGCAGCGATCTACTTGGGAAGGTTGGTTATTTGGTTGGTGTTTGGATTTCACCAACTTTGGGGTGATTTTGTGTCCTAAATAATATTTTGATTTTATTGTATTATTTCTACACGTGAGCAATTTGAATTGGAAGGGTTTTGACATGTTTTGAGGGTAATTTCTTGCCCTAGAATATTATGCAATATTTTATATATTTTTCAGCATTTGGCGAATTCGTTTGGAGGTTGTATGGTAGGGTTTGAGAGCATTGTCATGCCCATACATGATTATGAATTTTGTAAGAATATTTCTGAATTAATTCCTAATTTTTGACATATTTGGGAAGGTCATTTGGACTCCAACATTGCTGATATTTTCTATAATATTTTGTGAATATTTGAATAACATTTTAGGTCAATTTGGAGCAAGTACATCATTCTGAAATTGGTTATAACAACAGGGAATGAATCTTATATTTTATAAAGGGGGACGCCTAGGGTTTGAAGCTCCACTTCACCCTTTGAAGGGCTATTTTGGCAAGTTTGAGTTGCCTTAGTATTGCATTTGTGTTAGCATATTTTATGTTATTTTTTAGGCCTATTAGATCAGCTAGGGTTTGTTCTAAAAATCAAAATTCTTTCATTTGTTAGGATTGGACATAAAAAATAGTTTTCAGAAAATTTATTCGATTTGGGAACATTTCAGTGGTATCAGAGCCATATCTTGGCTAGCCGTGGGTTTTCAAGTTGATTTATGCAAGAGGGTGACAAAGAACTAGGGTATTACCTTAGAAGCAAGAAAAAAGTTGAAGAAAGCAAGAACTAATGTACAGTAGAGGAGTATGTGACTAAATTTCAGAGGCTTTCAGTCATGGTAACAGAAGTTTTGAAAAGAAGATTGGTGGTTCTATTCATGGAGGGTTTGGCTGATTCTATTAGGGGTTTGGTCAAGGCTTTTGACCCATCTTCTCTTCAAGAAGCCATTTAAAAGGCCCTTGATCTTGAGTCTTCAGCACCCCAGGGTAAAATTCTACCCTTTACTTCACAAAAAACTAACTCTTTTGGACCTTTTGGACAGCCAAAAGACAATAAATGGGGGCAGCCAAGGGGCAGCACTTTTGGACCACAAAGACCAGCTCCTTTGGGGCAATTTGATAGGCCAAACCAGCAAGATTTGGAGCAGTTTGGTAAGCCAAACCAGTGGAGTTTGGGGCATCAAAGAGAGCTGCCAAGAAGGAGCAATGAAACAAGGAAGGAACTAAGAAGGAAGAAGCTTTGTTTTGATTGTAGAGACCCTTGGACATTATGTCATCATTGTCGTGGAAAGGGTCAAGTGCACTACATTGAGGTGCATTCAGATGAAGAAGAAGAGGAAGAAGATGCAGAGGCAGCCACCTATGAGGACGAGCACTTGGAGATCCTTGGAGAAGAGGATATGAGTGGCACCTTTGCTTCATTATTGGGGACTCCTAGATACTACCCCTGTCGTGTGAAAGAAAAATTTTAAGGTATGGATGTCACAATTCTAATTGATAGTGGGGCCACCCACAATTTTATTGATAAAAGTTTGATTGTTGCATGTAGGCTTCAACCCATTGAATTCAAGGGTTTTTGTGTGACTGTGGCAAATGGCTTCACCATCCCTTGCACCACTAAGGTTCCCAAACTTAGCATCACGTTGGAGACACTCCATAGAGGACGATTTTATGTGGTTGGCATTGGAGAAACCAATCTTGTTCTAGGCATCTAATGGTTGCACTCACTTGGGGAATACACTCAGAATTACCAAACCATGGAGCTTAAATTAGAAAAGAATGAGAAAAAAATGGTCTTACATGGTTTGATTGATAAGATGCCATTGAAGGTGACATCAAAAGCTATTAAAAAAGTCTTTTCCAAGAAGAAATTGATAAGGGCAGCGAAAAACCATGTATTTCCTAAGTTGGAACAACCCTCTGAAATATCTCCAATAAGGATAATAGAAAAATAACAATATTTCCAAAGCTAGGGCACAGAAAAATCTGAAACTTAATTTGCATATAAGAATTTCAACAACTCAATGATTTTACTGCTCAAAAAAATAAATATCTGAGTATTATTGAACTTAGGAAAAGTACAGGTAATCCTTTTATTTCTGCCCAGAAAGTTCAAATATGCATTACAATGATTTTTCTTCTATTTTTCTGAGATAAAACTAAAATTAGTATGCAGATTTAACATGAAATACCTTAGACCTTGATCAAACCCTAACCATCATCAAATATGGCATCAACTCCCAAAATGAATCAGTGCTAGGTCTGATTTTCTGTTGCCATCCTCAAGAATGCTCAGAAATATGAAATACCATGCTGAAGTTACTCCAAATCTAAGCCTTCAACTCTAAATTTTATCTCCAATTTGGCCTCCAAACCTGATAAACAATTGCAGCCCAAAAAAGACGATGTGTTAGGGTCTCATAAACCAAAGCTCTTCCACCAAAACACACCCTTCTAACTAGGGGGAGCCCGTATGTCTTTCCGAAACCATGGATACTCAAGGGTTTTAGACCTTAAGCCAAGTTGCAACAACAATAAACAGAAAACTTACAACATAACCATCTCTAAAAGACCCTTAGAGAGTTATATAATAACTCCCAAAGAGATGAATTAATCTCAGCCCTTGAATCGCCACCTCTTAATCCAAAGCTCCACATTAAAAACCTAAAAATTGAACCAATAAGCTCTTAGAAAACCCACACCCCCTTTGCCTTTTTATCACATGCTTTTTAAAAGTCACTTAAAGTACATTAAAAGGGGACAACTTAAGCCTTTTGGCTAGGAGTCACTTAAGTTGCCTAAAAAGATGTGCCCTCAACTTAAAATAACTTAAGTTCACTTAAGTTGCATAAAAAGATATGCACACAATTTCAGAATAGAATTGAGAACAAGCCAAAGACTCCAATACTTACCCAATGATGCTTTCAGTCCTCTTCCTCTTGGGTAATCCAAGGAAAGGACAGCCAATGTGTTGATAATCCTCATGATTTGAGTTGGAGACATTATAGGCCTCCCCACCCAAAGAATGCTTGTCCTCAAGCATTTGTAGACTAGGATGCTTAAGAATCTCCTCTCCTTCCCATGTTGCATCCTCTAAAGGCAAGTTTTTCCATTTGATGAGATATTCAGAGATTACCTTATTCCTCAACCTTTTCTCTCACTTGCAAAATTGTTTATAGAATGAGTATCAAGTTACCTTCTTCGTCCATGGGAGGCAATTCCGTAGGAGTCACACGCTGTCCAAGAGCCTTCTTGAGGCATGACACATGGAATACATTGTGAATGTTGCTTGTAGTTGATAACTCTAACTCATATGCTACTTCACCAGTTCTTTTGATCACCTTGAAAGGCCCATAAAACTTTGGTTTAAGCTTTTCTTCTCCACCTACTTTCAATGAGGTTTGTCTAGAAGGTTGAAGACGCAAGAATACCATGTCTCCCACCTCAAAAGACCTCTCAACTCTATGGCGATCAGCATATTTCTTCTGTTGTTCCTGTGTAATCTGAATATTATCCTTAAGTGCCTTAAGGATATCTTGGTTCTCTTTTGCCCACTCGAGCTTTTGGAGCTCTAGAATTAGAAAAAACCAAATCCACAAATATAAAAGCTTCATCACCATACAAAGCTTTGAAAGGTGTCATACCTATGCTCATATGATATGTAGTGTTGTTACAGAACTCTGCCAAATGTAACCACTTTGCCCATGCTCTTTGTTGTCCCGAGACATAGTTCCTCAAGTAACCTTCAAGCCATTTGTTTACAATTTTTGTTTGACCATCCATTTGAAGATGATAGCTAGTGGTATGATCAAGTTTTGTGCCAGCCAGCTTCATCAACTCTTGCCAAAAAGTGTTGATGAATATGCAGTCTCTATCACTTACAATTATTTTTGGCACACCATGAACTCTGAATACTTGTTCAAAAAACAGACCAGCAACTTGTGGTGCCTTAAACTCAGAAGGCATTGGCATGAAATGAGCATATTTAGTGAGTCTATCTAGCACAACAAAAATATAGTCCTTACCATTGACCTTAGGCAGCCCAGTAATGAAATCCATCGATATTTGTTCCCACTTTTGATTGGGAATAGGAAGTGGTTGGAACGACCCTGCTGGGAAAGAAACTTCAGCTTTGTTTCTTTGGCACTCTATGCATTTTCTCACATGTTTGAGAACATACCTTTCCATGAGAATCTTTCACGAATGTACGTGTATGTCTTCAAATAACCCGGATGACTAGCAAGCTGACTATTATGGACAGCAATAAGAATCTTATGTTTGAGCTTACTTTCCGGTACTAAATAGATTCTATCCTTACAATAGATGATGTCATTCAACACTTTATACTTTTCATCATCGATTTTATCATCTATAATATCACAAGCATGCTGATTTTTTGAATACTCTGCTAGTATGAGATCCTTCCAAGAAGCTGAAACTTCGAAAAGTGAGCAAAATGAAGGGTTTCTACATAATGCATCAACAACAACATTATTTTTTCCCTTGACAAATTCAATGTCAAAATCATACCCTTGAAGCTTACTTACCCAACATTGTTGTCTCTCATTTAATCCTTTTTGCTCCATGAAATACTTGAGGATATTGGGATCAGTCCTCACTGTAAACTTGTTGCCCACAAGATATTGATGAAACTTTTCAAGTGCATGCATGATTGCCAACATTTCCATGTAATATATAGAGAACCTCCTTTCAACCTCATTCAATTTTCGGCTCTCATAAGCGATTGGATGCTTGTCTTGCATCAAAACAGCGCCAATACCAATACCGAATGCATCACATTCAAGCACAAAAGGTTCAGAAAAATCCGGTAAAGATAAAATAGGACAAGCACTCATTACCTTCTTAAGATGATCCATGATTCTTTGAATCTCAACCATCCAAACAAAGGCATCCTTCTTGGTCAAATCTGTCAAAAGAGCGATTAATGAAGAAAACCCCTTCACAAACCGTCTATAGTATGTGCATAGACCAATGAAGCCCCTCAATTGGGACACGTTTTTTGGTGGTGGCCAATCAAGTATAGCTTGAATATTCTCTCTATGTGCTTTCACTCCAACTTCCCCAATGACATATCCCAAATATAATAGCTTGGTCATACCGAACTCACACTTAGAGACTTTCGCAAAAAGAGAGTTAGTCGCTAAGATAATTAACACTGCATCAAGATGCCGAATATACTCCTCCCATGTCCTGGTGTATACTAAGATGTCATCAAAGAAAACCAACACAACTTTCTTCAACTGCTTGTTGAATACATGGTTAATGCAAGACTGAAAAGTAGTTAAAGCATTTGATAACCCAAAGGGCATCACTAAATCCTCGAAATGTCCATAGTGGCACCTGAAAGTTGTTTTGTGCACATCCTGCTCTCGAACCCAAATCTGATGGTATCCTAAACGAAGATCTATTTTGGAGAAATAGATTGCTCCATGTAGCTCATCCAACAACTCATCAATACGTGGAATAGGATACTTGTTCTTGATGGTCTTATTTAGTGCACAATAATCAAAGCACATCCTCATAGTACCATCTTTTTTCTTCACCAAGACAACAGAAGATGCAAAGGGACTAGAACTAGGCCATATACATCCTACATCCAACAACTCCCAATTAGTCTTCTCAATCTCATCCTTGAGTCGTCTAGGATGGCAGTAGGGATCCGTAACAACTGGCTTGTTATCC
This sequence comes from Torreya grandis, assembly GCA_037957365.1. NCBI lineage: Eukaryota > Viridiplantae > Streptophyta > Pinopsida > Cupressales > Taxaceae > Torreya > Torreya grandis. The sequence continues at coordinate 268,966 of JARHVA010001773.1, forward strand.
ACAAGCTCAATAACACGCTCAAAACCACGATCTGGAGGTAGATCATGCAATAGATCTAAAAACACCACACCATGCTTGTCCAACAACCCCTGTATGTCAATATGATATCCAAGATGCCCTGCATCGGTAGACTTATCTGAAATGAAACACTGTATTGCCCACTCAGCCTCTAAATGCTGACAAATTCTCTCCATCCTCTTAGCTGAAATGATTCTAGAAGCATCTGAAGATAAGCCCCATAATACCACCTTCTGACCATCTGTTGTGAAACTCAACTGTATAGTCTTAAAGTCTGTAACATAAGGACTTATAGAATGCAACATTCACTGAATGCCCAACACAACATTGGTATCCTCAATGTCAACCACATAAAAGTCATCAATAAGGGTGTAATTACCCAAGGTCATACTCAGTTGTGGGACACGATTAACACAACGCAAACATCGTGTCATTCGTTGTCCGCACTCGAAAACCATCATGCTCCTCAACTTGAAAGCCCCGCTTCTTCACATAGGATGAATCAATGAAGTTGTGAGTAGCCCCACCATCAATCACCACAACTCATTGTCCCTGCATGACGCCCTTTACTCTGAAGGCGTTAAAATGAGTGGTAGTGAGGGTTGCAATCACACCATCCATCTAGGCCAAATCATCCTGGTGCTCATTTGTGTCTATCTCCCCATCCGTCTGCTCATGTTGCTCATCAAGAACTTGTGTCTCCTCCAACTCATCATCACTAGGTTCCTTGAAGACCTCAATCCAATGGGCCTTGCCCCCACTCTTACACTTATGTCCCGGTGTCCAAGGCTCACAACAATCAAAGCAAAGCCTCTTTCGTCTCAACTCATGTCTCAAATCACGATATGCACCACCAATTGGCTTAGACATCTCACCCATTAGTCTAGTATATTCTGGTTTCTTGTCCTTCCTTTGCGGCAAACTCTGTGATAAGGGTCTCTGTGGAAACTTGCTAGGAAACCTAACCTGTGGTGTAGATAGCTCCATATTCCTTGCAAGCTTAATAGCATCCTGCAAGGTTGGCGGATCAAAAGCTTTGACCTAACCCCTAAAAGGTTCTGACAAACCCTCTATGAACCACGAAATCAACCTCTTCTCGAACACATCAGAAACCATTACTGACAACTACTGAAATTCTGAAACGTATGCATCAAGTGTCCCAATTTGTCTCAACTGAGCCAATTCTCTAGAGTGTGCCTCTGAATCCTTGCGGTCAAACCGCTCTATCAATGTAGTGCAAAACTAATCATAAGAAATTGTCGCACCATGACCCTGTGTCACTAAACCATGATACCACCATTCATGTGTAGCTCCTTCAAGGTCAAGGGTAGCAAATTTGATGGCCTCAGACTCCATCTAATTCAAGGCAAGGTAAGTGTCCAATTTTTGAATCCAAGCTCTAGTTGTACCCTTGGATGATCCATCAAAACTAGGTAAGGATAGACGTCCCAACCTCTTCTACAACCCATAATTTTGCTTTCCTTGATTCTATTGTTTCTGCTTTGGCTTTGTGCATTTGGTGACCTCCAAGTAATCTCTAAATGAGATCGCTGACTGAAAATCTTCCCCCAAAGCTTGATACGTAGCCAAAATCTCAGCATCCTCATTGTCCTCCATGGGTTCCTCTTGTGTAGGCTCATCCTCTTGCATAAAGGTAGGCATGAAAGGTCTGGATTGTGATGAACCCGTAGATTTGTTGGTAGAATGTTCATTGTTTACTGCAGCTTTGCTACTTTCCTCTCTCTGTATGCACCAGATTTCTTCCATTTGTTGTGTTATGAGCCATTTAACTCAAATAAAGATTGGTATTTTGTAGTTATATTAGCATTTATACGAACATTTGGTTTGCCTCCACTTCACTTGATGATGGTGGTTGTTCGTTGTCAGCGATTATTTCCTTTTGTTTTCCAAGTTATGACCACCTTTTCCGCACATACAACCAATCCAAACAAGTTGCCAAGTCTTGCAACTCTAATACCACTGAAATATCCCCAAATAGGGATAATAGAAAAATAACAATATTTCCAAAACTCGGGCACAGAAAAATCTGAAACTTAATTTGCATATAAGAATTTCAACAACAAACTCAGATTTACAATATGATTTTACTGCTAAAAGAAATAAATTTATGAGTATTATTCAACTTAGGAAAAGTACAGGAAATCCTTTTATTCCTGTCCAGAAAGCTCAGATATGCATTACAATGATTTTTCTACTATTTTTCTGAGATAAAACTGAAATTAGTATGCATATTTAACATAAAATACCTCAGACCTTGATCAAACACTAGCCGTCTTCAAATATGGCATCAACTCCCAAAATTAATCAGCGCTAGGTCTGATTTTTTGTTGTCATCCTCAAGAATGCTCAAAAATAAGAAATACCATGATGAAATTACTCCAAATCTGAACCTTCAACTCTGAATTTTATCTCCAATTTGGCCTTCAAACCTGATAAACAATTGCAATCCAGAAAAGATGATGTGCTAGGATCTCACAAACTAAAGCTCTTCCACTGAAACACACCCTTTTGACTAGGGGGAGCCCGTATGTATCGCCGAAACTAGGGATGCTCAAGGGTTTCAGACCTTAAGCCAAGTTGCAGCAGCAATAAACACAAAACTCACAACATAACCATCTCTAAAAGACCCCTAGAGAGTTATATAACAACTCCCAAAGAGATGAATTAATCTCAGCCCTTGAATCACCACCTCTTAATCCAAAGCTCCACACTAAAAACCTAAAAACTGAACCAATAAGCTCCTAGAAAACCCATGCCCCCTCTGCCTTTTTATCACATGCTTTTTAAAAGTCACTTAAAGTACATAAAAATGAGACAACTTAAGCCTTTTGGCTAGAAGTCACTTAAGTTGCCTAAAAAGACATGCCCTCAACTTAAATAACTTTATTTCACTTAAAATAACTTAAGTTCACTTAAGTTGCATAAAAAGACGTGCACACAACTAAAAAATAGAATTAAGAACAAGCCAAAGACTCCAATACTTACCCAATGATGCTCTAAGTCCTCTTCCTCTTGGGTAATCCAAGGAAAGAACAGCCAATGTGCTACTAATCCTCATGATTTGAGTTGGAGACATTACACCCTCAAGGTATGAAAAGCACCATTTGTTTCCTTGTTTATTGAACCCAATGAATGTTGGAAATAATAATTTGAGTTAAGAGTTCAAGGAGGTGGAAAATCAGTTTGTAGAAAATAGAGGAAGGGCTGAAATTTGGATAAAAGGTAGGCCAAATTCAAACTCAGAAAATTCCGAGATGTTTTTGCAAAATCCGAAGGTGTCATACTCAGAAAAAGCAAGGAAAAAAGGTACAGTACAGCACCCACTAAATTCTAAAAACACGTATACAAAGTCTGATTTTTAATTCTCAAAAAAATCTGAAGTGATAAGATCATTACAGCTGCCTATTAAGGACAAAAATTCTAATATTTTAGGCATGCTACAGCCCATGGTAAGTTCTAAAAATGCATATGAAAGGGGGCATTCCTTACATGACAAGAGATAGGTTGACAAAGAGAAGACATGAGACACATATGAGAGTAACAATTCAAGGTTGTTTGCATCTTCATAATATCTCCTCTCAAGGTATGCTTTCAATATATTTCATATGGGGCAGTAAGGGTTTAATATCCAGCCATGATCCGTTTTCTAACACACCTTATGAGTGCATGATGATATCCATTGAAGCTCTATGTGTGATAAGTCCGTCTAAAGGCAATTTAGCAATGGATACGTGGACATTTTGAAACATTTGTAAGGCTGTAAAATATGAATACACCCCTCTAATCAGCAAGTACAAGTCTCTTTTTGAAGTTTTTCTATCCAAGGAAAGGTGTAAGGGCATGAGAGCCAAGGTTTGCATGTTGAGGAAGTTTCCAACCCATGTGAGGCTTGAAAGGACAAGGTTCAGGACACAACCAGCTCCTCGGATTGAGAAATCTCTGAATACTAGAGTCACTATGGAGAGTGGGGACAGCCTTGACATATCTCACATGTTCTCAAGGGCATTCCCACCTTTACTTTCAACCACTTCACAAGTGGAAAGGAAGAAGAGGACTTTTTTTTGGACTAATGTGTTTGTGTCATGTGCAGGAGTTGATTTAGGGGCAATCAAGGCCCAAATTGTTAAAAACTACCTCGCTGGGATATCCTTTTCCACCCACTACCATACTGCAATTTCGGAGGCATTGTCTTTTCCCATCATCTTTTTGGTACATCCAAGGAATGAGCCCTCAAGGGGACAAAGAGAGAAGACTAGGAGCTGCTGTTTTTTCATTTCCAGCTTGTATAAGAAGCAAAGAATCTCCATCTACAGCAGTAGAAGGCTTCGTCATGAGGGGTTTCTTCATTGGCAAGGACTAAAGATTGAATGTTGCATGAGACCCATGGTGGGGACAGCCCCTTGGTTACTATGATTGCTTGAGGACAAGCAATTTTGGGTGGGGAGGATTGGCATGTCCCCCTTTTGGACATGAAGGGATTGAAGACTCTTAGCCCCACTTGTTTCCCAAAGGCTAAGGAAAAAAAGAAAAAGAAAGGGGAACATCTTGGTTTCTAATAGTAATTGTAAAAAAACACTTTATTATTGTAATTTTCACTTAAGTTGTGTTCTTTTTTAGGGTCATGAGAACCCAAGGACTTAAGTGGAAATTATAAGAGTTACTTTTTTTAGAAATTTGAATTAAATTCTTCCCTCCAACTTGGACGCCACCCTTGAAAAGGTGTATAAAAAGGAAGTGAAGGATCACTTGAAGTGGATGCTAAATTTGTTATTAAATTTTATGCTTAAGTATGTCAAGCTTGAATTCGTATCTTGAAGACGAAACCTTCAAGTGTGCAAAGGAATTGGAGACGAAAACCTCCATCTTTCTACATAGGGCGGCTCTATCCAAGGGCTGTATTTGCGCTTAATACTCAGATTTTCAGTGGGAAAGCTCTCTCCTAGGGCAGCGAACTACTTGGGAAGGTTCGTGATTTGGTTAGTGTTTGATTTGCACCAACTTTGGGGTGATTTTGTGTCCTAAATAATATTCTGATTTTATTGTATTATTTCTGCACTTGGGCGATTTGAATTGGAAAGGTTTTGACATGTTTTGAGAGCCATTTCTTGCCCTAGAATATTCTGCAATATTTTATATATTTTTCTAACATGTGGCGAATTGGGTTAAAGGTTGTTTGGTAGGGTTTGCGGGTCTTTTCATGCTCATACACGATTCTGACATATTTGGGAAGGTCATTTGGACTCCAACATTCGTGATATTTTTCTATAATATTTTGTGAATATTTGAATAACATTTTAGGTCAATTTGGAGCAAGTACATCATTATGAAATTGGTTATAACAACAGGGAAATAAATCTGATATTTTATTAAGGGGGATGCCTAGGGTTTGAAGCTCGACTTCACCCTTTGAAGGGCTATTTGAACAAGTTTGAGTTGCCTAAGCATTGCATTTGTGTTAGCATATTTTATGCTAATTTTTGGGCCTATTAGATCAGCTAGGGTTTGTTCTTCTAAAAATCAAAATTCCTTCTTGTGCTAGGGTTTGACATAAAAATCAGTTTTCCATACTTACACATTTGTATCTAAAAGTTTGACTTCAAATGTCTCTATCATGACAAAGTTCATCAAAAGATGATATGTGTTAAAAACCGTTGTGTCCTCAACAATTAGAAGAAAACTATTGGCAAAATACTTTGAAGTTCGCTATCTAGAGGTTGATAAGTCATTTTGTATCCAGTCTTAAATCGAAGCACATACTCACTAATGGTTTCATTTGATCCTTACTTAATTTGAGCCAATTTTGCAAATGTGAGTTTCATACTAGTGTTGATTTGAAAGTGGGCCAAGAAATCAACTAAGGTTGTAAAAGAATGTACACATCCACATGGTAGAGGATAAACCCAATCAAATGCATAATCCTTTAAGATCCTTGGGAATAACTTAATCAATAATCTATCATCATGAGCAAAGTCTAAACAAAAGGCATAAAAGGCTCCAATGTGATGACAAGGATCTCCCTTTCTATTGAACAATTCAAACTTTGGAGCTGCAAATCCTTTTGGAATTGGATATGTAAGCATTTCATAGGCCAAAAAGTTCAGGAGAATATCATTGGAAGTCACCCTACAATTTGGTTTTTGAAAACATTGAGAAAGTGTTTTGATTTGATTTTGCAAGTCACATAATATATGAATCATAGTGGTCATTTCGGGGTTCGAAATAGAAGTAGAAGGTGAAGAGGTAGCATAATTTGGGCTAGATGAATATTGCAAAATAAAAAGATTAACAACATGCTAAGCGAATTGAGAACTTTATAAACAAAAGGTTGTTAACCAATATAAGGAACCTTATAAATCAAATAATTTTGAGCCACACAAAAGGAAATAGAAAGATGTTGCGAAATTGCAAGAATTTGAAAAGTAAAGCCATGATGAAAAAATAGAAGAACTTGAGAAGCAATAGACATGTTGAGAAATGGGAAGTACTTGAGAAGCGTTGGGATTTTGAGGAATGAGTGTCCCAGTAGAAACAATATCATTTTGAGAAGTAGACAAGCATTATGAAAAATAGAAGCAACATTGGAAGCAACAAAAACTAAATTATTATTAGGATTGCAAGAAATGTGAAAAATGAATATATGAGAAGGCATAGGTTGAAGTTTTTGGATGACATCAATCAAGACATGAAGTTGATCAAGATGCTTTGAAAAGTATTCTTTAAACTTAGAGGCATGATCAACATTATGAGCACTCGTATATCTATTATCTACTTTATAATTTACGTTTTGAACTCTAGCTTTACCCTGGTTTTCTAAGGGAGCATCATCATCACATTCATGCACATTATCAATTTGAGATCCATTCACAACATTATCATTCAAACACACATCATTCCCATCATTTGTAAGAAAAAAATTGAGGGACACTTGATACATTTTCAGATTCTATTTTCTTTTTTGAGCTTGATCTAGAATTAACCAAATGTAATTCAATAAAATCAATAGGTTCTCAATTAAGTCTAGCACTCTTCATAATTGAATTCATAGATCTAATCAATTTAAGTAGCATAAATTGAAAACATACAACACACCATACAAACACACTAGGGTTCAAAAGAATTTCACAAAATTAAACTAGGGCTTGGGAAGCTAAGACTATTGGGTTTAAGAGCATGCAATGGACTTAACCCTACAAAAATTAGATAAATTCAGATTTGTCCTAAGATTAAGGAAGATCTTACACTACAAGTGTAATATAGCACGGGTTCTCCAAAATGTAATATGGATAAATGAATTACAACATATATACCCATTTGCTATTAATTAGGCATAATATTACGTGTACAAAATAGAAAAATGTCTAATTAATTATTCCAATTCCAGTTGGGCAAGCAGGAGGTTTAAAAGTGTATCTTAAATAACGCAAGATCTAGTGACAGTCGTCAAGATCTAAACACAAAAATACGAGCCTAGCAGTGACGGTGACCTTGCCCATAAATTTGATAATGATCAGAGAGCCCCCAAGAGCATAATCTACTTTCCCAAAAGAGTGTCATCCTGGCAAGTGGCAAACAAGCCAAAATTGATTTGACAATTGCACTCGCTTAGTAATACGCCCTTAACCTATAACACATTTTGGGATATGTGTGGCCAACTTGTGGCTATCATAACCTTTAATTAAGATTATATAATCATTTCTATAGCTTTATATTGTTAGTAGCATTAGCTTAGGGTTTTTCCATTACATAATTAGGGGATATATAGGAAGTAGTGGTTAGTATTTTATCATCATACTACGAATTCTATTCTATGTAAGGTAGTGGAGGTTGCCCCTTCAAAGTAGCTTAGTCATATTCTTCATTATTCTGCTTTTATTTCAATCAAATGGTGATTTATTATTGTGATTCTACTTTAGTAGCTTAATCATATTCTTCATTATTTTGCCTTATTTCAATCAAATGGTGATCTATTATTGTGATTCTACTTTAGTGGTGTAGTAATTTCATTACAAGTGGTATTAGAACTCCATTTGGGCAAAAGTGTGGTTGAAACCCTAATTTTGAAGAATAATCTAGATTTTTCCTACAATTCACTTATTGAAATTGGAAAATCATTCAAGGAAGCTATAATAAAAATTTGGGATTTTGTGATCATTGTTGAGCGAGTTATTGCAATTTTAAAGTTTTCCCTGAATTCGCTCTATAGGCTGCAATTTTAAGAGTTTTTCTACTTTCTCTACATTTTCAGAAAGCTCGCAAAAATCTAGTGGAGGTATGTTCTTTAATTTTTTGGATTTGAGGTTGGCCTAAGTTGAAAATAGTTTGGTCAAAGTCCGTTCAAAGGAGTAAATCAATTCTATGTTGTGAAGCCTTTGTATGGTAGGACAGCAGACTTAGGGCCAAGGCAAGGGTTCCAAAACTCTGCGAAAAACTCCTAACAAAGAGGAGGAGCCAAAATCAAGAATCAGTGGATCTTCTATTCCGAGGCTTTCTTTGACAAATCACAAAGTGAGGAAGCTTGAGTCTAGTGTGCAAAACATACAGTCTAATATGGCCAACAAAGGAGATGTGGACAACATCAAAGGAGAATTGAGCACAATCAAAGAAGATATGAGAAACATCACTACGGAATTGGTTGAGATCGTGATGGTCTTGTAGAAAATTCAGCAAAACCAACCACCTATCATCAATGCACAACCCACCCAAGGTGGATCTTCCAACCATTCCAATCCAAATCCAAGTACATCACAACTGTGAAACATGATGCCAAGAGTGTAAATGTGTAAGTTCGTTGGGAAGGATCCAGTCACCTAGATTAGCTAAGTGGATAACTTTTTTCATGGACATCAGATTTTGTTTGACCAAAGGTGGTAATGGCATCATTATATTTGGAACAGGAGCAATTAATTTTGTATCGATGGCTTTGTGCTCAAAAGAAGGATCTCACTATCAATTGATCAATTTTTACTAATGAATTATAGTTGCACTATTGCAACAGTGTGACAGAGAATCACTTCAACCAATTAGCAAAATTGTGCCAAACAAAGTCTGTTGGGGATTATATTCAATAGTACTAGACTCTATCCTTGCAAGTGGTGACAATCACGAATGAAAATTTAAACTTGTTTCTTGATAGGCTCAAGGATCACATCCATCACAAGGTTTGCATATTATATCCCAGTTTTGTATTTGAGGCTATTGTCATAGTACACACATCAAGGGAAGCGCACTAGTCACAAAAAGGGAGTCAATCACAAGCATAAGAGATAGGAGCACTCCCGCATAGTCATTTCCTCAGCCTACCAGACTAACCCCTCAACTAATTGAAGAGAAGAGGGCAAAAGGGTTATGTTTCAAGAGTAATAACAAGTACAGTCGAGGACATAAGTGTGTGAAAAAGAAATTGTTCTATAGTGAATGTGTCAATGAAGAAGAAGATGATGAAGATGTAGCATGGGAGGCTGACGATGAACCAAGGAAAGAATCAAAAGAAACCCAACCAGCTATTTCTTACCATGCACCTTCCAGAATTAGCACTCCACAAAACCTCAAGGTCATGGGTTTTCTGAAAAAACAGAAGGTGACAGTATTGATTGACTATGGTAGTACTCAACTTCATCAACAATAAATTGGCTATGCGCTTGAATTGTTTTGTTTATTCAACTCTAGAGTATCAAGTCATAATTGAATATGGTGGCACAATTAGTTGTTTTAGGAAATTCCATGGTATTAAACTCTTCATGGGAGAATATCTACTGGATAGCCCTATGTTTTCCAATCATATGGGTGGAGCAGACATTGTGTTGGGAATCCAATGGCTACCTACATTGGGAATGATTGAGATGAATTTCAAAGAGCTATTCATGTGCTTCCATCCATAAGGCGGGAAATTTGAACTGCATGGGTTACGTGCAAAGCCCCCACGATTGGTGCGTTTTCATCAAATGCAAAATTATCTAAAAAAAGGAGCAGATGGGTATGTGGCTCAGTTTTTTTCAATAACGGCACAACCATGAAAGGTGTCTAGACTGCCAAAAACTACAAGCTATTGTGGAGAAGCACTCAATAGTTTTCAGAGATATGCCAAAAGGACTTCCTCACAAAAGGGATCATGATCATGCCAGTCAAATAGTGCCAAGATGCCAACCATCCAACATTGGGCTTGACAAGTACCTATATGTCTAGAAGAGTGAGATTGAGAAGATGGTACAGAAGATATTAGAGATACATACTATCTATCATAGTCAAAGCGTTTATTTCTCTCTAATGGTGACGATGCATAAAAAGGATGACACTTGGTTCATGTGTCCTAACTACAAGGAACTCAACAAGTACACCATCAAAGTTAAGTTACCTATTCCTGTAATTGATGATTTGCTAAATCAATCACATGGTAATGTTTATTTTACAATACTCAATCTTCATTCTAGGTATCATCAAATCAAAAACAGAGATGAAGATATTCGTAAAACAACTTTCGAAACCATGAGGGCCATTATGAATTTTTGGTGATGCCTTTTGGCCTCACAAATGCACCATCTACATTTCAAAGTTTGATGAACTCTTTTTCGGCCATTTCTATGGAAATTTGTCTTGGTGTTCCTTGATGATATTTTAATGTACATCAAACATGGGAGAAACACTTGAATCTTGTGAATCAGATTTTGGGTATACTTGAACAACACCAACTTTATGCTAAGCCTTCCAATTGCACTTTTGGAGTCAAGGAGGTCAAGTATTTGGGCCACATTCTTTCACATGAAGGCATCAAGGTGGATCCTTGCAAGATCAAGGCTATGGTAGAATGGAAAGTTCATGAAACCCTCAAAAACCTCTGAGGAGTCTTGGGGCTCATAGGTTACTATTTTCATTGTAAAATATTATCGCGACATAGCAAACACTACTCACAACTTTATTGGACTCCTTCCATTGGAATGAGACAACCACCCAGACATTTGAGAAGCTAAAAGAGACCATGTGCACCACCAAAGTTATAGCTACTCCAGATTTCTCCAAAACATCCATTGTGGAATGTAATGTTTCGGGGTATGGCATGGGAGCGACACTCATGCAAGAAGGACAATGCATTGCGTTTGAGAGTCACTAACTCAAAGGTAAGAATTTTCTAAAACCTATTTATGAGAATGAAATGATAGCCATCCTTCACATAGTAAAACAAAGGTGACCATGTCTAATGGGAGAACACTTTAAAGTGAAGATAGATCATGATAGTCTAAAATACTTCTTGGAACAAAGGTTATCAAAGGAACAACAAAAATGAGTCACTAAGATGTTGGGATATGACTTTGAGATTGTATACAAGAAAAGAAAGGATAATGTCATGGTTGATGCACTATCCAGGAAGGATGAGTCTACAAAGGCAATGTTGTATGCCATGTCCAGATTACAGGCCGACTAAGTAGATGAAGCAAGATCAGAGTGGGAGAAGGAAGCGGCTACAAAGAATCCTACTCAAAAGCTCCAACAAGATCCGAGTGTGTCAAATAAATTTGTGTGGAAAGGGGACGCTCTCTAGTACAAGGATAGGTTATACCTGTGTAAAAATTTAACCCTTAAGCATAAGGTGCTTATGTAGCTCATGCTTCCCCCATAATGGGCGCTCAAGCTTCTTGAAAACCTATAATAGAGTCGAGCAAGATTTCTTTTGGGACGGGCTAAAAGGTGAAGTCCATAAATTTGTGGCACAAGTATGGTGTGTTAGCAAAACAAAAGGGAAGACAATAAAGCCCCAATTTTATTTCAGCCTCTATTCATTCCTAGCCAAAGGTGGGTGGAGGTTTCCATAGATTTCATCACAAGGCTACTAAAATCTTAAGGAAAAAATGTCATCATAATTGTTGTGGATAGACTCACCAGATATGCCCATTTTTGTGCATCATCGCATTTGTTTGTAGCAAGTACAGTAGCAACAACATTTATAGATATGGTTTGGAAGCTCCATGAGACCCCAAAATTCATAGTAAGTGATCATGGTCCTATCTCTATCTAGAATTTTTGGACTGAGTTAATCCCATGTTTTGGTACCAATTGGCTCTTAGCTCGTCTTATCATCCCCAATCTAATGAGAAATCTAGAATAGTCAACAAGTGCGTGGAGGGTTATCTTCGTTGTTTTACTTTGGATAAAAAAGAGAGATGGGTTCAACAGTTGACACTAGCAAAATAATGGTATAAAACATTTTTTCATACATCATCCAAAATGCCTCCATTTTTCGAAACTTTATGGGTACCACCCACCACCTCATCTTTGAGGGTCCAGCGAAAGGTTTGAGCAGTTGAAAAACACATTCAACACCGGCATGAGATACTGTCTAGTCTCAAAGAACTTGGCAATGATGTAGAACCACATAAAGCAACAAGCTAACCAACACCACAATGAAAGACATTTTGAAGTTGAAGAGTTGGGTTTTTGTGCATTTATAGCCATAAAATAAAATGTATTTGAAGCAGCAAAACAAGTATAACAAGCTTTCACCTAAGTATTACGGCCCTTATCAAGTCTTGCAAAAGATAATGAGTGTAGCATACAAACCGGAGTTACCTCACTTAGCAAAAATACATCCGGTCTTCCATGTTTCCTGTTTGAATAAGGTCATCGAAAAAAGAATTTCAGCCCAAACAGAGTTGCCAAAGCATGATGAAGAGTGAAAAATCATTTTGGAACCTTAAGGAATAATTAAGACACATTAAAAGGCTGTGGACAAAGATGGTTATAGAGTATCTAATCAAATGGAAGAATCTGGCCAATGAAGATGCAACATGGGAGGATGAAGCGTTCTTGTTGAAGCATCCAACAATCATCAACATTGAGGATAATGTCGATTTGAAGGTGAGGGCATGCTACACACTTAACCTATGGCGTGTATTGGGATATGTATGGCCGACTTGTAGCTATCATAACCTTTAATTAAGTCATATGATCATTTCTATAGCTTATATTGTCAGTAAGGTCGGCCTAAGGTATTTCAATAGTATAATTAGGGTATACATAGGAGCTAGTGGTTTGTATTTTATTATCATATTGCAAATTGTATCCTTATTGTAAGGTTGTGGAGGTTGCCCCCTCAAAGTGACTTAGTCATATTCTTCATTATTCGGCTATTATTTCAATCATATGTGATCTATTGTTGTAATTCTACTTTAGTAGTGTAGCAATTTCATTACACATGGTCTAGATCTCCAATAATCTTGCTCTATTTTCCATGCTAGGGCACCTATAACCTGCAAAACATATTTCTTTTCCTTGCGCTAGATTGGCAACAATATCATAAACTTAAGGAAAACAATAACTATTTTGGGTTCTATGTTGAGGGTTAGCTAGGGTTTTAAGTACTATCTACTTAGCAACACCCTAGACACTAAACAATATCAAAAACAACAAAGGGCATAATTGGAAATAATTTCAGTGACAGGAAACCCTATAGGTGTGCATGTGTGTCCTTCCTCCTCCTAATGATTACTTTAACATGAATTTGTGTGCATCGATGATCAAAGTTCTAACAATTGCTTGATCTCTCTAGAATTCTTGTGAATGTTCAATAGATTCACTGTGAAAATGCTCACAAGTGCTTGCTACTAAATGAACTACAATGTTTGTGTGTATATAGACAAATTGAATTCGAATTACGGCCTTACTGGTGCCCAACCCAATATCAAACAGTTGAAAAGCAAAAAAGGTGGGACAAAGGGGATGAGTGCACTTTAGCCACAAGGAGCCACACAAGGGGACCAAGATAGTCATTCACACTGTTGACACAAAGTTTGAGGATGGGGAAACAAAGGATAGAGAAGGGGACAATTCGAGGAGGCTAAGAAGAATAGAGGGATCATTGTTAATCGATAAATATGCCAATAATGTCTAATTTGGACAAAAGATCGATTAGTACACAAGCATCCTAAAATCATGCAATTTAACGACTAATAAACGCCTAGGGGGTATTTTGAAGTGTCTTCAAAAGGGTTCAAGAGAAAAGCATTCCCTAATAAAACACATAAATGCCAAAAATAAACAAAGGAATTGTTTAATTTTAAGTACACAACACAATTTAAAAAATAAAAAATAATAATGGCATCTTATTGCTTTGACTTTGGGTTTGATGGTAAAGAGCTTGTGCTTGAGTGGGGTAGGCACAAGTTTGAATCTAGAGGTAGAGTATGTGCACTCCAATGGTATAAGCTACCCTACAGTCTAAGCACAATTAACATTCAAACGATTCAGCTACTTTCCTTATAACCTTATTTGCATTGTTGGCTAGGCTAGGAGCTAGCCTAGTGCCCACAAATATATGAATGTTATAGTGCAAATTGATTATGTTTATAATAACATTTTATGGGTCAAAGATGATGCATGTACCAATCCTGCTTTCAATTACCCCTCTCTATAAAAGTGCAGATATCAACAATCCATCTAATTGCCAAACTACCATGGTCAATCCCCTCCTTGGAAAGCTATTTGGTAGCATGATAGAGCACAAAATTAGTAATTGGGCAGAAAAAGAGGGTAAAAGAGCAAAAGGTCAAGCAGGGTTTAAGCCAAAACATTCCATTATTAACCACTAAATCACTCTTAGACACTTGATTGAAAAAGTATGGGTACTCAAGGAGAAGAAGCTTCTTGTTGCTTTGTTGACTTCAAAAAAGCATTTGACATGGTCCTTAGAAGTAAACGTTGGAGTAGTATGGAGGAGCTTGGAGTTCTAATTGAATATAGAGCGGCAATGCATAGACTCTATGAGCAAGTCAGGGCCAAAATCAAAACAAGTGAACGTATATCAGAATGCTTTGGAAGCGACATTGGAGTCAAACAAGGATGTCCCCTATCTCCCACTTTGTTTGGGCTATACATCAATAAACTAGAGGAGTGAATAGATAATGCTAGTGAAGGGGGCGTCCACCTTAGCTGATTATGTTGTAAAGTTACTTTTATATGCAAATGATCTTATTCTAATTGTCAAAGCAGCCCATAGTTTGAGAGAACATTTGAAAGCTCTAGAGCTATTCTGCCAAGAGGTGGGAATGCAAGTAAGTACTAACAAGACAAAAGTCATGATCTTTTCTCTACAGAGAAAAAAGAAACAAATTGAGTTCCTTTTCGAAGGAAGCCCGTTGGAATGTCATGTCCCCCTTTTGGACATGAAGCGATTGAAGACCCTTAGCCTCACTTGTTTCCCAAGGGCTAAGGGAAAAGAGAAAAAGAAAGGGAAACACTTTGGTTTCTAAGAGTAATTGTAAAAAACATTTTATTGTTCTAATTTTCACTTAAGTTGTGTTTTTTTTAGGGTCATGGGAGCCCAAGGACTTAAGTGGAAATTAAAGGAGTTACTTTTTTTTAGATTTGAATTAGATCTTTCCCTCCAATTTGGGCGCCACCCTTGGGGAGGTGTATAAAAAAAAAGTGAAAGATCAATTGAAGGGATGGAATATTTTGATATTCATATCTTGGTCTTTGAGCATGAAAACGCTTGAGTCATTGCTTTGAAGATGAAAACCTTCAAGCAAAGAGATTGAGGACACAAACCCTCTTTTCTTCTGTGGGGCAACTTCATCTAGGAGCTAACATTGTTCTTCAATTTTAGAAAAAGATAAAAATAGGGGTTCCAAAGTGGGACGACATGCTTGTGAAGGTTTGCGACTTGGTTGGAGGGTGATTTGCACAAGCTTTGGGGTGATTTTGTGTCCTAGATATTATTTTGATTTTATTGTCTTATTTTTGTACTTGGGTGCTTTGGTTTGGAAGGGCTTTGACATTATTTGAGGGCCATTTCTTGCCCTAGAATATTCTATAATATTTTATATATTTTTCCAGCATTGAGCAATTTGGACTGGAGTACGTTTGGTAGGGTTTGAGGGCCTTCTCATGCCCAAACCTGATTCTGAATTTTATAGGAATATTTCTGAATTAATTCCTAATTTCTGATATATTATGGAAGGTCAATTGGACCCCAACATTGATTTTATTTTTCTATAATATTTAGAGAATATTTGAATAACATTTTATGCCAACTTGGAGCAAGTACAACATTCTAAAATGTGTCATAATAGCAGGGAATAAATCTAATAATTTTCCTAAGGGGGATACCTAGGGTTTGAAGCTCCACTTCACCCTTTGAAGGGCTATTTTGGCATGTTTGGGTTACCTAAGTAATGCATTGGTATTAGCATATTTTATGCTATTTTTAGTATATTAAATCAGCTGGAGTTTGTTGTTATAAAAATCAGAATTTCACATTTTTGGCTAGGGTTTCCCAAAAAATCTATAATTCGCAAAATTGTCTAATTTGAAAACATTATAGTGATATCAGAGCCAAAATTTTGGCCAATTGTAGGGTTTGGAATTGTTTACAATAGATCCTATCCAGGAGTTGTTGATGCGTGTACAAAAAAGAGATAGGGCTAGAATGAAAAGACAAGACAGTAAGTATCAGATTGTGCAACAATTTGCTATTAGCAATGCAACCCTAGCATCATTCAAAGAAAGGTGAAGGAATGATCATATTCAAAGTGCATGGTTGGAGAAACAAAATAAAGAAGACAAGGACAAGCTTATGGCCTTTGATGAGAATAAGAGAAAGACTGATATGAAGGCAATCTATAACACCTTGGAAGGATTTTTAAAGGTGCACACAAGAAATAAAAGTAGAAGAGTAAAGAAAGAAGAACCTCTAGCGAATTGCCCGAAGGATCCATCACCAAAAGAGGGCACAAATTCAGAAGTGAAAGAGGTTAGTGAGCAGCCAACTTTTAGAAGTTCTAAATTGTAAAAATCAAAATGTTTAGGGCAACAAGATGAAGGTTTCCAGCAAATTCATGCATAGCAAAAAGGGCTGCAAGTGGAAGATATCAATGTGGTAGAGCCAAGCGTTTTGGGACAGCCAAGTACCCCTTTTTCTGAATACCAAAAATCAGAGATTGTGGGGCAACAAGGTGAGGTTTTACATCAAGCTAGTGAGCAGCAAAAGGCGCTGCAAATGATAGATAATGAAAAGGGAAAACCAAGGGTAGAGACTTTGGAGAGTATAAAGGAAACAAGTGAGCCTCAAGATGAAATTTTTAAAGTTGTTGAAGAAACTAGAGTTGAGAAAGAATAATGCTGGAAAGAAATTGTCACTATTGCAGATTTACATACAATCAAAGTTGCAATGGAAACAACAAAACCAGAATATCTTCATGTAGTCAAAGACAAGGAGGTGGCCATCAAATGTGCAAATGAGGCCTTAAATGATCATAAGACAATGAAGCTTAAGGTTGATAAACTTACCCTTGAGCTTGAATCTACCAAGGACTCCTTAAAAAATAGTCAAAGGGCATTTTTTGAGGCAGAAAATCAGAGTGATGTTGCAACAAGGTTTAGGGACCGAGAAAATGAAGCAGGGCAAAGGAAATCGAGCAAGTAGTTGATGAGCTCGTTAGACTCCAAAAAGACCTTGAATTGGGATATTTTTCAAAAAATTCAAAAGTTGAAAATGTAGAATTGGAGCAAAGAAATATAAATAACTTCCAATATTTTGGCAATCCACTCGTGGAGATGGATGTTGAGATGGATCAACGTGCAGATTTCATTTGGGATCCAGGAAAAAATTTCAGACCATGGCAAAAGGTTGCAATTTCCAAGTTTGGGCAGCCACCACCAACAAGACGAATTTGCCGTACTTCATGTTTGGTAATTAAATTGAATTCCGGAAACTGTTGTTCCTTGAATGCAGAAAATTTTAAGTTGTACATACCAAATAGGTTTGTTTATTGCACTCAAAATTCTGAATTTTGCATGGTAACAAATTCCGAAAGTGACGAGGAAGAAAATTCTGGGAAAAAGGTAATCTTGCATAGTTTGAGTTATAAGGCACCTTTGGAGGTGACCTCAAAAGCAATGGAAGGGGTCTCCCATGAGAAAAAAATCAGTAGGGGCAGCAAGAAAGAATGTTTTTTCTAATTTGGAGCAGCCGCCTTCACTTATGAAATTTGGTCATTCATATGGTTTGGTGAAGGAATCAAAGTTGGGAAAATGTCGTCCTTCCAAAGAGATCAACGAAATGGCGAATGGACAGCCCTCAAGGTATGAAAAGCACCACTTGTTTTCTTGTTTATTGAACCCAATGAATGTTGGAAATAATAATTTGAGTCAAGAATTCAAGGAGGCAGAAAATCAGCTTGCAAATAAGAGAGGAACATCTGAAATTTCGATGAGAGGTAGGCCAAATTTACACTCAGAAAATTCTGAGTTGTTTTTGCAAAATCTGAAAATGTCATACTCAGAAAAATCAGGGGAAAAAGGTACAGTACAGCTCCCAATAAATTCTGGAAACACGTGTGCAAAGTCTAATTTTTTCTTCTCAATAAATTCTGAATTGGTGAGGCCAGTACTGCTGCCTACTAAGGACAAAATTTCTAATATTTTTGACATGCTACAGCCCATGATAAGTTTTGAAAATGCATATAAATTGGGGCACTCCTTTCATGACAAGAAATTGGTTGGTACAAGTATGGTACTACTCTCTCTAAATTGTAAGTATGGATCCTTGTTAAGCTCTAAATGCAATCTTTACATGATTGATGAGGTTGACAAGGGGCAGCAAAGGGGAAGACATGAGGCTCACATGAGGGTACCAATGCAAGGTTGCTTGCATTTCCATGATATCTCCTCTCAAGGTATGCTTTCAATATGTTTCAAATTTACTCTTTTTTTGCAAATTGGGAAAAAATTGTCATGGCAAATAGGAGGGTATAGAAAGTTGATGGGTGCTTGCCAAGGTAACATGCACTCAATGACTAAGGATCAAATAAACATTTTCATATGAGGTAGTAAGGTTTTAATCTCCAACCATGATCTTTTTTCTAACACACCTTATGAGTGCATGATGATATCCATTGGAGATCTATGTGTGAAAAGTCCATCTACATGCAATTTGGCAATGGATAGGTTGACAATTTGGAACATTTGTAAGGTTGTAAAGTGTAAATACAGTCCTCTAATCATCAAGTACAGGTCTCTTTGTGAAGTTTTTCTCTCCAAGGTAGGAAGGCGTAAGGGCATGAGGGCCAAGGTTTGCATGTTGAGAAAGTTTCCAGCCCATGAAAGGCATGAAAGGACAAGATTGAGGACACTGCCAGCCCCTCGGATTGAGTAATTTTTGAGTACTAAAGTCACAATGGAAAGTGGAGGCAACATTGACATCTCTCACATGCTCTCAAGGGCATTCCCACATTTGCTTTCAACCACTTCACAAGTGGAAAGGAAGAAGAGGACTTTTTTGGACTAATGTGTTTGTGTCATGTGCATGAGCTGATTTAGGGCCAATCAAGGTCCAAATTTTTTAAGACTACCTTGCCGGAATATTCTTTTCAGCCACTGCCATATTGCAATTTCGGATGCATTTTTTTTTGTCCATCATCCTTTTGATACATCCGGGGTATGAGGCCGCAAGGGGACAAAGAGAGAAGACTAAGCGCTGTTGTTTTTTCATTTCCAGCTTGCATAAAAAGTGAAAAATATTCATCTACAGCAGTAGAAGGCTTCGTCATGAGGGTTTTCTTCATTGGGAAGGACCACGGATCAAGTTTTGCATGAGGCCCATGGTGGAGACAGCCCCTTGGTTACTACGATTTCTTGAGAACAAGCAATTTTGGGTGGGGAGGATTGTCATGTCCCCCTTTTGGACACGAAGTGATTGAAGACCCTTAGCCTCTCTTGTTTCCCAAGGGTTAAGGGAAAAGAGAAAAAGAAAGAGAAACACTTGGTTTCTAAAAGTACTTGTAAAAAGCACTTTATTGTTCTAATTTTCGTTCAAGTTGTGTTCTTTTAAGGGTCATGGGAGCCCAAGGACTTAAGTGGAAATTATAAGAGTTACTCTTTTTTATATTTGAATTAGATCTTTCCCTCCAATTTGGGCAACACCCTTGGAGAGGTGTATAAAAAGAACGTGAAGGATCAATTGAAGGGATGGGATGTTTTGATATTCAAATATTGGTCTTTGAGACTGAAAATGCTTAAGCCATTGCTTTGAAGATAAAAACCTTCAAGCAAAGAGAGAGTGGACGCAAACCCTCTTTCTTCCGTGGGGCAACTTCATCTAAGAGCTGCCATTGTTCTTCAATTTCACAAAAAGATAAAAGTAGGGGTTCCCACGTGGGGCGACTTGCTTGTGAAGGTTGGCGACTTGGTTGGAGGGTGATTTGCACATGCTTTAAAGTGATTTTGTGTCCTAGATATTATTCTAATTTTATTGTATTATTTCTGCACTTGGGTGATTTGGTTTGGAAGGGCTTTGACATTGTTTGAGGGTCATTTCTTGCCCTAAAATATTATGTGATATTTTGTATATTTTTCTAGCAATGGGCAATTTGGATTGGAGGAAGTTTGGTATGGTTTGAGGGTCTTCTTATGCCAACCCTGATTCTGAATTTTATAGGAATATTTTTGAATTAATTCCTAATTTCTGATATATTATGGAAGGTCAATTGGACCCCAACATTGATTGTATTTTTTTATACTATTTAGAGAATATTTGAATAACATTTTATGCCAATTTGGAGCAAGTACAACATTTTGAAAATTGTAATAACAGCAGAGAATAAATCTGATAATTTTTTTAAGGGGGACACCTAGGGTTTGAAGCTCCACTTCACCGTTTGAATGGTTATTTTGGCATGTTTGGGTTGCCTAAGTAATGCATTGGTATTAGCATATTTTATATTATTTTTGATATATTAAATCAGCTAGGATTTGCTGTGGTAAAAACCAGAATTTAACATTTTTGGCTAGGATTTCTAATAAAATCCAGAATTTGGAAAACTGTCTAATTTGGAGACATTACTATAGTTAGAGCCAAATTCTTAATTATACTATTTTTGGCTATCATCAGCATGCTAGTGTCCCTATGTGGTTTGGGGTGTGGCTTGTTTCCTTCCAAAAAATTCTTAAATATACCATATTTCCAAAAATTGCAGGGGACCAACAGTTTAAAAAATGTTTTATATAGTTGGTTTTCTACAGTGCATCAGGTTAAGTAAGAATTTCATATTGACTTCATGGGATAAGAGTAAAGTACAAAAAATTAGGAAACATACGGAGAAGGGCGAGAGCATGAGCGGCCCCACAGGCAATGGTGGAAATGGGAAGGGAGGCCAAGGAGGTCACAAATTGAGGGACCCACTCGTCCTGCTCCCTTCCTGTGCCCAGCTGCCCTTCTGTGCCTGCTCCCCAACTCCATATAGATACTTGTCGCTTCTCTTTCCCATCCATTATTTTAGACGGTTTAATCTCCGCACGGATTGGTTGTATACACCACTGCCATGAGCTTGAAGTAATTTAACCTTATGCGAGTTACTTCAAGTGTTTGGGCTAAACAGCCAACGGTTAAACGCTATTCACTCGTACATTTCGTCTCTGGATAAATCTAAACCCCAATGGGAAAGCACTAGTTTTCGCTAGGCTTTAATGTCCCGTCAATCTTTTCTAAAATGTCTTATACTGGTTTATACCTCGCTTTTAATAGAAATATAGTGTAATTTTGATGTCTTTTGGCTGTACTACTGCTTAAATTTTTATGTAAATTTGTAATTAACTGAATTTATGGCTTCTCGTTATATTACAGTTGTTCATTCACATATTTTGGGAAAAAAATATAATACTAATGATCTATAGGGTAATAGAGCTTGTGTATGGCCATCAGAATTATATGGTTGTTTGAATTTATATTTAAATAAAAAACTGTTGAAATAATATTTATAAAGTTTTGTAATTTGAAAAAATAGAAAAGTTAGAAAGCTTAGGATAAATATTTAAAAAGTTTTGTAATTTGGAAAAATAGAAAGCTTAAAAAACTTAAGATAAATATTTAGAAACTATAATAATTATTATTATAGATTTTTTTTAATATAATTGTAATAATAAAATATTTATAATTTTATAATTTAAAAATATTATATAATAGAAAGTTTAATAAATAATTGTTTTTAGTAAAAGAATAGAAAGTTGGTAATGAGATTAATATCATGTTATTTCAAAACTTTTTATTGGTTACAATAAGAAAAATATAATCACAAATTAGACAATATTTTCATAAGAACAAAAAAAATTAGATAAATGATAAAAGAAATAATTTATAACATAGCATTTCATTTGATCACATAACATAACAAACATGAGGTATGGATCTATATCGCATTTCGAATTGAATTATTTTAAGTGATTGCATCAAAACATTTAAAAAGAAGAGTTTCAAAATATCATATTGTTATACGTAAATAAATATATATGTAAAGATGAGAGTTTAATTAATTTAAAAGAAGATGATTGATTTAAACAGAAACATTTATATTACAAGTTAAAAACTATTATGTGTGGGACGTACACATTTATGATCAATCCAATAAAAAATTATAGATAATCAGCAAAAGAATAGAAACTTACTAATAAGTGAGATAGTGTTATTTAGAAAGTGTGAAAATATATTATTATTTATAATTAAAAACTACATATAAACTATGACAATTAACTATGACTTTTTAGAATAATAAGTTAAGAATAGAAACTTACTAATGATTGATTAGTGTTATTTAGAAAGTAATTTTTAAAAAAAATAAAGAACAAAATTTTAACCAATCTTTAATAAGTAAATAGAATATTCTCTAATATCATCCTAGGGAATATTTTAAAATATTGCATACAAAACTATAGCATTATCATAATAATATGTTAAATCGTGTAATTTAATTGGTTGAAATGAAAAAATTAATTGTTCAATCGATTCTTATAGTACCCTACAGGACAAGGACTGATAATATTTCACATTAACATTTATATTGTTGAATTTGTGAATATATTTGAAAGGCATCTTCAGTGAAGAAACTTCATATGCTTGTTTTAAAAATATTTTATGAGGTAATGATTTTGAGAGTCCATTTTATGTTATTTTGTGAATTCTCTATTTTCAAATAGGATATTTTTTCGAGAGAATTCTCTTTAAAAATATACTCAAAAGTTCAACGCAAATTATATGGATTCCTTGTGGAATTAAGTTAAATGCACTCCAAAATATGTTAAAGGGTTCTTTTTGTTTTTGTTTTGCTAATGTTTAATGTGCTTCAACTATACTACAAAAAGGTCTTTAATTTGTTAGAAGATCTTTGCTTGTTTTTTCCCATGGACATGTGATTTTGTTATTTCAGAATGGTTTTCCCTTGAGGTTTCAGTTTGGGTTGAGTTCTTTGGTCACCCTCTGCATTATTGGCCCTTTATTGACCATCTAGCCACTTCATTTGGTCGTTTAGTGCGCAATGAATTGAATAAATCATGTATGGCTCATCCTTAGAAATGTGTCTATGTTGAGGTTGATATCTCATGCAACCTTTACAAAATCATTGACATACAAATAGGGGATACATGTCATGTCCAACATGTATTGTATATCAAATTGCCTAAAATTGCTTCCATTGTCAATAGTTTGAACATAAAATCAAAGATTGCCCATTGTTGGCCTCTTGGGCCAACCGAGTTTCAAATCTACCAACTGAGATCTCTTATTCTAGTGTTGATGATGATTGGACTACTACTAGCAATTGATAATTCAAACAAAATAAGGGCATTGTGTCAAACCCTAATGTAGGTGTATCAACTCGTAAAAAAATTGTATGAACCCTAGATCGAGTGCTCGTACTCAGGATATGTCTGAAGTTTGGCATAGTGGTAGCTCAACCCTCTTGGGAGCCAATGTTATATATGTGAGTCCTTTAAGGAGTCATGTAAACAACAATTTTCTAGCACTCATTTGACAGCCAATGTTATATATGTTTCTTAAAAAACTATTTAATATTCTCAATCATCTCTCTAAATTATGTCTCTTCAAAAGGTACCTATTCAACATTCTTGCAATCCACCTCATCAGTTGGAGGAGGGAGAATACATGTTAGATAAGCGACATTCATTTCAACTCGGTGATTTCTTGTAAAATAATCAACAATATTTTTTGCACAACAACTATATCGCCCTTTATGGCTTAGGGTATCAGGATATGTCCTTGGATCCCCATTAATTATGAGTATTTATTCATGGAATGTATGGAGTCTTACAGACATAACTTTCAAGTATGTGGTGCTTGATATTTGACAACGATTTCTAAATCTTGATAGTTTGTGTTTGTAATAAATCAATATAGTTGCCTTTTTGCTCACAACTATCAATAAGGTTATTTGGTTTGATAATCATTTTTTGACTAGAAATCATGATCTTGGTTGAGGGGTAGTAATTACATTCATTTCTCTAGAATGGTAGTAGCACTATGTTCATCATGGATGTGATCCCACTAACTAGAGCCTTTGGGTTTTGTTAGATGTTGAAATTTGCTCCTTATGCATTATTATTCTTTATGCCTCTAGTGATGTAGTGGGAAGGTCGCAGCTTTAGAGGTGGCTTACTTAGAAGCTTCCAAATGCACATTGGATCTTATGTGTTGACTTCAATATGATCAAGATGACATTTGACAAGTGTTAGGAATATAGAACACAAAGCAATATTAATGAAATAAAGACAAAAATAAAATATAGAAAACATAACATAAGAGAGACATATATTTAACATGGTTCACCCAAAATGGGTTGTCCACACAAAAATAACCAATTCTTCTCTTATTCAGTCCAATAAATGAAGGGATAAACCTGCAATATATCCATTGTAATCTCCTTTTCAATCACACACAATATGTCATCATGATTACAATGCCATCATATCAAAAGAGGGTTACATATTAGGACAAAAATGCACCAACATAATTTCTATCACTAGATATATAACTTAATAGTGAATGGTCCATATTTACTACAAAATTACAATATTTTACAATGCATTTTTCACAAAATTTTGCTTTGGGGTTGCTACCCCTGAACCCCTATCAGGGGGGCTCCCTGGACCCCCATGGTGACCTTAGTTGGGGGGGTGTTGCCCCCACACCCCCCCCTCTCAGGAATTGGGAATTATAATAAGTTCAGGCTCCACCATCCAACAACACGTAAGTCCCCTTCCATATGTGTTAGAAAACTAGCAAGCGATAGGCATGGTGTTTTTTTATTATTATTATTGGTAAAAGATGAGTTTTGAAAGGGACCATACCCTTTAACAAAAATTAGAGAAGATAAAGCATGATCACAAGTAAAATAAAAAGCATACAAGAAACATGCCAAACAAAATCCATAGAGGCTAAACTACAAGACATCAATTAAAAAAACACATCCTATCGGCATAATATCGAAAAAGGTGATAAGAACATAGGGAGTTGTAGAACAAAAATTTAGTGGTCAACAAGGTCATAAAGACTCTCTAATGCCTCCTAATCTTATTTCAACATTTAGAGTTGGTTTTTAAAGGATGCCTTCTCAATCCTATCAGTTTCTTGACTGTTTCCTCTTCTTTCCTCTCAATCTTTTATTGGCACCTTCTTGGGGGTCCCCTTCTTTCCTCTTCTTGAAATTCTCTTATAGAGTCTTGATGTTGGAGGCATAGTTTTTAATGGTGGATTTATTGATTGAGATCACTTGATCCACATCCCCTTTAATGTACTCCACTTCCTTATCCACTCTCTCCAGCTTATTGTTAACATTAGCCATGTCTTCACTAATCTGACATATATCTTGAAAGAGGTCCCAATTAAAAATATCCTCTTGAGGCCTTGTTTTGTTGGTAGATTTCTCCCTATCTAGTTGCATCTGCATTTCCTTGAAATCTTTTTTCAAATTCTCGTTCTCATTAAACAATCCTTTCATAATGTCCATTTGCAGTCTAAGGGCCTTTTCCAAATTCTTGATCCTTCATGCTTGGTTTTCCTCTTTCACATTATTCTTCTTTCCCTTAAGGCTAGGTATGGACCACTAAATAAGGAATTGACATCCTATAGGTCTAGATCACTAAAGTACAAAGGGTGGGTATCCACTAGAGTGTCAGGCATATCTTCACCTCATCACTAGACTTCAATTGTGTAGTCCTTGCCTTCTTTTTCCCTTTGTCATACTTTAGCCTAATGTCTTTCTCAGAGGTCAACACTAATTTTAAAGGTTGAGCAGTGTCCTACAACTTCAAATCCTTGGTTTGCTTGGATAACCTAATTGAGCTAGCTAGGCATTCCTCATCTGAGTTAAGATTTTAGCTAATGGGATTTTTATAGTAAAAACCCTAGGGGCCTGTTTAAGAATAGGTCCTCCTCCCTTATAATATTTTATGGTAGGGTTCACCTCTCACTTGACTGGTGACACTAGAAAGGGAGGATGGGGCTCAATTTCCTTAAAATAGTGGATGGGTGGGCAACTTAGAAAAGTAGAAAAATCAAGGCTTAATAAATGGGCACCTCAATTATTTCATCTTGAAATTCAAGAATAGAATCCTTTAAGGACATATGGAGAAAGAACATGATGTGCATCAATTTTCTATGTCTAAAATGATTAAGCAAGGATAAGTGATATGAATAAATTTTGTTGAACCTACCTTATAGTGTCAATTATTTCATGATGTGTAGGCAAACTTCCACCCATGGGGTGGGTAGAGAGGTCCTAAGTATCCCATAATCAAGCTAATGAATCATTTTGACCTCCTTAAATAAGGTGTTGAGCTCTTAATTATTCTTCCTTCTATCCTTATATATTTTTAGACCATTAGTAGGCATACTAGTAACTTTAGCGATAGTTTCTTTAGAAAACTGAATAGAAACCCCCTTTAAGTTTAACGTTCTATTCTTCTAGGCTTTTCTAGAGTACATGGATAAACTTAGGTCGTGGCCATTTATACAATCAATGTAACTCCCTAGTTTACCCATCTTGACAATGTTCCAAATTATGGAGTTTATCTCAACACCTTTGCTAGGCAAAGGTTTGAGCCTTAGTCAATCCCCCCCCCCCTTGGTCCCTTTAGAAAACAAGGGAATATTACTACCTTTTATGTTCTTCTTATCTACTAAAGAGGAAGCAAGTTGTGTACTAATGAAATGGGGATTGAATGGAAAGTGATTAGTATAACCTATAAAGCATGTCAAGGGGGGCATGTCTTTTAATCATGTCTCATAAATAGGTAATTCTACTAAAGCATGTCCTTCCATGCATATAAATTTTGAAGGGTCTTCACACAAGGCTTACCTACAATAAAATAAATTTAGTTTGTATATAAATTTTGATAGGCATGGTATTATATACAAAATAAATTTTGTTTTTATGACTCAAATTTCTCACACCAACCAAAGTCTTAAGTTTGGTTCATGTGGTCTAATATCTATAATGGATCTAAAAGAGTGATTAAATGGGTTGATGAGGCCATGATATATTCTCATTTATGCTTCTTCTTTGATATTTGTTTCTCATTACTAATGGAAGCTCTGTCAAATGTTGTCCTTTCTGACTACTTTCTAATCCAATTATGTATTGAATGAAATTTCAAATAGACCAAAGTTGACAAAACTCATTTTTTCTTAATACTGCATTATTGTACCTTGCCCCACTCTTGTGTATATCTAGTATATTTAGAATATTACTCCACATTCTTATGAAAAATCACTTAAATTATTTGGTGGAGAAGGGATGCTTCAGTTTCTTCACATCTATAAACATCAACAAATGCATATCAATCAATTCCAAGTGTAAGTGGCTTAACTTTGGCACTACATCAAATTTGTAGACACATACAATTCTCATGGTGCTTAAATCAATGCTATATTTCATTGGCTTAAAGTTGATGACAAAGTTTCAAAGGGAATTTATTAAAATGCTTAAGGTCAAACACTCCTCTCAACAAATAAAATCCATTTAAGAAGCTAACTAACTACTTAATTTCTTGATATTGTGCAAGATTTTATCTATTATTATCAACAAGTTTTTAAAGTGCATGAGTCCTCTGCTACATGAGAACAAACTCTCTACAAGTTTTTATTGGTGGTCCCATGCAAACTCTTTCAACCTTAATGAGTTTCATGCGATCTGTATGCACTAATGAAGAACTTTAGGAAGCTACCATGAAATGGTGGATGATAAAGAGCCTAGGTGTAATGGTTTTCCATATGAAATTCACATAGTTTTTATAAGGCATTAGATTGGGGAACAATTTTATCAATTCTACCTCAAAGATTTTCATAGTAAAACCCTTAGCCAAATTATTAACAAAGGTAATTTTAAAATCATACCTCCTAAGGATGGTGATCCTAGGAAGATTTACAATTGGTGGAACATCCCAAGTTTAGTGCATTAGAAAATCTCAACATGATGATTGTTAGACTTGAACACACATGATTAATTAAAATTGCACACATGTGTGCGTACATGTGCATGTGTGTGTGTGTGTGTGTGTGTGTGTGTGTGTGTGAGAGAGAGAGAGAGAGAGAGAGAGAGAGAGAGAGAGAGAGAGAGAGAGAGAGAGAGAGAGAGAGAGAGAGAGAGAGAGAGAGAGAGAGAGAGAGAGAGAGAGAGAGAGAGAGAGAGAGAGAGAATATTGTTATAGTTTGGGAAATTATGAAGTTAGATCGTTAGTATAAATAATAAGCACTTTTCAGCAAAATTGATTTCAAGAAAGCCTGTGATCACATTAGATGGCCATTCATTCTTGTTATGTTACAAGATTTATGGGTTAATCTTAATTTTCTTCAATATATTCAAATATTTTTTGCTAACGCCTTTTCTTGTCTCTCTACCAATGGTATGCACTCATAGTGATTCAAAATGTTATGCTTTATT
Source organism: Torreya grandis (assembly GCA_037957365.1). Taxonomy (NCBI): domain Eukaryota; kingdom Viridiplantae; phylum Streptophyta; class Pinopsida; order Cupressales; family Taxaceae; genus Torreya; species Torreya grandis. The sequence continues at coordinate 297,717 of JARHVA010001773.1, forward strand.
AAGTAAGGGTTCCCTTTCCCCCCCACATTATACGTGTTAGTTACATAAGGCTTTGGGCAAATTTTGGCTAAGGCTATGTCCCATGGACTTTTAAAGGAAACTCTTTCCTTTCAAATAATTCCCCTTAATTTGTTAATGACCACTTTGTATATGAATCATTCCTCACATTAATTAAAGAAAAATATTAAGTCAAGTAAGCTATGTAGCTCCTTGACACTTACTATATGGGATCAATTTTTAGTATTCAATGGAGGAATATGTAATGTTATAGGTAGTCTTTCATTCCCCCTCCTTCTTGGATATAATCTTATACTTGTAATTGGATTCAACAAGGTGATATTTTTCACTTCCTTTGCATCTTTTTTGTGTTTCAAGCTACCCCTTCCAGTCTATACAAACATGTCATCGACAATGCAAAAATGAAACTATCATACTGTATCACTAAACCACTATCTCTAGCTAGTGAATTTCAAATTCGACCTAAGGTTCTCATTGTGTCTCACATATTTTGTTCTTCTTTTTGAAATCCCTCTAAAACCTCATATCAAAAGCTTGAGTTACTCCTTAGGTTTTTTCTTTGGGCTAGCTATGAACATGGGAAAGGTTTACACTACTTTGTTTAAGATTATTGTTGTCTTCCCAAGGAAGTGAGAGGTTTGGGTCTACTTAACATCTAATGGAAATATATTTTGATATGTTATAAAAGGATCATCTGAGCTATCAATGGAAATGAAGCATAGAAAAAAATACTAAATAACTTTATCTTTGTTGGTACCCTTTTGGAAGAGATGCTTGGAATGGGTTGGGCTTTCAAAACCTTCTTATTTTGTATGTTTTTATAAAGGTCACAAGTATTTTATTTTTAAGAATATTTATAAATCATGGGAAACCATCAAACTTTATCTATTATTGAATGTAAATGACTTTAGTGACACTCTCTTCATCAATCAACATTCATTATGGTGGTCTCTAATTATAAACTTTCATAATGTCCCCTTTGTATAGATGCCTTGGGTCTATGCTCTCAGAATTTTAAAATAAGGTTTGCACACTATAAAATATATATGATTTAAAACCTCTTGGGCTTGGCTCTCTTAGCTTGAGGTCGAAGAAAATTTTCACCTTCAAAAAAATGACAAAGATTCTTTCTAGGTGGTTATTGATGTTGTTCTCATGTAGCATAAAATTGAAATAATTTCCAACTGACCAAGGTGGAAGGATTGGAAGTGGTATTTTGAAACCCCCTTATTCAGTTATACTCTCAATAATGGATATGAATATTTCTTTCCTTGGATACCCATGTAGCAAATGTTCAATGAGATATGGTCTCATTAGTCCACTACTCACATTTGGGGTAGTAGATTTAAAACCATCTAAAGTTATATTATTGAGCCTATGCTTTTTTATTTTGATTGGTGTTTTTTGTATCAAGGTTTATCATTGGGTCATTGCCTTGTGAATTTAGGCATTCCTCATCCCAAGTGTCCTTTATGTAGCCAAATTAAGACTATTAAGCATTTTTTTGGTTCTACATTAAATCTTAATTGAGAGGAAATGGATTAATGAACTTTTAAAACCCTTTCAGTCAAATCCTTTCATTTAGAAAAATATTCTTCTTAGGGATTGGTTTGTTCTTCCTACAAAATTTACACATATTCGACATACTTTCTAAGTGGAATTTTTATTTTTTATTTGGAAAGAAATAAATCTTGACATTTTTATTCATTCTATGTTTGATGATAAATTATCTACTTATAATAAGGATGTGGTGGTATCAGATCAACAAGGTGGCTCTAGAAGTGGCCCCTCTTGAAACTTAGTTGGATCACGAGGGCAATGGTCCTTGCATAATTACTTGTGTGCCTCCCTATTTACCTCTAAGGGATAAAACTTTATATGGGGGCCAATGTGAAAGCCACTATCACAACCATACTTGATGGTATTCACCTCAAAGGCACTAACCTCCTTCGATACAACATGGCAAGTGGTATCTTCTTCACCATTGCAACAAGTTATCATGTTTAGGTCTAATCATTTCTCCTTGCATGACTTCTCTAGATGGAACACAAGAGTATCCCCATGATAAGATAGAGGTATTGAATGAATAAAAATATGTAAAAACTTGTTGGGAGCCATTACATAAGGGTGATGACTTACTGAATGTTGGTTAGGACAAGATAGATTGCTAAGAACTGCAATCTATTAATAGTCTCTTCACTTTTACTGCTTTATTTTTTGGTTTTAAAATGTTTTGTTGAATGTATAGTTGATCATATTCTTTTCTTGAACTTGGATCTTTTTTGAGTTTTTTTGGGACCCTTGGCTTAGTATCATAGACTTTGGGGTGTGACCCAAGGTTCTTAACCTTTTATGAATAATTTATAGTATTTTTTATAAGTAATATAACTTTATTTCATCAAAAAAACACAATGGTATTTTGGATTATTTGGATAGGGTGTAATTAAAATTATTTTTGAAATTCCTATCGAGAGTTAAAACTATATTAATAAAAAAATAATATATTTTTCATAGCTCAAGGGGATCCACCAAACACATAAACACTTTTAAGGGATGTTATTATTGGTCGTAGTCCCTCAAGGTTTTATGGATATGTCACTAACATCCCTAGTAGGATAACACATTCATTAAAATATACTTCAATTATTTAAATAATTAGTTTTATATTTTTTATATGGTCGAACCCACTTACATTATAAGCAAATGGCAAATGAAGTTTACTTGTTTGTGGGAAAACTTGGATCTTACTCTTTATCATGACAATCAACATGCCTTTCTAACTAAGCTACTTGTCATCAAAGAATGCATCAAATAATTATTAAGCTTGTGAAGATCAAACATTTGATGACAAATTTTAGTGTTTTTTAGGCTTAATTGGTCTACAAGATACAACAAAGTATGTAGACAATGTAATTCTCTTTGAATCCTCTCTATAAAGTGTAATTTTAAAGTTTTTTTTTTTGACATGAACCTTCATAATATATGAAATATTCCCAATTAAAGGGCCTTCATAATCCTTGAACTCTTCCAAATCATAGTGCCCATAAAAATAAGTGATGAGTTAGATATAGATTAAGACGACAAATAATTAAATGCAAAATACAATATAAGACAAAATTGAGAGATGACTTATTTTAATGACTTATTGTCAAAAAATAGTTCATGCCACAAAAACATTGTTTCCTTATGGACATTTTATTATATGTTTGTTTAGATTCAAAATAAAATAACCAATGTTTGATTATCATGATATATGAGTTCACGAACCAAACTTTATGATTGTAAGTATTAGAGTAAGCACGCCTTATACCATTGTATAATGGGCATATCAGGAGAAAATGAGTTTCACTTTCTATTTCATTTAAGTTACACATCTTATATATTATTATTTTCCAAAGTGTGTTCGATAGTTTCCATCTACCAATTTTGTTATACGGTTCATATGAGTTCGTTCTTACTTTTATAATCATAATTTTCTTTTTAAACCTAACAACCTTATATGGGCATGATGGGTGTTCAAGTTTTGGATTGATGATGCTTGTATATTAAGATAGCTTTATTTTAACTTGATATTTTTATCCTTATAAAGGTGATTGAATATTTCTTTTCAATTTTTAATTTTAGGTTGGTGCAACATTAAATGGTTATTTCACCGTGGATGCCCACAAATTTCAATCATTTATTTGATTAATTTTTCTAACCTCTTTTTATATGAAGATGTGTTGGTCAATGATAATAAACCTATATTGGTCTAGTTTTCCATCTTATGTTTGTTTAACATATAACATTTTAAAGCTTAGTTTTCAATGGGTAATATGTCATCTTCGATGAGGAGGATAGAATAAGGTGTATTTAATTTAATTTTAAAGTTACAAATAATGTTTTCTTTTTGAAATTTCTTAGTTTTGTTTCATTTTTCCTAAGACATGATTCCACTTAAATTTTTACAACTAGAGAGGATCATAAGTGTTAAAAGGCTAGAGAATAGTGCTTTATTTTTATCCCAGTGTCAATGTTCAACATCTTTATAATGATTTTCCAAAAATTAATTTAGGCCAACCATCCCACAAGGATTTTTTTTCAATGCCAAGGATTATATGTAATTAATGATTAAGATTAACACCCAGGTGTTGTATACACCAAAATTTAGCACAAGACCCTTAGTCCCAATTTATCTTATTTGGAAAACATGTAAATTTTAGCTTGTTTATAAGGCTACTTTAACCCCAAAATAGGTCTATACTTAGTCTATTGAGCCTAAAAATCACCTCAACACTTATAAAAAATGTTTATGTTAATATATCTAGACTATTTCTCACTTATAACCCAACCCTACCTCAACAATAAAGCCAAAATCATCTTCTAGATAGACTTGGCCATTGTAGAGGCCGATCATAGACAAACCCACACACCCTAGGGTTTTTTCACTTTTATTTTCTGAGGCCCATCAAAATGTTGTCATGAGACACATGACTTTATTCTTGTTTTTCTACATTAACATAGTCAATAAGCATGTATAAGTTATCTTAGGTAATCCTATATTTATAAAAGGTCTAACCAAGCCCTTGAAGAATCTAGAAACAAGCATAAGAAATCTTTGAATATCAAGAGAAAAATCACATACAATGTCAAGCTTGTAGCCAAGCATCACTCAAGACAAGCTTCATTGAATCTCATTCACTTATGACATTGTCATTCTATCATAGTTTCTCAACATTTTCCTTGTGGTAAAGGATGGTATTAGACTGCATGTAGATGCATCATCACTTTTAGGGAAGAGGAGGTTAATAAACTCTCACTTGACCTATTCCATCCACACAATCACAAAACTACATGGAGGTTTGATTCTATGCATGTAAAATATGTAGTTACTTGACTTGATACCTATTTGTTTTGTTTTAGAGTGTCAAGCTAGGTCAAGGAGAAGAAATTTTATTCTACACTTTCTACCCAACATATATGTGAAGTGAAGCTATAAGTGAAACAAGAAGGTGACAAGTCAAAGGTGATGGAAAAACTGTACAACCTTATCAGGATAAACCTAGTTGTAACATGACAAAATTAACCATAATTAGATAGTAATAGCCATATGGGTCTATCCTAGTTGGATATGCATTGGTATAAGTTTGTCCCAATGAATGGGTCTATCCAATATCATCACAAAGTTTCTAAATTTTGGGATCATGATGCATATAATATGTACAATTTGTCTACAATTTCACTTTTCCAAAACAACAAGCAGGTGTGGTCATTATTTACCCCTTTGTCATTTACAGTCATTAGTCTAGTTTCATTTGTAGAATTTTCACTTGTTTATCATCATAGCCTATTATATAAATATGAATTCTATATTTTTAGTCGTGTATTCTTAGATCTATTTAATTACAACTAGTTTATTCTTTATTTTTCTTGAAACTAGAATTAGGGTAAACAAGTGTATACAATTTTTAACTATGTATAGAGGATGAATGTCTAAGGAAATTATAGGATGAGTTAGTTTTTTGGATTTAATAATCATGTGTTGATCCTCAATTTTGGAAATTTTGGCTAAGTATAGTTATGTGAAAAAGTTTGAAAGAGTGGAAAGCTCCACAAAAGAAGATAAAAAGATAAAGAGCAAGGTATAAAAGAGATTTACATGAAAATATTGATGTTAATCATCAAATACGATGTAGAAAAGGACCAACAAAACCACACAAAAACATAATATTTCATACACAAAAAAAACAAAATGTAATTATAAATAGATTGCATTAAATATGTCTAATTTCATGAATTTTGGACAAAAAATACATGCAATAGCGAGCATTAGAAGTGAATTAATTGAATAATACATGTAAACAAGTAGGTTGATTGTCTATATAAACTTGCTCCTTTCCATTTTATATGGTTATTTAGTACTGAGTAATGAGTTTTTGATAAACTTAGTATTTATTACTTGATTAGTGTTATTAGCTCAATAATTGTGTGTGTGTTTTAATGCCAACATTCATGTAACATATGTTTTAATTAATTTCTATATGTTAACTATATGTGATGTGTGGCCCCATTCTTTTTTCTTGAAAATTTTAACTTAAATGTATGTATATTTGGATCCAATTATATAATTATGTGTATGGAATCTCCATTGATCAAGGTAATGGGTGATCATTGGTCTCTCTTTATGCATAATACAAGCTCTTGAAATTTTTTGCTTGAGTGATATGATGGCATAGAGTGTCCTTCTATCTATTAGAGATACATAGTCCTTATTTGAATAAAAGGTAAGACAAACTTGTCAAATATTTTATTATAATTGTTGAGACTCATTCAAATGAAAAAATGTATATTTAATGTGACAATGGAATTTCAACTAATTTAGGAACATGTTGAAGAGTGGTCTTAATGTGTAAATAACAGATTTTGCAAGGATTGTGTCAAGCTAAGAAATTTTAAAGCCTAAAAAGTGGTTAGAGTAGGAGATCTATGACCTATTATATGAGGTGTTCTTTGTAGAACTTCCAATGCATATATATGAATATATGGTGACTTATACCACTAATCAAACAATAAATATTGGTTGAGGAGTGACATGGACAAAGTATTGACTCACAAAGTTTAAGAGATTAGAGAATTTGGGACTCATATAATGGATGTATGACAAAGAGCAAATTTTAATAACTATGTGTAGACACTTACTTTTAGTCTATGAATAGTTTTATATGTTAGATTACATGGTTTTAGGGTAATTGTGTGTTTACCAAATTTTTAGTTCATATTAGGCTCTTATTGGCCTGCATTTTATGTATTATGGCCCCTATTTTTTCCCTCTTTCTCCCTTATACTATCTCCTCCCCAGTTTTCTCCCTTTTTCCTTTTGTTTGTTTTTGGGGTTTTTACCATGAGCATAGTAGTATGTTGTTGGTCCCCTTTTTATGTGGGCCCTTTAGCCCTTCTCTTTTGTTCCTTTTGATTATTTTATTCATTTGCTATCTTTTCCCACCTCTTGTGTGTCAACGTGCATGCCAATAAAATCCCAATTTGAATTTGATAAGCCTTTATATACATAGTTGAATTGATGCATATAGGAAAATGACAAAAAATAGATGAAAGCAAGAGTTATAATAAGATGTCAAGACTATTAGGCAAAAGTCTAGCATTAGTTTGAAAAGTGGAATATCATTTGGAGTCTTCATATTGCATCATTACCAATTGTTAGTAGAGGTTCCTATTTTCCTAGAACTTGCTAATTATGAGGACAAATGTGGGACAGGTAATGAGTCCTTATCTGGTAGAAACACAAATTCCTAAAGACGTATGATAGAAATACAAAAGGTCCAGATATTCTGGCTAGTGCGATTCTCATTTAGCAGTTCATCAATGTAGCACTATAGATTCAACATTTATTACACAATATGAAATACCCAAGTTCTCATGAAACCTTAGATATATAGAACATTATCATATATAATACATCAAGTTTGTCATAAGATTACAACACATTCAATTACATCATCAATGAAACTTATCCTTAGCAGGAATCAAACTATTACATTGTGTTTACAAGAGACATCTATTTCATGGATCCAGTACCTAATTCTTCATTGTCTAACCTTCTTCAACTCTTTGTAGCTTACATATATACATAGTTCACTCTCCCTATTTTAGGTACATGGTTACAATAGATTGTGTTTAGAATCTTCAACAACTATAACCTCATTATAGGCTTCTCAAGTTAGAGAAGCCAAAATCCATGTAATTCGTTCAAAGGAGAATATGGTTGATGACTAATCATCCCATGTATGCTGACATGTTATATTGTTGGCATGTCTTTATGCTACAATGGCATCCTGTGTGCATACTTTCCCGCTAACACTTTCCCAGACTTAATTAGTTGTCTAGTCCTAAGACAATGTAGAAGAAATACAACTGGAAAGTAGTAAAATTTAAAATCATGAAATCTTAAACAATAAATCACAAGATAACCTACTACCCTTATGGGTTTTTAGTAGGCTAACGAGACCAAGTGGCCACCTTTGCGGGTTTTCAACCAATTGGATATCTGTGAAATAGAATAATAAATGAAACACAAGGAGCCAACCAAAAAAAATGGAACCTAAAATGCACCTAAGATTGGGTAGGAAGTGGAAGAGAACCAGTTGAAGATGAGGTCACTAAAGACTTGATCAACTTCCTTTGTTGATAAAGTATTAGGAGCTGATTGGGAGGAACACAATTAGGATCATTGACTATAGGAGTAATGGAGGCATCTAGCATAGCCAAGTCCTTCTTATAAGTTTTCCATTCTAATAAAGCTTCTTGGACTGCCCAAACCAATGCATGTTGTGGATCTTGAGTATATAACAAATGTTGAAAATCAACATCATCACATGAAGTAATATTAGCCTATGTTGATGCAACCTTTACATTGATATCACTAGAAAGCAAGGTAAGGTGGTCCACATATCTATTTGCTTGAACTGTAGTAAAGGAATTGCGCTTAACTTGAGTCTACCACCCTACAAGCTGATCAATAGCTATATCTTATGTGTTGATCTAGGCATTCAAAAAAGCATCCATGGATTGTGGAGTAGTTTGTAGGTTCAAAAATTCTATGGAAGCAACCTACACAGTAGCAAAATTGGGTTGTAGACTAGTTCAAATGCCTTGAAGTTGTTGGTACCAATCCAAAAGATTAAAATTAATTTACCTAGCTTGTTATATAGTAACAACAAGTTTTGTTTGATACTCAATAATCAAATCACATAATTCAATAGTCTCAACTTTGATCATCGAGCCTTGCTGATCATACTAGGTATGTAGTTTACTGCACTACCAGTCTTGAACAAATTGATTAAGAAGTAAAGGAAGTTGATCTATATAGGACTGGCTAAGATCAATAGTGACCTACTGAACAAGGTCTAGGCAAGAAATCTATAGAGCATCACATACATGCTGAAGGACTTGTTGTAATTCAATATTTTTAGCTTCCAATTGTGAAATCTTTTAGACCAAAGATTAATCTTGTTGTGAAAAAGGTTCTTGAAATTTAGTCGCACCTTCAAATTTTTTACTCAGTGAAAGCTAAATAACATTGAGAGAAATATCTATTAAGACTGGTGTGCTACCTAAAGTGGCTAAAATAGTGGTCAATGCATGCTGAAGAAGAACAAGTTGTTAGGTTGTGGAGCTAAAAGCTTCACCAGGATGCAAACATGGAGGAGGTTACTGAGTTACAGAGAAACTGACATCGGCAGCACAACCAACGTTGGTCATCTTCAGTGGTCACAGTAACCGACGTCAGTTATGGGTCGGCTGACGTCGGTCAGATAGGCACCGACGTTGATAGCCTGTGTGTGCATGTGTTTGCATGCGACTACTAAACTGGTCTATTTTTGGATGGAGTGTTTGTTTGCATGTGAAAGACTAATTTTAGTCTTGGAGCTGCGGTTCTAATTATTGTAATTAGAAGTCTAATTATTGTTTGTATGGGATCTATTTAAGAGACCCATGGGCATATATTGTAATTAAGGACAAGGAAGAGATCCTTCCAATTGTAAGATCAGGTTGATCTACAGGTTGTTGCAAGATCAGGTAGAAGATCTACATGGTAAGTAAGATCATTTGATTTGCAGGTTATTGCAAGTTCATGGGAGATCTACTTGGAGTACTTTGAGTACTTGGTGGACTGGCAGTATTGTTACTGACTGGTGGAGGTGAACAACAACTCTATGTTTGAGTTGATTGTTGTGACCGTAATTGAGAGAGCGAACTCTTGATCGAGAATTACTGGGAGCCCTAGAGGTGTGGGAAGCCTCATAGGTGTGAGAAGAGTGTGGCATCTTCTTGATTGTATTTTCTTTTTGGATGAGTTGAATACAAGATTGTATTGTCTCTCAAATTCTGTGTTGTTTTTGGTTTCTAGTTACTTGTTACTTCTGGTTAAATTTTGTGTTTAGTTGCTTATACAAGGTAATCAATTATGCTTCCTAATCCTGACAGTGGAATCAGAGCTGTTTGTTGTTCTAGATTCACGACAAGTGGTATCAGAGCTAGAGTTGCAGGTTCACAGAGCCTGGTTCGGAGCAGGTTTACTAACACCTTGGTTTCAGAGTGTGTTAAGTGTTTGTTGATTACAGGTCACTCACAGGGGTTTCTATTTGAGTGGGAGTATAACAATGGCAGAAGAAAGTAAGCTAAGAATGGAAAAGTTTAATAGCAAGAATTATCAATTATGGAGGATGCAGATAGAAAATTATTTGTATCAGAAAGATCTGTACTTACCATTGGGTGGGGTTGCATGCAAGCCCATGAATATGAAAGATGAAGAATGGAAGGTTCTTGATCGGAAGGCTCTGGGATCTATAAGGTTGAGCCTTGCATCATCTATGATTTCCAACTTATCACAGGCTAAGACAATGGTAGAGTTAATGGGATCTTTGGCAAATTTATATGAAAAACCCTCAGCTTCGAATAAGGTATTTCTTATGAAGCAATTATTTAATTTGCAAATGTTGGAAGGTGGATCTGTACACAGTCATCTTAGTGATTTCCATGGTTTGGTAAACCAGTTAGTTTCAGTCAATATTGTTTTTGATGATGAAATTAAGGCTCTCTTAATCTTATGCTCATTACTTGAAAGTTGGGATAGTTTGGTAATGGCAGTTAGTAATACTGTGTCTGCTTCAAATATCTTAAAAGTTGATGATGTTGTTAGTGTAATCTTGAATGAATAAATTCGTAGGAAAATCACATGGGAATCATCAGGGAATGCTTTAAGTGTTGAAAGCAGGGGAAGGCAAAGAGAGAAGATTGAGCAAGGGAGATCAAGGTCAAAGATAGGCAGGAGATCCAAATCTAGGTATGGCAGAGTTATTTGCTAGAATTATGGAAAGGCAGGGCACAAAAAGAAAGATTGCAGGTCGGTTGAAGATCAACATGAAGGAAATGAAGAAGTAGATGTTGCAGGTATTGTTGCATAAGATGCTCTTGTATGTTCCTTGGATAAAGTGGAATCTTGGGTTTTAGATTCTGGTGCCTCTTTCCATGCAACCCCAAATAGAGAATTTTTCCATGAATATGTCCAGAGAGACTTTGGAGAGATTTATTTAGGGGATGGTAAGCCTTGTCAAATGGTTGGCAAAGGGAAAATGTAGCTGAAATTGTAGACGGGCAACACATGGGTGTTGAAGGAGGTCATGCATGTCCCAGTCTTGAAGCGGAACTTGATTTCTATTGAAAGTTGGGTGATGAGGGATGCACAGTAACTCTCACAGTAGACTCTTAGAAAGTTTTCAAGGGTTCACTTGTTTTAGCAAGAGGTAAGAAAGTAGGTACTCTTTATCTATCTACTTGTATTATCGATTCTCCTTCTATTTTATCTACTTCAGCTGTAGATTCAAAGATGTGGCTTTGTAGGCTTGGTCACATGAATAAGAAGGGGATGCATGTTCTTGAGTCAAAGGGTAAAAGTTTAGATCTGGGAAGCATAAATAGAGATTTCTATAAGCAATAGAAGAAAGTGAGGTTTATTGAACCTCATGCTACAAGAAAGGATCAGGTCTATTGCACAAAGAGGAAATATAATATTTTTGACAAGAACAAGAAAGCCTTGGTGTTTAAGGAGGAGATGATGGACAAAGATCAGTCATATGGGCTGAATAATTCTAAGCAGGGTAGTTTGGATAGGGTTTTGATCCAAGGTAAGCTTGTGGGTAAAAAGTCATCACTCACAGAAAAACATAGTTACCAACGTCGGTCAGGTAGAACCGACGTCGAACAGGCAGGTACCGACATCGGTCATGTGCAGATCAGAGTCAGTGGTGTCGGGCAGGTGGCGACCGACGTCAGTCAGGGAACTGGCATCGGCGACCATGTGGATACCGACATCGATCAGGGAACTGGCGTTAGTAGTAAGGTTAGTCGCATGGAACCAACATCGGTCAGATGCAGACTAGGTGGTGACCGACATCGGTCATTGAAATGGATTTTGGGCTGACAACAAGCTGTCAAGGAGTCTTAAACACCCATGAGGAGGATTGAAGGGGTAATTAAGCCTCAAATTCATTGTTCCCCTTCTTTAGATTACTTGTTGCTCACTAATGGTCAAGAACTAGGAAGTTTTAAAGAAGCAGAGTAGGTAAAATCCAAGAAATAGTGGGACCATGGCATGAATGAGGAATTTGATTCCTTGGAAGAGAACCAAATGGGAAATTTGGTAGAGTTTCCAGTCGAAGAGAAAGCACTGAAAGACGAACGGATTCCCTGGTCAAAGAAGAGAGAGAATGGACACGTGAGATGGAAGGCTAGGGTATATGGTCTTGAGAAAGCTGCAGGACAATGGAGGTTTAACCATTGTGTTTACTTTACCAAGTTGGATAATATTAGCTACATTATCCTGTTACTGTATGTGGTGTGTATGCTTGTTGCAGGGTCACACATGCAGGGAGTTGCGGAGCTAAAGGTAAAGTTAGTTCAGAGGTGTGTTATGAGGAATCTGGGAGCAGTAAGATTCTTTGGCATGAGAATGTCTAGAGACATGGAAGGTCACATGTTGATTTTGTCTCCAGATGATTGTGTGAATAAGGTAGTGGCGAGGTTCAAGATGCGAGATGCAGAACCAGTTTGCACACCTATGGATGGATAGTTCATAGAATGGTGTCCCAATTCACATAATGAGGTTAAGTGCATGGTATGTACTAGACATGGGTTTGCCCAAGTAGTGGGTGTTGTCAGCGAGTTTGGGGTTAATCCAAAAAAGAAGCATTGGAAAATAGTTCAGTGGATTCTCAGATATCTGAGAGGGACCAGCAACAGGTTAACATGCTATGCAGGGTCAGGCACTTCTCTACATGGGTATGTAGAATCAGATGTGGCAGGGGACGTGGATGACAGGTGAAGCACCAAAATATGTGTGGTGGTTGGTCTTCAAGATTAAACTTGAAGAGGGATACAAGCCAGGAAATAAATTAGATGATGTACAGGTACAGGTATAGGTACAGGTGCATCTATTTATCTCCAAGTGGGAGATTGTTAGGTTGTGGAGCTAAAAGCTTCACCAAGATGCAAACATGGAGGAGGTTACTGAGGTTTGGCTAACATCGGTCAGATAGGCACTGACGTCGGTAGCCTGTGTGTGCATGCATTTGCATGTGAATCTCGAACTGGTCTATTTTTGGATGGAGTGTTTGTTTGCATGTGAAAGACTAATTTTAGTCTTGGAGCTGCGGTTCTAATTATTGTAATTAGAAGTCTAATTATTGTTTGTATGGGATCTATTTAAGAGACCCATGGGCATCTATTGTAATTAAGGACAAGGAAGAGATCCTTCCAATTGTAAGATCAGGTTGATCTGCAGGTTGTTGCAAGATCAGGTAGAAGATCTACATGGTAAGTAAGATCATTTGATTTGCAGGTTGTTGCGAGTTCATGGGAGATCTACTTAGAGTACTTTGAGTACTTGATGGACTGGCAGTATTGTTACTAACTGGTGGAGGTGAACAACAACTCTGTGTTTGAGTTGATTGTTGCGACTGTAATTGAGAGAGAGAACTCTTGATCAAGAATTACTGGGAGCCCTAGAGGTGTGGGAAGCCTCATAAGTGTGAGAAGAGTGTGGCATCTTCTTGATTGTATTTTCTTTCTGGATGAGTTGAATACAAGATTGTATTGTCTCTCAAATTCTATGTTGTTTCTGGTTTCTAGTTACTTGTTACTTCTGGTTAAATTCCATGTTTAGTTGCTTATACAAGGTAATCAATTGTGCTTCCTAATCTTGATAGTGGAATCAGAGCTATTTGTTGTTCTAGATTCCTGACACAAGTGATAACAAAAACATCATTCTTTGAGCTTGTGGTATAAGCACATCCAACATGGACATCAAAGACAAACTAGGCAAAGTAGATGGTAGCTACATAATTAATTACATTTCACTTTGTATCAAAAGATCTAAGGATGATTTAATCGTAATAAATTCTATAGTGGGGGAAAACTGAGTCTCACCAATGGCCAACTATGGTTGCTTTGTAGATAGAAATGAAGGTTGATAATCTTGTTGTTTGGACTGAGTAGCAACATCAACACTAGTGACTTTGACTTCCTTAGGCACAAATGTGATATCTTCCATCTATGGGTGTTGAGCTTCATTATCTATCTTAGCACTATACTATTATGTTGTCTCAGTGATAGCTTGTTGATATGGTTCATCGACCATAACTTGCTAGTTGACAATAATGGTAGCTTGAGTCATGATGTCTACCTCATGAGCACTATAAATGGCAAGAGATTGAGCCCATGATTGTGCATCCTACATCTTTTTTATAGCTTCAGCCTTGGTCCTTTTCTTTTTCTCCTGTTAACATCATTGTGTAGCAGTATAGTTAGCTTCTTCACATGTATCTTGATTTTTTTCCTTAGTTGGGGACTCAAGCGTAGCTTCCTTAGTATCTGAAGGTGGTTTATCAAATTGAAAGAATGAGGAAGATCACATAGCCATTTAAATCTATGAGCATGAAACTAAGCCTTTCCTCAAATGACCCTAGGAAACATCTTGTGTAGCCACTTGTGGAAATGTTGTCTTTAGCTAGGCACTAGTCTGTGTCAAAGGGTAGGAAGTGGCTTTAGTAGATTCAAGGGCATCCATTTGAATGATGTCTGAGTCCTCAAGATCCTCATTCACCATGCAAATCCTACATGTGGACTGCTTGCACTGAAGGGTAGACTCTAGTGAACTTTCTAGTAAGACATCTAAAGGTTATGGAAAAGGTGCTCCTCCAAAGAAAATACCACATGTAGGATCCATTTGAGCCTATTGAATCCTTGTTGCTTCACCCAATGGGTCCAATATAAGGGATGGTGGATTAGGTAGAAGGGAAATCCATAACTCTAGTGGTAACTTGTTTTCGATCTATATTGTATGTAGAACCTTCCAAAAGAAAAATTCTTTTTCATTCTCATCCTCATATAAATCACCTACCATGTATTCCACCATTAGGCAGTATACTTCAATTTCATCAATCTGTAGCTTAGGCCAATCACATTGAGACATGATCCTTGAGATAAGAGGATCATCATACCAAGAAACTTGACTCCTTATTTTACATTGTGGTGATGATGGTGGGCTATGTTCAGCTGGTTGTTTACCTTTTTTACATTGTGGTAGCTCTGCTAGTACAACAAATGAACTTAGAGTTGCTGCTTTAGGGGGAACAAACTAAGAGGAGTAGCCTATTGTGTGACCTGGGATTTTTGCAATGTCACCTCCCACTACATGGTAGACATATCCAAGAAGAACCCCAATGGGATGGTAGTCATTGGTGGGAGCTCATGGATCTGAATAGATATACCCTCTAGAAGGTGTTGAACCATAACAAGTTGGCCCAAAAATTTCATAACATCTAGTGGGATCCAAGGATGCATAGCTACCATCTGAATGAGCTCTTTCTCCCAATTATTAAATAATAGGACTTGATCTTAAAATCACTTTATGGAAGAAACAACCAAATTGGCAAAATGCTCATCAAGCCAATAGTCAGTGTTTGGGTGGACTTACATGATCAATAATTTTAATTGAGTAAATATGAGGGGAAATACTAGAAATTGGTATTGGAAGGTGTGATTTATGATACCTTAGACTTTGGCAATGTTCTGCTCTAATTTCATAAGAAAGAATTTTGGCCAATTGAATTCTTCTCCACCATGAATCATTTGATGCATGATGTCGACCACACCATTGGTAGCCTCAGTCATGGCCTTGGTAGTCTATCAGAACCATTGAGAAATACATTTTGCTAACAACAACACTAGTTCATTAGGGAAAGATGCTAGCTGAATACCATAGTTCCCTCTAACCACAATAGCTTTGATTTTGGTAGAGATTGGTGGTGCTTTAGACTTGTAATCCATGAGGGATTTGCCTCGAATAGACATTCTAATTTCACAAGCCATTGCTTCAATGGACAAATACATTGTTACATCATGTGATAAATGAATATAATGCTAGTTATACCGTGCTAACAACAACTACATTATGCTAGACCAATTCTCAAAAATGGGTAACCGCATTAAGTGCTCATCATCTGAGCCAACCAAATAAGGTACTAAACTATTCGATGTAAATAGTCTATTTCATGCATGCTATGCATAACATTATCGTGAGGATCAAAAAACTTTGTTTGTTGAAGCAAGACCCCTATCCCAAAATCTTGCTTCAAAGTGGTGAGTCTATTTTTGAAATTATGCTCAAACTCAGTGGCACTACGAGAAGCGGCCATGACTACTTACTGAGAAAAATTGGAAGCTCATAATGCTGAGAAAGCAAACCCAAAATAGTAATTACAAAACTCAATTAGCAAAGGTTAGTGGTCTATAATGCCATGAAATGAATTATTTATACACTTTTGGTTCACTTGGCCCTTTGAGCTTATGCATTTAATATTTGGGATCCTAAAATCCCTCACTTGTACAAACTAGCTTCAAATTTGAATTGATGTTGCACCCCCATTATTTCATGCATGACAAAAAAATTCAACTCGGTGGATGTGGCATTCAATGCAGTGGATGTGGCACTAGTCTAGCTGTTGAAGAATGTTTGATAGGACATGCCACTATCTTTTCATTATCCGTACCTGTTAGATAGTTGATCTTGATTATGACATAAAACTCTGACAGTGACATTATAACTGCTTTACCGCATGCTTTGGCCATAACTCCTTTTTAACAACCATTACTCATAATCATAACTCCATATCTATTTAGGTATGGTTCTCAGAATTAATATATAACCCACACTTATCTTTCTTCAAGAACATCACTTAGAAGGTTGTCTACCTCTAATGACTAGATAACTAGCATGTGCTAGTCCAGTTGTACCATGCCTATTTTGGATCATTACTGACTATGGTTGATCCTATGCTTTACTAACAATAACTTACTCGAACACATAACACACATAAAACACAAACCAAACTTAAAATAATTTGCATGAATGTAACTTTCCTAACTAAATGGGATGTGCAAAACCACACTTTATTTTTGTAATTGTGAGCCTAACGGTGGTAGACTTTAATTCTACATCCATTAATTTTTTCTGGTAAAATATTACCTTCTAGGTCCCACAAGACTATAGTCCCACTTTGGAAAATCTCATGAATAACATATGGACCTTTCCATCAAATGATGAGTTTACTAGGAAACGCATGAAACCTACTATCATATAACATAACTAATTGCTCATAATGAAATTCTTTTGTGAAAAAATTCTTATTATGCCATGCCTTTTGGCTTCTTTTTTTAACTTTATGTGCCCATACATCTTTGTGCCTATCTTCATCCATATGATTGAGGTCTAACAATCAATTTGTAAGTGATTCTACATCATTGAGATGCATTGCATTATCAACTCGTAAGCTAGGCACAACATATTCTATAAGCATAATAGCTTCCATCCCATAGACCAACTAGAATGGAGTAAAGCCTAACACATGCTTAAAATGAGTGTGATAAGCCTAGAGTACCATAGGAAGTCAATCCTCCCAATTATCTTTCTTAACATCACAAACCTTTGTCAATAGCTTACTAATAACTTTGTTTGTATCTTTTTCTTGCCCATTCGCTTGTGGATGATACACCATACTTTTATGATGGGAAATCATAAATTATTCTATTAGTATCTTGATAGTGTTATTAAAAAAATGCATACCCCGATCACTTACCAATTACAGTGGGCACCTGAACCAAGTAATGATATTCTCATATAAAAATTTAGCAGTGTTCTTAGCTTTGTAGTTTGGTGTAGCAATAGCCTTGACCCATTTGGCAAAATAATATATCGTAGTGATTATGTATCTAGTATTACTATGTTTACTTTTTAGATTAATAAGGCCAACAAAATAAATTCCTCACTGTTTAAATGGTTGCTGTGCTAACATGGGATGAAAAGGCATCTCATCACTCTAAGTGAGTTTATCCATACATTGGAAAACATCACACTATTGTGCAACCCTCTATGTATCCTCAAAAATATGTGGCCACTAAATACCGCTTTGAATTATTTTCCTTGTAGTAACTTCCCCCATAAAATGTCCACCTGCAATGCCCTGATGCACCTCTTCTAGGACTTGTGCTCATTCATGCTTTAGTGCTACTCATTATAGAACCTCATCCTTCCCCATGTGATAAAGAAATCCATTTATGATACTAAAGGAAAGTGCCTTATTCAAAATTTGCTTCTTTTCTCTTTTGGTATAATGTGCGGGTAACATCCCCTATTCCAATAAGTGTGCGATTTTTACCAATTATTCAAGAATCATAGAGACTCAAAAAAAATGGGCATCAGGAGACTCATCAGGGATATCCTCTAGGTCCTCACCATTATGTAATCTACTGAGATGGTCAAGACCAACATTTTCCTGCCTTGGCTTAATATTAATCTGAAAGTGGAATTCTTGAAAAAGCATTAACCAACGAGATATCCATCCACCCAATATTGGCTTGTTTACCACATATCATAGATCTTAATGATCTATAGATAATTTAAATGGGTTAGCTATCAAATAATGCCAAAAATTTTGTAGCATAAATACAATCGCTAGAGCTTCCCTCTCCATTGTGGTATAATTATTTTTGACCACAAATAGTTTTTGGCTTACAAAATGGATTAGATGGTCCATTCCTCCTTCATCAAGATGTGTAAGCACTACACTAACTACGGTACCTAATGCATCAATATGCACATGGAAAGGTTTACCCCAATTAGGAAAAGTAATAATTGACATAGTAACCAACTAGTATTTGAGATCCATAAAGTTGTTTGACACTCTTTGGTCCTTACAAAAGGAACATCTTTGCACAGTAATTTCTCTAGTGGAGTTGAGATAGCTGCGTATCCTTTCATGAATTTTTGGTAATACCCCATGTGTCTTAAAAATGAGTGAAATTATATAAAGGAATTTTATTGTGGCATACTCATTATTACTGCAATCTTCACTTGATCCACCAAAATTCTGTTGCTATACACAACATGTCCTAATAGAACACCAAATGGTGTAAAAACAAACATTTTTTTTAAGTTAAGTGCAATTCAAAGCACTCTACATCTTTCCAACATTAGTCTTAATTTTGATAAGTGTTCTTAAAACAATGAGAACATTGCCCAATCATCTAAATATACCTCTAAAAAATCATGGATGAAATCCTTGAACATAATTACTACAGCCTTGGAGAAAACTACAGGCATGTTATTTAGACCAAATGGCATTACCTTATATGTGAATGATCCCCATTCTGTAGTAAACTCATCTTAGTTTTATCCTTAGTTACGATGGGTATCTGATGATACCCACTAAATCCATTAGTGAAGGAATGCACCTCATGTCTAGCTATATCTTCCAATACTTCATTAGTAAATGGTATTGGAAAGTGGTCATTAACACATGCATCATTTAGAATATGGTAGTCTCTATAGATATGAATTTCATCAGTTTTATTTAGTTGTATGACTATAGGACTCACCCAGTTTTATTTTTTGATAGGAAATATTATTCTTGCATCTTGCATATGATTCAATTCAATTTTGACTTTCATCTTCATTTTATGATTAAGACTGTAAGGCCTCTTCTTGATGGGGCATGCACCGTCGTTATCTTATATATGCATTTCCATTAAAGAAGGGTCCACCCCTTTGAATTTTTCAAAAGTAGTAGGAAACACATATACATAATCCTGAAAAAGATGTAATGCTTCCAAAATGCCCTTCTATTCCCAATAGTCATCAACATATGCCAATTTTGGTGTGTCTTTCAACCCGATGTTCATATTTTATTCCTTTAGGGGTTCTTGGTACACTTTGTGTTCATTTTACAAAATGGATTATAGAATGGCCCACTCACCCTCTCACTCTGGAAATTGTATCTATTGTAGTCAATCTTCTTCAGCTTCTTCATGCATGGATTGAAGTAGTATTTCATAATCTGGTTATGGCTCAAAAAACTCAGCAAGTTCTAAAGAATCTTCACTAACCAAATCAAAGTCATCAATAAAATCTACTTGAATATAATGGCAAGGTTAAATTTTTATCTTTGCTTTACCTCTATGCTAAGTCTCCATAATCATAGCATCAATAAGGTCTCAGGCATTTTGTTGACTATGCTTGACTTCCATGGTGACAACATTGATAAGTTCATGAGACTTTATCTCTTCTAGCTTCAAATCATGATCGTTGCACAAATCTTCTACTCATCCATGGCATAAGAATATTTTCATCTTTTGTAGCACACTATGAACTAGCAAACTGTCACTTTCAAATATGAAAGTTTGAATAAAGTCATTCTACAACTGAATCCAGTGTTGTGTCTATCTATGATGTTCTTGGTGAATATACCAATTAGTAGGAAAAACCACTAATGTGTAAATAAAACAATATGACCAATAATTCAAATTTATTTCTTTATCCATCCATACTTCAATGCATTATTGAATATGGTTCCGAGGGCATTTCCCTTCCTTAAATATGGGCCATTCCCTTTGCACTTCTATAGGCAATTAAAACCATGCGATGAGTAATTCACACATTTCTATCCATGTCTTACTACTTTTGTGATGTACTACCCACTAGTTAGCTATAACTCCTTTAATGAATAATTGAGGGCACTTACCCTTTGACTATTCTTAGGTATATGCATCTGGAATCGCACTATAAAATGACCAATGTCTTCAATGGCAAACTACTGAGGTATTTGCCAACTAGATACATAAACCATGTGCAAGGGTTTAAGCTCATGATCATTTCTAGCCCAATTTATCATATAAGTGTCAGAATCACTATTGATAGAAGAAGCTTAGTCCCATGGGAATATACCTTCAGAAGTAGGCTCAATGTAGTCATGATCCCTAGACCAACTTTATATAACAACTCTATATCAGAATGTGTAGGTGAATGTACTAACATAGATCACACTTCATATTCTACATTTACAAAAATATTCAAAGGTTTAAAAGAACCTTTATTCCATAATTTAGTGTGTTTTGACTCTACTAAAAGAGACTTGCATTGGTTCATTGGCATGTTGCATTGTATATCAAGTATATTCTACATCACAATTCGCATCCAGCTGTTCCCTTTCACTACGTAAGGAGAATCAAGTTCCTTAGGAATTATGTATGATTTGGAGTATCTATTAAGAGGAATGATGATTATATGATCATCCCTGCTGTGATTCTATTTGATTCATTATTGTGTTGATGGTCATCTTACCATCATAGGCTAAATTTTTACCTAGCAAAGCTGGGTAGTGAGTTTCATCTATCTTCATATCTATTACTACAAAATTACCATGTAGATTTAACTCTATGATTTTAATATCCAAATCTTCCAAATGTCTTATAGGCTCTACCCTGCCATAGTCTACCAAACTGAGTATTACAGGACTATAACTCAAAGAAGGTCTATCATTTGCCTCCCAAGTAGATCATGGGATCATATTCACTATGCTCCCAAAGTCAAACATAGCATTTGGTATCTTATACACTGTTACCTCTATATCTACTCTAGCATTGACATGCCATGGTTTATTAGTCTTGACAAACCAAACCATCTTTTCAAGCCTTTCCTTTCCCTTTTGCACACATTCGATCAAACTGTGTAAAAGATTGGTGATATTATGTGATATATCTTCATTTCATAGAGTATTGAGTAATTTCATCAAGTCTATCAATGTTGTTAGAACCCCTTCTTATTTCATGATCCACATAGTTTATCCATACATGTGTGCATCGAGTGTGGCTTCATCTACTACAGCTGAACCTTGATATCAAATGCTCTACAAAATTTGTATAGCTTATTTCATTAGTCCCTTCTCTTTTATTAGTTTCATATAGGTGTCTATTTTAGCTTTGTGTATGCCAAAATTGGTTGGCATATCCAAAGGAGGTAGTCCTTATTGTGCGTACTAATTCTTATCATTGCTTACATGAATGCATCATGGTTGGGCTCAAAACCAACTTGATTTACATTCTGTACTACTCGGTCTCTACGTTGTGCTTCTAAAATGGGATAGTCATGAATATCATGTTATTTTGATACTTGATAGTAAGTACAGTAAGCTTGTCGTTATGAATTTATAGGGTAGTTCTATTATAAATGATTGAGTTCCCTACACAAATAACATATAATAGGGCCTTTAAGACCACTATCACATCCTCTTTGTGCATCTCCATGATATCTACCACTAAATCTACCTCTATTACCTTGGTATCCCCAACCATTTGCCTATTGTGACCCAAAGTTTGTTGTAGTTTGTGGTATATTCCACTCCTACTAGTGTTATTGGGTGTCATAACCACCATATTGGGGTTGATTTATATGTAGTTCCCAAATAGCCTCTTGTGCCTAGGGAAGTGCAAGATTTTAGGTAGATTGATAAGTGTATTACAGTGGTTGTATAGCTTGAACTCCACCAGCTAATCCCTGTGGTTAAAATGGCTGTGCATTTTGAGCCCATGCCAACCCAACCTATGCTACACTAGTGGGAGTGGTTTCTATTATTGAAATATCTTGTGATGTCATTGGAACTTCTTATGTGGTTACTATGAAGACATTCTTAGTAATGTCTTCCTTCAGTTCTTATAGAGCCCTACAATCCTTATCTTCATGATTAGTAGATTTACAAAATTTACAGTACATACTCTATGGATTTCTTATATACTATTGTAATAAGTAATAATGAGTTGTTGAGTGTCCCATTATGTGGTAGATGTCACAAAAATTTGTATGTACTTTCGAGCATTCATTCTAGTGGTGGCCTTCTTTTTTGCACTCAATACACTAGAGATCAATTCTAGGTCACTCAACAATATCCTATGGGGCTTCTAACTTCTATAAAATAGCTTGAAGAGTGCTTTCTAACTGTGTTTTGTTCTCTACTAGGGTACCATAATCCTCTATTTTCTCCACTCTTACTATAGTTGTTCTAGATTATACTTTATTAGTAAATTTGGTTTGCACTATCATAAACTAGATCTTAAGTTGTAGTATTTTAACGAACTAAGCAGCCTTATCCTCTTCCAAGGAAAATTTGATGGTGTTGACCACATCAAAAAATCTAGGGTCATAATCGTGAATAGTTTCCCTTTGACCTTGGTGGATTTCTTTCAAGTGATGTATGGTTTTTCCTATGCTTTTCTTAACTTTAAACTTTGAAATCAACCATTTCCTCACATCATCAAAACTTATTGTTCCTAATTCCCTATGAAACATGAACTCTAATGCCCTTCTGAACAAAGCACCAATGACTCATACTTCTTAGTATTTTCATCCATAATGCCTTTCACCTACCATTTCATGTCACACGTAAGTAAGTATTGCTTTGGATCCACAGTTCTATCATAGAGAGCTAGTGCGATGAAGGCACTCAACTGTAAAGCCATATGACCTAGGTTCAGTTGAAAAAGAAATGTTATTTGTACTCTTTTATATGGTGGTAATGATATTTTAACTTGTGAAATTGATACTTGATAACCTCTTGGTGTTGGAAGTAGTGCAATCACTTGGGGAGGAGTGATCACCAGTGGTGTCTATAGGGATGGTCTTGTAGCCCTAATTAGACTATCTCCAAGTACTAGTGTATTTGTTGAAAATGGTAAACTTTATGGAAATAAAAAATATTCCTATGATCGTAGAGGTGATACAGATCACTTAATTAATGGAAATGCCTCTGACTCATCTTTGGTCTTCGTAATGGTGTTTGTTCACATTCTCTATTCCTTAATAAAAATTTCAATCTATGACACCCAATCAACAACTTGTTTAATCAATAAGGGGTTAGTCAAATTGATCAACACTTCTCTTAAATAAATTTTCTATGATTTTTCAAAATTAGAATCTACTAACTCGCTGATACTTCTTCTTAATTCCTTGATCTCTTGCTCTCTCTAACTTACAAATCTTTGAGGTTGAATATAAATAGGAGTATTTCTATAAAATATGGGTTCAGGGGATGTGCATTTAGGGGGTAAAAAATATCTTTGTTTGATTCTCCTTGTGTGAAAAGTTGAGCTATTACTATGTCTATAGGTGGTCTTACCTCCAAAATTAGGTAACTCTCCTACAAAAGTGAAAGATGTCTACTTGAGCGACTGTGATCTATTATCAGCTATCAAACTATCTTATTCTAAGGTTTTTCCCTTATCATCATATACTACTTGATTAGTTATTTGCTCTTTGGTCTCACTAATCTCAGGGCCTTCTTCTCTCTCATCAACTCTTTCCTCTCTTACCCTTTCATCAACTCATTCTTCCTTCTTCTCGTCTCTTATAGCTATTCGACCTTTGCTCTTACTTCTACCTCTACCTCTACTCACAATCGCTTGTGTATTCCCTAATTTATTCCACCTCCTTTGTTGTAGTTCTCATTCTATATCCATAAGATTCTTTTGATCCTCTTTCATCTAGTCTCCTCTTCTAGTTTCCACTAGCCAACTTTTTAGATTATTTTTGCACCATCTCACATCTTAACTGCACACATCCCCATATTACTCGAAAGACTACTCCATCATGAATGGGTAAGGAACTATGTATTTTTTAATGACCAACATCTTGATAAGAATTGGTATTTGCTATAGAAACTTCCCTCTAGTCCCTTACATGAATAGATCTTATACTGCATCAAAAATAATATAATTGTGAACTATGAATTCCATTATATATCCATATATAGTGGTTTGTGTCCAGTGATCGATCACACGGGTCCAAGCAACCTCAAAGATTTTTAACTATATAATTAGATCAAAGGTCCACTAAATTTCAAATGCAGATCTAGCCTAAAAATAAAAATGCTTTAATCTTTCCAACAAATCAGCAAGTAAGCTCATAAATTCACACCAAAAGATTTTGTGTACATCACCATATAGATGATTCTCTATGGGTTCCTTTTAGGTACATCCTATCCTTATCGCATATTTCTATGTGAACTTAGATATTTCTTGATCCCACCATTCTTCAAAATCCCTCTAACTTGGTAACCACTAGATCATATCCTTTCTTTAGCAACCCATAACAGTTCCATGCTCATCGCACCATTGCTAGCAGAGGTTCCTAGTTTCTTAGAACTTGCTAATTATAAGGACAACTATAGGAGAAGTAACAAGTCCTTATCTAGTAGAAACATAGATTCCTAAAGACATATCACAAAAATATAAAAGGTTTGAATATTCTAGCAGTGTGATTCTCATTTAATAGTTCATCAAAGTAGCACTATAGATTTAACATTTATTACATAATATGAAATAACCAAGTGCTCAAGAAACCTTATATATATATATATATATATATATATATATATATATAAGATGTTATCATATACAATACATCAAGTTTATGATAAGATTAAAACACACATTCAATTACATCATCAATGAAACTTATCTTTACTTAGAAGGAATCGAACTATTACACTGTGTTTATAAGAGACCTCTATTTTATGGATCTAGTACCTAATTCTTCAATGTCTAACCTCCTTCAACTCTTCGTAGCTTAGGCACATGGTTACAACAAAATGTGATTGGAATATTCAATACTATAACCCCATTATAGGCTTCCCAAATCCATGCAACCCATTCAAAAGAGAATACAATTGATGACTAATCATCTTGTGTATGCTGACCTGTTATACTACTGACATGTCTTTATTCTGTAATGGCATCTTGTGTGAATACTTTCCCACTAATAACAATTGTTCATGTAGTTATTATTAATATAAGGATTAGAGCTTGCATCACCACAATTATGAACTAGGTTGAGTGTTAATTTCCAGCTTTTTGAATAACATGGGTCTAATTTTGACATGCCCCTTAATGACTACATTTTAAAGGTATTTTGAGGTGATTAAGTTTTTAAGGAAAGAGATCAATTTCCTAGTGATCCACAGTGAATTATTGAAAAGCAAATAATGTTTTTGGATCCAAAGAGTAGAGGATTATATTCATCTTATTTATTTTGGGAAAGGATATAGTGACCAATAGTATAGTAGTATAGTCTTGGTTTGACCACAAACATAACAATCCACTCTTATTTATTATTTTTGTAATTATTAGTTTATTACATAATTTATGGGTTATGTTTGCCTTGGTTCATGGACCTATTTTCACCTAATTTTAGCCTCTAATACCCTACATATTTACAACAATTCTATATTACTCTCATAACCATTTTTTGCACATGTTAATTATTTCAAAATATTCCTTTACATAATTAGGTTATATTTTTACTAATATATTAATGTAGTTTGTTTAGATCTAAGTTACAACATCATTTATCATTAGGTGTAGTGTATGCTGATGTAAAAAAAATTATCCATGTTATATTTTGGTGGAATCATGCTCTCTTACACCCATTTAGTGTTAGGTTATGCTTTTATGGTCACAAAACTAATTTAATTTGGTATTTACACCACCCTTGATGTTTTGTCCCCTCCTATTAGGGTTAATATTTGCTCATTACTAACTTTTTCATTATCTAAGGTGTGTTTACTCATGCTATATATATTTATCCTTGATCACTTTATGATTTTTCATAGAGCTAGATATTATCTCTCTCCAAAAAGTTGTATTTATTTAGAGTTGTTTTATACAATTTTATCTTTCATTCAACCTAGATTCTCTCTTGATTATGTTTTACTAGGGTTTTGTTATGTGTCATAACTCTTTTTCCTTAGTCATTCAACTCAAAAAAATCTTATGTATCTTAGGATTTGTTACATATAGGAATATTCCTCAACATGATAAAACTATGTCATGCTCTTTTATGTTATTATCTACATGGTATATTCCTAGCTTGTGTGCAATTATGTATCATGATGTTGTTAGCATACAAATGTTTATCAATGTTCAAATGTTTATTTACAATGATATATCATAAAATAGTAGCAAATGGTTTGAGACACGAAAATGTTATAAGTAATGATAATGAATTATGTGTTGATACCCTTGTTCTTTATAGACTTGCTTTAGTGCCTCTTACAAACATATATTGTGTGAATTCAGTTATTTCCCATTGTATTATGACTTATTATGAGGTAGATAATGGTATGAATTGGAGGGATAGTACACATAATTGAATAGTCCCTCTTTAATGATCTTATCTTTAATGTGACCTTAAACAAAACATCCCTCCTAATGTTCCTCAATATCCAAGGCTTTGATTTAAAGATGCTAAAGATTATGGTATTGTAGATGAACTCAAGAAAACTCATGAAAAGATATTGATTTTAGAATAACTTAAAAGTTCCAATGTTTACAAAGATAGACTTTATAAGGTCTTAAAAGAAACTACTTTTCCAAGTGATATCCAACCTTCTCACTTTACTTTTATTGTTATATCTTTGATGGATATGGAAAACTTTATTACTTTTGAGTATGATATATTATCTTTGAAAGTTATTGTGGATCAACATTCACCATTATGTATTCAATTTATAATCAACAATCTAGGGAATAAAAGGGTTCTTTTGGATAATGGTTTAGGATTAAACATTTATTTGAATCCTCTATTTTACAACTTAGAATTGGAAGACAATATATTTAAAATTCAAAAATTATCATTAAGGGACTCAAAAATCAACTGAGAAAATATCTTAGACCAATCAGTTTAGATGTATCCTTTAAAACTAAGGTTTTAGTTCCCAAGTGTCAAGATATACTTAATGACACAAGCTATAAGATTTTAGGTGGGTGACAATGGGTTTTTCCCATAAAAAATACATATATTATTATATTTCATACATAAAGGGAATATTATACACATATCTTACTATTAGGTGCCATTTATATTCTGTAAAATGCTCAAGCCCCATGAGAGTATTATACCACATTTGAAGCAAACTCGACCAAACATTATGGGTTCCAAACATGTTACTCTAATAAATAAATTTACAATCATTGAATGGAATGAAATTATTAAAACATAAGAAGGTATTTTTAATAACACTAATATTCTAAATGAACATTTATCCAAGCTAAGCTTTACACCAATAGGCCCTGAGGAACATAGAGAGGATATGATACTCTTTGACATTACAAACTCTATACCATCCCTCAAGATTATGGAATACCAATAAAAAAATTATTTAATATTAAATAATAGTCAAAATATGATAAGGGTAAGGGGCATGTGATATATGAGTGTTGCAATTCAAATAAATCTAGAACAATTCCTAGCCTTATTCAAACTAATTTAAAAAAAATGGATTTGGTATGAAAGCATGAAAAGAAATGGGATATAAGGGTCATGACTTAGGTATAAATGATAAATTTATAACTAAAACTATTATTCCAAATGCTTATAAATATAAACAAGGTATTAGACATATGAGGATGCTGAAATTTGATATATATCTTTTCAAGTAGATAATGGATATGTAGCAACTCATAAATCTAAGAGTGTTATTAATGATAAATATCTCCTTAACAAGTTTTCCAAATACATAAATAAAAATTCAAAATAAATTGGAAGCATCATGCATATATCATAGTACATATTTATCTCCCCACAAAGAAAGACATAAGTTATACATCTTGAGTTAGTTGATTATGTTACATCATCTGCAAGTCCCCTACATAAATACACTTTTCAATGAGGAATCCATATAAAAATATTAGGGAAATATTGTGGATTTAATAACATAACACAATAATAATATATTAAATTTATATAGATCAATCACACTATTTTGAGTAAAGTGAACCCTTGCCTACTAATGAGGAAATTACATTGGATAGTTGGGGTACATTACCCACCACACTTTGTCTTAAGGATACATCAAAATTATTAAATAAAGACACAATTGATATTAAAATTTTAGTATAGAAACATAAAATATTTTAAATTTATGTGTCTTGTTAACTTGTAAAGGTAAAAAATGTCTATACCAAGTTGATATGCCTCAAATTTTTACATTTATTGCAGTACATGACCTAGTTTTGAATCCTACTGCCAAAAATATAAAATAAAGGATTAAAAAATGCATCCTAAGGTTAATTTATTGGTTAAGGAATAAATATAAAATTTAATTGACATTGGTTTTATTATACATGTTGATTATTCCAAATGGATTTATAACATTGTACCAATTTCCAAGCTAACTAGGGGCATTATAATTCACACTGATTTTTGAGATACAAATAAAGCATGTCCCAATGTTGATTTCCAATTTAACAATATTGATATGGTAATTGATTCTACATTTGGGCATGAGATTTTTTCCTTTATCAATGGGTTTTTCTATTACAATCAAATCAAGATGAATCCTAATAACCAACACAAAATTGCCTTACAAAATCCTTTTGAACATTTTTAATGTGGTCATGCCTTTTAAACATAAAAATTCATAAGCCACTTTTCAAATAGCCATGACATATACATTACATGATTACATACATGACATAATAGATAACTATGTTGAATACATTCTAGGAAAATTTAAAAAATGAGAAAATGATGTCCATGATTTGTGAAAAATATTCAAATGATTGAGACACTTCATCGTAAACCTGAATCCTAAGAAATATGTCTTTGGGGTTACATTATGATTTTTTTTGGTAAATAAACATCTCTTGGAGAGGTATATAAATATCTCTAAATAAATTATAATAAATTCTTGAAATTTCTCCTCATAAGAGTCTTTAGCAACTGAGAAGTATATAAGGAAAAATTCAAGTTGTTAGGCAATTTTAGAGCAGGTTATAGATAAAAACTAACCATTTTCAATGTTATTATGAAAAGACAAAAAGTATGAGTGGAATGAATATTTTCAAAAGGATTTTGATGAAATTAAATAATATCTAGCTAATCCTTGAGTTATGATGCCACTCATTGTAGTCTAACCATTATTATTATTTATTTTAGCCACATAACATGCACTGGGAAATTTGCTTTCACAACAAGACAATGATAACAAAGAAAGAGAAATATACTATATTAGTCAAAATTTATTAGATTAAGATAAAAATTAAAAATCAATGGAAAATTTATGCTTGGATATTATGTTTGTGATGCATAAACTTAGACACTACATGCTTAACAATGAGACACAAGTCATTATAAATATTGATCCTTTGATATATATGATATCTAAGCCATATATATCTATAAAAATAAACAAGTGGGTCATGATATTTATGGAGTTTAGTCTTATGTTTTTATCATGAAATTTGGTTCCAAGGCAAGTTATCATGTACCAAATAGTTGAGGCTCCCCTATTATACCTCACTCTTATAGATGACACATTTCTATATGAGTTTGTTATGTGTACTAGTCAAAATAAAACTTGGGTAATGTACTTGGATGGATCCAAATGTGCTTGAGGTGAATGGATCAGTATTGTATTGATTACCCCTATTTGAGTTAATTAAATCACTAAATAATATTTCAATAATTAAGCTACTAATTTGTATAATTTAATTGCAATTTGAACCTTTCTATAAATAACAATAAATGTGAAGAAAATAAGACTTAGTTGGAAATTGACAGAGACGACTTAGAAAGGGTCTAAAATTCATTGTATAGGACTGGGACAGTGTCAAAAATTAGGATTTGGCATTCATTTTATGAAAGGATAAGAGCACTAAAATAGGACACCCTGAGGTCTGATGTTATAGTCCTCTTCTACCACTATTGTCTAGGAGACCTAAGCTTTTTGGGTTTTGTCTGTTATCTTTATGTGAGCCTATTTGTGAAATTTATACTGTTAGATGTCTACAAAACTCCTTGTAGAGTTGATCTAGTCTTCAAACCCTTGACTCCATTGTGCTTTGATAAACTTTGAGATAGAGGGGGGGTTAGTGTGTGTAAGATGCACTGAACATGTATCCATGCCCCTTGTATGGGCACGTTGCCTACATACCAATACTCTGAAGAGGGATCAAGCCATATGTAGTTCTCTCACTTGATGTGCTTTGTGTGATAGTGTGTATGAAGATGAAAAATGATAAAATTGGGTGTGCTTGAGGTGGATAGGGACTGGTGTAAGGATTTGGATGTGCTTGTAGTTGTATTAGATGGTTGTATGTAGAGAATAGGGAAGTTTGCCTTAATGGTCTTGCTTGTATTCTTGCTTCTATATAATCTTTTTCAACCCATTCTAAATGAAATTTGAATGGGATTTTATAGGGATTTGTTGGTCATGGGTTGAATGTATTCACGTTAGGCCAACAAGGAGGATATAAACTAGAAGGAAATGACCATTAGTGGTAAAAATACACTTAGATAAGAGCGTCAAAAATGGACATCCTAGGGTTCGGTGCTATAGTCCCAGTTGGGTGCTTCTATCCTGAGGCTATGGGACCTAGGGGATGGAATCATCACTAGAAATGCTGCCTGAAGGAGGTGGAATCATCGTCTAAAAAGCTACAAATGATTGAGAATTAATGAAAAGATGCTTATGAGGTTCATGAGAGAAAGCGAGAGGGACCTCTGGGTTGGGTGTCATAAGCCACACTCAAGTTACCAATTTTCACATTTTATATGACTATATTTCCCCCCCTCTTTATTCTAGTGATGTAGCAAAGTGAAATACTAGGATAAAGGAAAAATAAAAAGCGTACCTGAACTTACCTACAAGGGTGAGGCTCATGAAGTTGTGTGATGGTAGGTGTGCATAGAGAGAGCACACTGTGAAGTGTAAATCTACAAGAAAAAATAAAGAGTAGATCAGTTATTACTAGATACACTATATCTAAAATAAGAACATACAAAGCTAGGTAAGAGAGAGAGGAATAGAAAGGAATGAATACACCTCATGGGTATGCAAAATAATACAAAACTTGTTGTGATGTTGAGTGATGTTGGATGATGTTGAGTAATATTGGGTATGTGTTGTGCCAAGAGTAATATCATGAACGGAGTTGAGTGCTCAATTCCCTGAGAGTGGCTCAAGAATGCAAAGACTAGCCTTTTGGCTCCATCATCACCCATTAAGTAAAGCTATATGATCATGCATATATTGATCAATGTTTGGATTATGTGTCTAATCCCTCTAAGTACGTGTATCAATAATACAAAGGCTAGCCCTTTGGCTCCATCGTTTCCCCATGAAGTGAAGCTATAAATTGATACTGGTATGAATGTGTGTCATATGAGATGGCTCCTGAAGCCCATGAATATATTGTAATCTAACAATGTGGCATGGATAGTTGAATATGTGTTCGAAACTAGGCCACTCTTAGCCAACTCAGAAAAAAGGTGGAGATTCGGCTTATATGAAAGCCATTCTGAAACTAAGTAATAGGCTTATGTGTAAGCCACTAAAAAATGTGGAGGTTAGGATTGTATCAAAGCCACTCTAAAATGATGCCAACCACTTGTAGATGGAGTAAGGCACATAACTATTGAGAATTCCTGGGTAATATGCTAAACTTAGAAAGAAAAGAAGTCAAATGTGCCACGCACATTACCCCCATCATTGGTGTCTGAAACATGGATTCTGATTTAGAAGTTATACCACTACCTAATCTAAAAATGGAAGCTAGATCCATCATACCGTGTATGATTCCCCCTTTATCTAGATTCTTTAAGAAAAATTGTACTTAAACTATTAAATCTAAACTAGTCTAAATGTGCAAAACTATAGTTGAGCTTACCTTTCTTCCTATTTTTAGAAAACTTATTTTTATTGTTGTTTAGATAAGAGCATAAAAAATGGACACCCTGTTATTCGACACTATAGTCCAATCATGGCATTGTTGTCTTGAGCTGAATCTGATTACTATTTTATAATTTTCACTGTCTACCTAGTCTGTTCTACTTGGTTTGAAGTCTGGTTGTTATTTTGGGTTTTCTAAAAACTAATTTTTTGATTTTTAGAAGCTTTGATGTCTGTGACAAAACCCCTATTTGTTGCCCCCTCTTTTGAGGGTAGGAATGAAGAACCTATAATGATTGATTTTAAAAGAGAGAGATATGCAAGTGTGATATGATATAAGAATATATGATATAGCAATGATAATCGAGAAGATATCTCAAGATATAACATGGTTTGTAATGGAGATTATTAGATCAATATGGATATGCCTAAATAGATATAACAATGTAAAAACATGTGCAATATAATGAACTAGAACTGGAAGCCTGGTTAGTTGTTAGTTATTAGTTGTAAATGAGGAATGGAGCATGATGTCCATCATGACATCCAAGAAAGCAAGACAATGAATGATATGGATCATGACATTTCAAATAGTGAGAAGCAAATAAGAAACAAGCATACAAAGCAAGCAGAAATAAACAAACTGTTGATGCAGAAGATTGCACCCTTGGCAAGAGGCTGAGCTCCTGCCTTCTTCATGCAACTATGGAAACTCCCCTCTCGCCTGTGGGATTGGCAAAGCTAGAGGGGAGAGTCTCTAGATAAGGGCTAGCTCCATTTGATGCATCATATTCATTCTAACAAGTGCTAACACACACACACACACACACACACACACACACACACACACACACACACACACACACACACACACACACACACACACACACACACACAGAGAGAGAGAGAGAGATATATATAATTGGGGGGGATGAAAGGGAGAAAGATTGCAGGAAAATAAACTACTCTAAAGAGGTGATGCACCAAAATAAGTCGACCTTCTCGCATCCACACTTTAAATTAGACATACACATACATACACTTTAGACTTGGCAGAAGGACCAGGCTGCAAGAAACTCAGTAGGGAGGCTTTAATGGAAATATACAAAAAATAGAGACTCACCAAAGGTGCTGTGAAATGCACACTACAAGTGATTTCTTCTATTTCTGCACTTTCAAACACTACTCTCCTTGTCAGTTGTAGAAATGGCACCTTGTAGACAACAAATATGTTGGTGTTGGACCTGTGAAAGCATCAAGAAACAATGACTAAACACAAACTAACACTCAAGACATACACATAAATATCTATCCAAGATAGAGGTAAAAAATGCGTTTATTGATTCAGGTGAAATTTTGCCAGGGCTACACCTTACAAATGTGGAAGATGATTTCTCAAAAATGACAAGTCCTTAATATATATGAGAAGAAAGGAGGCCTTTTGGCACCCCTTTTACAAGTGACCCATGTGCCTTACGAGCATTGGGAAGAGCATGCTGCCTAAAAAATAAATGCTGTGTCAGCCCTGGCTTTGACTTCAGGTATTTTTTGACATGGCCGCACTGTTTCCTCATTAACCAAGGCTACTTCTTGAAGGCACCTATGTAGTTTGTTTGCTCATAAATATGAAATGAAGAAAAAGGGTCGCACGGTTGGCCGTTCACATCTTCTAATGGTCAATTTATAGCCACTGTTTCCCCTGTTGGAGTAACTTCTCAAATCAACACTTCCCTTTACCACTTGGACTATCTGCCTACTCCATGCCTGACACTTTGTCTTTTCCCTATCTTGTCTCTTTTGGCTCCTTTGGCCCTTGGGGGTGATCTTCTGGCGGGTCACTACATTTTTGGGCCTCTTTTCATGGTTGGCATCCTTTTAGTTTGAAAGCAAATGGCTATTTCATTATGTTAATTTTGACATTCACGCAGCCATCATCACTTTGAAAACCAACGACTAATTCACTTTCTTAAGGTTGATAGCTTTCAGGATGTCATCATCCTCGACAAAAGTCCATTGGGTCCTTCGTTGGCTTCTCTACGGGCTTCGTCCTCCTCGGCCCTCTCGGCGGGTCTTTCCTTTGCTTTAAACATTTTCCGTGGGCTTTTTGTTCGCAGACATTTTCCTGCAGACAAAAGTCTGTAGAATTCTCACTGAGTTTCCTGGCGTGGCTTTCCCCGAATTCCTTTAGACTTTTTTTCTAAAGGAATTCTTTCAGACAAAATGTCTGAAGGAATTCAGGACTTAAACAAAATCTGAACTTACCCTTTGGTTGCCTTTTCTTTGAAGTGCCTTCCCTCTGCAAGGGCATTTGAACTTGAGCTACCCCTTGACCCTTTGGGCATACCCTTGAACCAAGTTGTTGAACCAAAATGGTTCAATGGTTCAAGCAATTCAGTCATTGCGTGCCAATGCCAAGTGAACCAAAGTCAATGAACTTGAAGCTGCTGGACCACCTAGTTGAACCAAATGATTGAACCATCTGATTGGACTAAACATTAAACCAATCCCTTTGAACCAAGCTCGTTGAACCAAGCCATTGAACCAAAATTGGCTCAACGGTTCAATGGTTCAACGCTGTTGAATCGAGATGTTTGAATTGAGCGATGAACTTTTGTTGAACTAAAGGTCATTGAACTATTTGAACTATGCCGATTGAAAACTGCATTGAACTTAGCTGATTGAACCAAAGCTAAAGAACTTGAAGCTCGAACCAAGCACCTATTGGGCAAAAAATTGGTCAAAAAATTGGTGACTCCTAGGGGAAGCATGCTTGCTATGCTTAGAGACCAGTTGTCTTATAGTCCATTGGGCCTGGAGTTAGATGGTAACTTCAAAACCAACAATAGCTCTGATAAAACTTAGAACCAGTCACACAAATTTACCTCCAAGAGGAAAAGGAAAACACACACAAAGCTAAGAAAACTACTACTTGTGCAACAACACTTAAGGAAAATAGGGAAAGAAAACAAGGGAAAACATATACAGATGAAAGGAGATTCAATGGTAGTGCTTCAGATGTATCCCATTAACTGGGATATGTAGTTCTTCACCATCCAACCTGGAGAGTTGGAATGCATTATGCTACTTGCACTAAATGATTATGTATGGGCCACTCCATAAGGCATCAAATTTTGCATGCTTTCTAGGCTTAGCTCGGTCTTCGTCCTATTTCAAGATAATGTCTCCTTCAAAGAAATCTTTTGATGAAGATTTCTTATCAAAGTGTCTCTTTGTTTGCTGTTGGTGGCTGGTCATAGAAGCCACAACCCGGTCCCTTGTCTCTTGGATCTCCATCAGCTCGCACAACTTGACCTCCATGCTACTTCCTTCTTCTAATTGCAGTTGGCGAGCGAGATCCAATGCTGGCAATTCAAGTGAGATGGGAAGCCTAGCTTCCCTTCCATACACGAGCGTATATGGAGAATTTTTGATTGCTCTCTTTGGAGTGATTCGATCGGCCCACAGAGCTATTTTCAGCTTGGCATGCCAAGTCCTTTGATTTTCTTCCATGGTCCTCTTTATGATCCTGATCAAATTTTTGTTGGTGGATTCAGCTAGCCCATTCCCTTGTGAGTAATAATTGGATGAAGTGCTGAGATATATGCCATACCTTAGCACCTATTAACTTGTTTTGGTTCTCATAAAAGCCAAGGCGTTATCTGAGATTATGGTGGCTGGGACCCTGAATCTTGTCACTAAGTCCTCATAAAACTCTAAGACCGCACTTTAATTTGCGTCCTTCAAAGCAACAGCCTCTACCCACCTTGTGAAATAGTTTGTGGTGGTCAAGACCCACTTATGTCCAACGCTGGAGGGAGGATTGATCATCCCTATGAAATCCAAGCCCCACTGCATGAATGGCTGCTCAACTTGAATGGGCTGTAGAGGCATGGCAGCTAACTGTTGCTTCCCATCGAAAAGTGCACACTTCTGGCACTTACTTACCTAGGCATGGGTGTCCCTAAAAAGAGTAGGCCATAAATAACTATCTCTCATTATCATTACTGTAGTAGCTCTAGGAGCAAAATGACCACCTACTGGCCCATCGTGGAACTTAGGCAGTACCTTATCAGCCTGGTTTGGGTCAATGCATCTTAGAAGGACCCCAGAGAGATCCTTCCTAAACAATACTCCATCAACCAAAACATAAGGGAGAGACTGGAGCCTGAATTACCTTCTTCCAGTCTTATGAAGACTCTTTGGGCACTCACTAGTGAGAAGAAAATGCCTCAGGTCCAATGTCTAGTCCTTTATGATAGCTAGTTCTTCTGCTGTAGCTGCATCATGAATTAGTAAGCTATCTTCCCCTTTCTGTTTGAAGTCCTTAGCAAGGTGTTCGTATAGGCCTCTTCCTCTCACCAGCTTGGTGATTGTGATGTCTATGTCATACTCCATTACCCTGATGATCCACCCCACTCTTTTCTCATTTAGGTCTCGGTTGGTCAGGAAATCCTTGACGCCAGGACGTGGAACCATGAGGTGAATTCTACTGTTGGATAGCATATGCCTAAATTTCTTCAGGATCCACACTATTGCCAAGACTTGCTTCTCTACATATATGTAACTGACTTTGAAATCCTCTAACCCTTGGCTAAAAAAGCAAGTGGTTTCTCGAGGTCATCACCATTTGCTTGGGTAAGCATGGCTGAGATCACCTCTTCATTGCTAAAAGTGTAGAGGTTGAAGTCTTTATTGAAGTTGGGGCTGATCAAAGTAGGAGCCTAGGTTATGGCCTGCTTGATGGCTTCAAAGCTGTCCTTCCTTTGTGTTGTCCACTTGAACTCCTCACCCTTCCTCAGCATAGAGGTCAGTGGCTTGACTATCTCTACAAAATTTGGAATGAATCTTTGAATAAAATTTATCATGCCAAAGAAACTCTGTAGGCCTTTTTTGTGCTTAGGTAGGGACATCTCTAGGATAGAACGAACTCTCTCGAGGTCAATGGATAAGCCTTCCCTAGACACGATTTGGCCAAGGAGTTTCTCCTCGTGAACAACAAACATACATTTCTTTGAGTTAAGAGAGATGCCAAACTCCCTACACCTTTCAAAAATCTGCCTGAGGTGTTTCATGTGTTGGCCCGCTTCTTTGGAGAACACCGTCACATCATCAAGATGTACCAGCACATTGTTGTTTATCAAGCCTCCAAAAGCCATGTCCATGGCTCACTGAAAGGTAACACCAACATTAGCCAGCCTGAATGGCATCTTCTTGTAGGTGAACATTCCCCATTTAGTAGTGAAGGTTGTTTTGTGCTAGTCACAATGTTGCACCAGAATTTGATTATACCCTAAATATCCATCTAGGAGGGAGAAATGCTCACTGCCTATTACCTTCTGAAGGATTCGCTCCATGCTCGGGAGGGGATAATGGTCTTTTAAAGAGACTTTATTAAGGTCCCTGAAATTGACACATAGCCTGATCTCCCCATTCTTCTTTCTAACAAGAACAAGATTGGCCAGCCAGGAGGAATTTTTGATTGGAAATATAATCTCGAACTAAATCAATTTGGCTAGTTCCTTCTACATGAGAGGCTCAATCATCGGGATGACAGGTCTTTGCTTCTGCGTGACTGGCCTAGCACCTTCTTTTAATTTGATGGTGTGCTGGGTGAGTCTTGGGTCAAAGCCCTTCAAATCACTATAATCCCATGCAAAAACATTGGCAAACTCCTGACACAACAAAATGAAAGCCTGCCTTTCTTGAACTGTGCAGACTTTTCCAAGTGCAAGTAGCTTGTCCTTGAAGATCTCAACCCTTTCGTAATTATCCTCCTTAGTTGTGATGCATGCCTTGTCATTTCTCAATTGGTCATCTCCATTGAAGATGCTCTCAAGAGTGACCAAACCTTTAGGGAGCTTATTGTTCTTCAATTGAATAATCTGGTTGCCATATTGCTGCTGCAGCTTCACCTAGTTCTGTGTTGCGAACTCAGCTTCCTCTTGTAGGAAGAAAGCTATTTGCTGGTCATTTTCAAAAACTTGCTAGTTTGTAATGTTGTCAAGGATGTAGGGCTAAACTACCACCTTCAAGTAGCGTGAACCATAGTCTCGACTTATCTCCCTAGAAGCATCGAACTGAGCACCAATTGCTACTAGCCTATCCACTTGTTTGTTCTGCTCTCTGGGAATGGAGGTGATATTGAAAGTGAGGAAATATTCTACCAAGTCCCAGACCCTATGCTTGTAGGACTTCAGCAAGGATTTCTTGGTCAGATTCTAGCCTTTCACCTGATTTACAATTAGCTCACTGTCTCCCAAAACTTGCAACTCCTTGATCCCTCTTTTTCTTGCCCATTCCAGACCATGGATAAGGGACTCATATTCTACAACATTGCGTGTGCAAGAAAATTAGAAATAGAAAGCTGAAAAGTATCTCTCCTTTGAAGGAGAGACTAACATCACTCCATCACCAGCTCCCAGTCTACTTCTGAAACCTTCAAAGTATAGCTGCCATAGACCTAGGTCCTCTTGGCTTGCCTTCATTGTATTTGGTATGAAGGCACCCTCTTCGTGTAGGCAGTAAACTCCAAGGCCTGCCTCCTCTATGAACTTGTAAGGATCATGCTATAAGTTATCATTTCCCCACTCATCCAAGAGTAAGTCTATAACTCCTTCAAGATCAGAGGATGGAGATTGGTCTATCTGGGACTCTTCTAGGTCGATAATGGTGTAACTGACGTTCACTACCTTAGGCGAATATGGTTCTAGATGGTCATTATAGAGTGGCTCAGATTCAATCTTTACCTTGGTCCCATACTTGGTTCTAAGAACTATATAGGACCAATTCGTTGCTAGATAGCCACCTATCTTTGACGTGAAGTCCTTGGACAAGCAAATTGCGTAATAAGGAGGAACATCTGCTACTACTATATCATGGGGAATTGAGAAGGTTGGGCAAGCATGTAATGTCAAGCTTAAACCCTTCAATATCCCAACTATTTTTGTAGGTGTCCTATCTAGCTGCTAGACTCCCTTATCATCTCTTCATATTTCAGCCCCATCTTGTCAGCTATGCACTTGGGCATCATTGAGGTATTAGCCCCACTATCAATGATGCAATTTTGCACCAAGAAATCCCCTATAACCAAGGACACATAGAAAGGGGGAATATTTTCCTCCTTTACCTGACCTGAATTCTAAGGCTGACCATTCATCATCAAGACATTATCGGTGCTTGTTGGGATAGCTTGTCGATCTAGCTCATGCAATTCCATTTGTAGCATGTCCTTTTGTCCTGGTAGAGACAATAAATCCCATAAGGAGATGTTCATATGCATCTTCTTCATCTAGTCCACTATATTGAATTGAGGACTATCTCCCTTCAAGTTTTCCTTGAGGCTAATTCCAACCTGAGCTGCAGGCTGAGGAGCTAAAGGTACAAATGGTTGTTTGAAGTTTGGGGCCTTTTGATTTGAGTGTAATGGAGGGGGTGCAACTGTCAATTGGGTAGTAGTTTGGGATTCTCCCAATGCTCTTCTCTTGAATCTTGTGTTGGCTACAACACAATCAGCCTGATGGTCTACAACACTTACATAATTGATTGTATAGAACTCACTTTCTAGGTGGTTCATAAGAGTAGAGTCAGGCTGACTCTAACTGCGGCTTGCACTTGGTTGCATTAGAGGCTCAAAGACCTGGGGTTAAGCGGCTGCTTGATTATCTGCATTCTAAAAATAACCCATCATCTCATTTTTATAAATAGCCTATTCCTGACCATATCCCATGGTCGAACAACTTGGCTGTTCCTATACCAAGTTATTCTGAATGGGCACCATGACCTTAGATGATGAAGGGGGCCTGGATTGTAACCTTGAAATGGCCTGGTCTAAGTAAGCTGACTCTATCCTTGATTATAGTTTTGGAAAGGGGGTCGAGGGGCTTGACCATAATGCTGGTATCCCTGGTTCAGTCTGTTGCTTTGAGCTTGCTGCCTTTTAAGAGCTACAAGTTCGTTTGACATGCTCTGCAATAGACTCTTAACTTCATGAATCTCATTGGATGGAACAATAGCTATTTTTTATACACTAGGCAGAGGAGCTAATGTGGGAGCAATATCCTGAATCAGAGGTAGCATCTTTGGGAAAAGTGGCATGTGAGGTTTAGGGGCTATTTTCCCTGCCTGTACTAAGCAATTTTTAGCTACTATGGCTATGTCATAAGCAACAGGCAGTATATGCCCTCCCATGGATTGTATCATCATAGCAATATCACTGTTTAATGCTCTTAAATAATATAGGAAAGCATAATTGGGAGTCAGTCTTACCAGAATGGGGATTCTATCCCAAGTCTTTTGAAACTGCATGTTGAAATCTTGCATATACTCGTGTGGGGCTCTTTTTATGGTTGTCAGCTGCTCAGCAAGCGAGAGGTTGTCTTTCTTTTCCCCAAAATAGTTTGTCAACTAAGTACCCAATTCATTCTAGGAATGGATTAAATTTACAAGCAAGGTCCCGTACCAGTCAAGAGCCTTGCCTTTGAGAGACAATGCTAGCAATCTGATGGCAATATTTTCTTTCGTGACATTGTGAATATTGCAGAGGTTAGAAATATTCCTAATGTGCTTGATGACTATAATGGGCCCCTCTCCATCAAAATAAGTCACATTTTTTAGGGTTCCCAAGATTGGATCATAATGTGGGAGATTCAAGGGGCTCTGACCACGAAAAGCTGCAAAGGGCAATGCCATAGCTAGGATGGGATGTAACTGTGGCTCTACTGCGTATGTGTCCCTTACAGTAGGTCTAAGAGGGTGGCTTGTTGAATAAGGACGTGTCTTCTCAAAACTTAGTCTTTTTTCTGAGTTTAAAGGCAACTCAACGAAATCGAAGGGAACCCCTTTAGAAGCAGACTGTGTGGTGACCTTAGGCATGAAAAGTTAAGAAACTGGTCTTGATTGGAAAACTAAAGCTCTTACCAGTGGAGTTACTAGATGCTAGAAATATTTGATTTGCTATAATAGGACCAACATCAATCCTAAACCTTACTGAGTTGTAAAACTATATCCCACTGGGTGTGCCAAAACTGTTGTTGTAGAAAATTGCACCCTTGGCAAGAGGCTGAGCTCTTGCCTTCTTCATGCAACTATGGAAACTCCCCTTTCGCCTGTGGGACTAGCGAATCTGGAGGGAAGAGTCTCTAGATAAGGGCTATCTCCCTTTGATGCATCATATTCATTCCAATAAGTGCTAACACACACACACACACACACACATACACACACACACACACACACACACACACACACACACACATATAGATATATAATGGGGGGGATGAAAAGGGAGAAAGATTGTAGGAAAACAAACTACTCTAAAGAGGTGATGCACCAAAATAAGTTGACATTCTCACATCCACACTTTAAATCAGACATACACATACATACACTTCAGACTTGGTAGAAGGACTAGGTTGCAAGAAACTCGACAGGGAGGCTTTAATGGAAAAATACAAAAAATAGAGATTCACCAAAGGTGCTATGAAATGCACACTGCAAGTGATTTATTCTATTTTTGCACATTCAAATATTGCTCTCCTTGTCAGCTGCAGAAATGGCACCTTGTAGACAATAGATATGTTGGTGTTGGACCTGTGAAAGCATCAAGAATCAATGACTAAACACAAACTAACACTCAAGACATACACATAAATATCTATCCAAGATAAAGGTAAAAAATACATTTATTGATTCAAGTTAAATTTTGCCAGGGCTACGCCTTACAAATCTGGAAGATGATTTCTCAAAAATGACAAGTCCTTAATATATATGAGAAGAAAGGAGGCCTTTTGG
Organism: Torreya grandis; assembly: GCA_037957365.1. Lineage (NCBI taxonomy): Eukaryota > Viridiplantae > Streptophyta > Pinopsida > Cupressales > Taxaceae > Torreya > Torreya grandis. The sequence goes on from JARHVA010001773.1 coordinate 340,130, forward strand.
CACCCCTTTTACAAGTGACCCATGTGCCTTACGAGCATTGGGAAGAGCAGGTTGCCTAAAAAATAAATGTTGTGTCAACCCTGGCTTTGACTTCAAGAATTTTTTGACATGGCCACGCTGTTTCCTTATTAACCAAGGCTACTTCTTGAAGGCACCTACGTAGTTTGTCTGCTCATAAATATGAAATGAAGAAAAAGGGTCGCACAGTTGGCCATTCGCATCTTCTAATGGTCAATTTGCAGCCACTATTTCACCTGCTAGAGTAACTTCTTGAATTGGCACTTCCCTTCGCCACTTGGACTATCTACCTGCTCCATTATTGGCACTTTGTCTTTTCCCTATCTTGTCTCTTTTGGCTCCTTCAGCCCTCGAGGGAGATCTTCTGGCAGGTTACTGCATTTTTGGGCCTCCTTTCATGGTTGGCATCCTTTTAGTTTGAAAGCAAATAACTATTTCATTGTGTTAATTTTGACATTCACATGGCCATCATCACTTTGAAAACCAATGGCTACTTCACTTTCTTAAGGTTGACAGCTTTCAGGACGTCATCATCCTCAGTAAAAGTCTATCGGGTCCTTCGCTGGCTTCTCTATGGGCTTTGTCCTCCTCGGCCCTCTCGGTGGGTCTTTCCTTTGCTTTGAACATTTTCCATGGGCTTTTTGTCTGCAAACATTTTCTCGTGGACAAAATTCTGTGGAATTCTCACTGAGTTTCTCAGTGTGGCTTTCCCTAAATTCCTTCAGACTTTTTTTCTAAAGGAATTCCTTCAGACAAAAAGTCTGAAGAAATTCAGGACTTAAACAAAATCTGAACTTACCCTTTGGCTACCTTTTCTTTGAAGTGCCTACCCTCCGCAAGGGCATTTGAACTTGAGCTACCCCTTGACCCTTTGGGCATACCCTTGAACCAAGCCATTGAACCAAAATGGTTCAATGGTTCAAGTAGTTCAATCATTACGCGCCAATGCCAAGTGAACCAAAGTCGATGAACTTGAAGCCGCTAGACCACCTAGTTGAACAAAATGATTGAACCATCTGATTGAACTGAACATTGAACCACTCCCTTTAAACCAAGCTCATTGAACCAAGCCATTGAACCAATATTGGTTTAACGGTTCAATGGTTCAACGCTGTTGAATTGAGATGTTTGAATTGAGCGATGAACTTTTGTTGAACTAAAGGTCGTTGAACTGTTTGAACTATGCCGATTGAAAACTGCATTGAACTTAGCCGATTGAACCAAAGTCGAAGAACTTGAAGCTCAAACCAAGCACCTGTTGGGAAAAAAATTGGTCAACACATACAAGAGTGGCCAAGGGGCCAAGCAAATAGAAGACATGGTCATATGTCACTCAAACTAGAAGGCAAGCATATAATGCATGTTCAAATGCTACATACACATATAGTTGAAATAAGCAAGGTTGGCATAAGGGCCACAATCACATATAAGAGTACAAGCAAAGGATATTGGAAAATGTCCTAAGGCACACACAAGAATATATGTGGAGGATGTTGATATATTTCCCAAGGCACATACAGGAGATAAGATAATAACTAAGAAATGCAATCACATCTAGCTATGCAAAACAACGAAGGAAATCATGTAAATATTGGAAATACAGTCGCATCTAACTAATCAAAATAAGAAGTGAAAGTATTTAAGACATGGAGTACAAGACTAGGTAAATACTAAGAAATACACAAGTGCTATATACTAATGAGTGTCGATAAAGTAATTTGTGTAAGCTAGTAAGTAATGTACATGAACATGATAACTAGAGTGTGTGGTGTAAGAATGACATAACTTGGATGGTGTGGTCATGTATAATATGTCCTTGGTGGGCAGATATGCTAATGTATGTGTTGAATGTAGAAGTAAGATGCCCCATCAATGGGTAGAGTGAAGCAATCATGAATCTATATGTCACCACACACATGCAAAGAAGATTAAGTGAAGCATGGTAATGTATATAAATTGACAAACAATAACATATAACAATAAATTTAAGTCTAGCATGATAGTAGAAATGGAAAGCATTTATGATGCATACAATTGAAATGTTTTTGGGTTTTGAAATGTTATATTGTTTTTGGATTTTGAAAATTTTGAATGTTTTTAGATTTTTGATATATTGAGATATGTATAATCAATCATAAAGAAACTATATACAAGAAATACTGGGAAAATATGTACAATTAAAGCTAAGGAGAGATGATACTAACTAATGAGTCTTATAGGAGACTCCCTATCATGGTGTCCTGTATCAAGGAGAGGGATCGTGCTTGATTTTGAAGCATGATGAAATGGCTGAGACTCTATACACCAATTATGATCTCTTACACTAAGAAGCAGATCGAAGGTCTAGATAGAACTCTTGAATTATATACACTAATAATGTTGCTCAAAGGGTGTAACTAAATTAAAGGTGCCTTGTATATAGATGGTGGAGGATGTGCATGATATGCATGGTGAATACCTAATGTGTCCCTTGTCTCTTATCTAAATTCTATGGAAAAGGATCTAAAAATATTTTCAAAGCTTTATCTTATGTTTGCTTTGCCTAAGGAGGCTCAACTGAAGTGCCAATATCAATAATGTTTCCATCTATCAAGTCTTATATCTTATGTTTCAAACTAATGCATCTATTTGTTGTGTGGCTTGGTGCCCTATGAAAATTTCAAAATGCATTTTGATCACATCCCCATGGAAGAGGCTTTGTTGGATTAACTTCCTAAATAGGAGGGAGAGATATGATATTACATTCTAAAAGCTACTATAAAACTCTAGCTAGAGATTCTGGTAGATTGGAAAAAGTTTGTTGAGGAGGTGATGATAAAACCACTCACTAAGAGGGCTCTAAAGCCATATTGACTGTTGGTTGATTTTGACTCTTGCTATCATTGAACTCTACTTTGTATAGAACTTTGATGTTACTCTTGTTTGTTGTTTCTGACATGCTCGTGTACTTAAGTTTGCCCATTGAGAAATGTGACTTCCCTTTCATTTAGTGTATGACATAACTCAGTGAAGGAAGAGAATCTTTTGAACATTATTGATTCATGTAAAGTTGGTAGAAGACTTTGCTTGAAGAGATCCTGTAACTCTTGATCAACCATGGGGCTAGTCATCTTAGCTAATATAGTCTTATATCAAAGAACATAATCTGTGAGATACTCATTTAACCTTTGTTTTAGTTGTGAAACTTGGGCATTGGAAACCTTATCACCAATGTTAATGCTGAAATGAGCTAGGAACATGTCTGCTAAAGGATTGAATGTGTTAACCGATTGATTTGATAGACTATAAAACCATTTTAAAACATAATCCTTTAGACTCCATGGAAATAACTTGGTTAGTAGGTAGTCATTTGGCATATAGTCCAAACATGCTGCATGAAAAGCTCTCAAGTGTGTCTCTGTATCACCCTTGCCATCATATAGAATGAGCTTGGGTTGAACAAAACCTTGTGGCAAAGGTGTAGAAGCAATATGGTGTGCCAATGGTGTATGTAGTAGAGTAAAAGAATCCAAGGCCTATATAGGTCTAGATGCACCTTGCTCAAGATGTAGCACCTTGGATTTAAGAGATTTTATCTCTTGCATAAGGGCTACCACATCAGGAGACAAAGATGTACTAACTTTAGTTAGTGGTGGCATAGAGGTAGGTTGGGATGCTATAGGGGTTTGTTGAGACATAGTTGCCTCTGTAGTGTCATTTGTAATAGATTTTTTGAAGGAATGGAAGACTCAACTTGCTTAGCCTTTTTGATTTCCATGATAGATTGTAAAATAAGAGTATTATCTCAGGGTTGTTCCCTAAGTCTTTATCAAAAACTTTGTAGGATCAAATCTTTGTTGAGGACAAATTCATTATCAATAAGAGGTGGAAGTGGATCAAGAGTCTAATGTGGTGGATCATGAACATTGGTGTTTGTGTCATCATTATTATTCTCATATTGATCATTGTCAAAGTTATCCTCATGGAAATTTGTGTAATCTAGATGTGTAGGATCTATAACAGGAACTTGGGCTAGTTGTTTATCCATGGTATATAGTTGGGTTGAAGGAATCTGGGTGAATTCAGGAGGGTTGCCACTAAGTCTTTCACTTCATCTCAAAGGAAGAGATCCAAGGAGCTTAGGTGGCATAAGGAAAACAACTTGAATAATGGAAGAAAATATTAAACAATTATAATCTAAATAAAGAACTGGAATATGCATAAAAAGGATACGAAGCTCACAAACATGTAAGGTGATACCTTAAAATCAATGGGACCTTAGTATATGCAACTAGGGTTTTGAAAATTGATATTCTTAAAATTACTATGGAATTTTAAAATTTGATGTGAAATTTTTATTGAAATATGCAAGTAAAAAATCAAAAAATTATTGGAAAATTCTTGATTTGAAAAGACCTAGTGTATGCAACTAGGGTTTAGAAGAAATATTATTTTTTAAATTTACCATGGAACTTTAAAAATTAAATTGAATTTCTAATTTAAATATGCAAGTAAAAAATTAGAAAAATATTAGAAAAATCAAAGGAATTTTCCCTAGGGTTTTTAGGATTTTTATGCACAAATGAAGAAAGTCAGGTTCACCAAATGATTTAACAGTTTGGGAATATTGGAGTCCTATTTTTAATTTAGTTAAGGGTCTGAATGAACTTTGAATTGGCTTTTATAAACATTTGTTGGTCATGGGTTGAATGTATTTGTGTTAGGTCGACAAGGAGGATATGAACTAGAAATAAATGATCATTGGTGGTAAAAATTGACTTGGATAGGAGCACTAGAAATGGACACCCTAGGGTCTAATGCTATAGTCCAAATTGGGTGCTATTATCCTGAGGGTACGGGACCTAGGGGGATGGAATCATCACTAGAAATGCTACGTGGAGGAGGTGGAATCACTATCTAGAAGGCTACAAATGACTCAAAATCAGTGTAAAGATGCCTATGAGGGTCATGATAGTAAGCAAGAGGGACCTCTGAGTTGGGTGTCATAAGCCACACTCAAGTTACCAATTTTCACATTTTATATGACCACATTGATTTGATTTTTTCATGTACCAAAAATATAACAGAGTATGAGACACTTATTATAGGACTCCATAATGTGTGTGTTCTAAATAGTAAATATATCAATGTGTATGGTTATTCTCAACTTGTTTTAAACCAAGTGATAGGTGGATATAAAAAAAAGATAAATTGATTCCTAACAGTGATTTATTACTTGGTTTGATTGCCCAATGTGATGTGTTTGAGACTAATAACATTCATGGATAAAAACTAACATGTAGATATTATGGATAATGTTGCCTCCCTTGTTCCTAATAATATTATAGATGATCATTTTGTATTGACTAATAAGAGATTAAAATATCCTATCATGGAGTTACAAAATCTAGATGCCTTAGATATATTTTCATATAAAGTGAAACAGATAAATCGGATTGGTATGAAAATATATTGTTGACCCCAAAGATCAAAAAAGTAGTAAAAAATCTTGTGTTTGTGCACTTCCAGTGAGTTCAACACCACTATAATAGAGCACGTGTAATCTAAACCACACAATTTACATGTGTGCCCTAGATATAATTGCTAGTGAAGCAAATTCAACTCTCAAAATCATGCTAATGTGTGTTATACAACAAAGTTTTAAGACCCAAGTGAAAGAAACCATGTGGACCTAAGAATCATAGGGGATATTTTAGGGGAAGTGATAGGTGGATTGGATAGCTTCAAATCCCGACACAAAGTTTTGGTGGTACGATGATGAATAATGTGGTAGTTGGGATTGGGCTATGTCATAATTTCAAATATAAGACTAGGCAAATTTTTTGAATGTTGGTATATTATTAATGGTAAAAAGGAAATAAAATTTGACCAAAGATTTCCATAAAGAGATATTACTATTGGGGAAATAATAAGAGAAAAAATAATCTAGTCATAGAGAGACAAAGATAAAGCGAATTAAAGAATGAGGAGAGCCAAGTAAGGGAGCTCAAATAAGAACATAATAGAAATAAAGGTAACCAAATAGAAAAAGGATGGATGAATATATGACAACTTAGGATTAGGGAATCTAGGTCCTTGATTTGGGCATTGAAGACTATAAATTTTGGGATTAAATAGGCTATAAACCCTAATGTAATGATTGATTTTGATTAATAAAGTTGTTTCTTATGATTTTGAGTATAATGTATGAATGTTATTGGTTAGGTTAAAATTAATACTATTCTTTAACATTTTTAATTAATATAACCCTCATCTCTTGAGACTCTTCCCTATTGAGGCCATCATTGACCTTGAAAACTTCTGCCCAATCACACTCAAACACCCCATTCTATACTAGGTGAACCACCATTACATGTAACTAACCCTAACCTATACTAGATTCTCTCTCTCCACACTTTGGGTGAGTGTGAAGGGCTTATTCCTTACATGATATGTTAGTGTAGGGAGGTTATAAGGGCAATTCAGTGACTGTAACTAGGGATCTAATTGATGAGACTACCAACATTTTGGTTTTATTACTGGGATTAGTTATATTTTGTTGTTATAATTGTCAGAAGCAGGTGTCTTTGAAGAGTGCTTGGATAGTTGGTTGATCCTCCTCACATAGGTGAGTTAAGAGGAGATTTTTTGTAAGTCTAACTCAAAGAGTGGTAAAATTCCCCTCAAGATGGAAGGCCCATGTTGTCTGAGCTTAGAAGGTGTCGATATGACAAGAATCGCTAATGAGTAATTATCATTATGGATCTTAGGGATATGAGAGAGCCTAACTCAAGAAATTTTGTGATGATCCATATCATTTAGGAAGGTAATGAAGAGGAATCTCACATAACATAATTTTAATTTCATGATGAAGAGATGAGTGCCAGTGAGCATGAGCATGATTTATAAGGAGAAAATATAGGATCTCTTGGAAGAGATTGGTATAAGGAGGCTACTGATGGAATACTTGAACCCTAGGACTGAGATGCTCAATTTTTTCTAGACTCAAAGTTGGAAAAGGAGTTCTAGGACACCACTAAGGTAGGTGACATTGTCAGGTTTGTCACTCAAGGATAGAGAGATGGCCATTTGGAATAACTTTTTCCATACTCCCATTAGTGAGGGAGGATACATGACCAAGGGATAGGGTGAATTCCATGCAGTAAAATATGCTACCCTTAGAGATAAATGTGGATCCCTAGACCAATTTTGTACCCCAGGGAGGGTGAAAGGTGTTGGAAGATTGATAACATGATCATAGGAGTCCCAAGAATTTGGAGGACTTGCTGCACATAACACAATAGGAGTTGTAGGTGCTACTCAAAAAACAAGAAGTTAGAGTTTAAGAGTGGCAATTGGGAACACACCTAGGATGACAACTCCATAGGCATTGGTTATGCCCACACCCATTACCTAGATTTGGTATGGGATGCCCTTAAATATTCCCAAGTATCGAGTCATAAAGGGTGTTAGGGATCTTGCTCACATGTGTGAACTTATCTAACGAGCTAGGGGTATTACATCACTAGATAATAAGGTAGCCCACTTCAGTATCACATTAAATTTATAAAAGCACACAAGTGACACGTAAAAATAAATGAAGGATGCAATTTCTAGGACCACCATCATACTACTTTCATATACTACCATTCAAACATTTGATTATGTAACAACCGTTGAAATTGAATATGTCATCAACCACTAAATGTACGTGAAGTAAAAATAAATCATAACCAAGGCCAAACATGATAGGTGGTGTTAGGTAAAAATAACTAGTTTGCAAAGGGTTAAGGGTATGGTATAATAATGTGTATGGTATAAATAATAGGTATAATGTGGCATAAATTAGATGATCCTTGTAAATAATAATACAAGTCCCTCAAGCATAAAATGTTTGAGGTGAATTACGTTCATTGGTTCATTAAGTTCATCTCACTATAACATAACGAGCATGTATGATCTAGAAACATAGTTGGAAATAACTACATATGGCCCTAACTAGTTTGGCTGGAACTTTCCTTTTTTCTTGGATTTAACATTTACATTTTTCTAGTTCTATTTTAGCACCAAGTCACCAAGCTCGAATTCATGATGCTTAATGTGCTTATTATATTGGCCTTTTAATCAGTTATGATAATCTTAAAGATTATTCAAGGCATCCAAGCATTTTCCATCAAGTAAGTCTAGCTCTTGTAAGTGAGCCACTTTGTAATCTTCATCTTTGATGATGTGCTACAACAAAAAATAGGGAGAAGGAAATTCAACCTCAATGTGAAGAATGGCTTCAGTTCCATAAACAAGTAAATAAGGTGTAGCTATTATTAGAGGATAAAATGTGGTACAGTATGCCTAAAGGACATTAAATAGATGCAAGTTCCAATTATGACAAGTGTCAATGATAATCTTTTTCATAATGTTAATAATGGTTTTATTATAAGCCTCAACTTGGATATTGCCTTGCAGATAGTAGGTAGTAGAGAAATGTTGTTTGATGTGTTATTGAGAAAAAAGTGATTTCACATCTTTATTTTTGAATGATCTGCCATTATCAGATATATTGTCAGAGGGGATGCAATTGTGACAAATGAGATGGCTGAATATGAACTTGGAGATATGCTTACCGGTGTTTTAACATTTTAGGGTTTTGCTATGTATATCCTATGTTTGATTAAAGAGTTGAGTAGTCTAAATTAGTAAAATAATATGTAATAAATAACCACTAACTTGTTATAGATTTTGACATGATTTAAATTTCTAAAAATAGTAATAAATATGTGCAAATAAAGACTTATCCAGAAAACACCTATCATAAAAGATCTAAGTGCTAAAAGTTGGGATACAAATAGGTTTGAGTGTCATCAATATGATCTTGATGTCAAATCCTCTCCTGGATAGTAGCACTACACTTAGATAGTAGCACCATGTGGATTTAGTGCCATGAAAATGGTGTTAACATCCACTATGCAACACTATTCCTAAATTTTGGGTGCACCTGCACCTATGTTTCTAGGTTTTATTCCTATGCGCACAAAGTCTAAAACTATATATTGTGCCTATAACGATGCAAAACCTAATCCTCCTTACAAGTAAGGCATAATCTTATAATGTGTGTTCATTAGTAGGATAGGCTGGACATCCTCAGCACCTCATTATGAAGAGAGTTTCCTACATGCCAATATTTTAAGGAGGGATCAAGTCTAATGTAGTTCTCTCCACCTAAGTACTAGTATAAGCGTAAGTGATGCTAGAATGATTGTGGTCTTGAATGCCTTGAGTGTGCTTGAGATTAGAAATCTAGAAAATTTGGGCTTAGGGTAGCTATAGATGGTAGTATAAAGAAGTAGGGAAAAATAAGGATTAATAACCTTAATTTTGCTCAACTTATTTCATGTTTGAATAGGTATTTTACATCTATTTTCCATCTAATGGATAGAGGTATAAAATTCATGTATTTATAGTATTTTATAGCTTGTGTGGATAATAAAATAAGCTTAGGTTGACCTTAGTACGGTTTTAATTTTGAAAATATATCCATTTGGGGAAGATAGGGTAAAGGACATTAATGCCATGTTGGGGACACTAGAACCATGTGACTCAAGGGTCCTTAATGTGGCACTAATGTCTAGCTAGTAGGTTGTTGGGAACGAAGGGCCAAGATTTGGGAATGAGGGTTTGAGACTATGTTTTAGCTGACTAGGGACACTTGTCTGCACAAAGGCTAGAAAAGTGTGATAAAAGCTCTAGGATGGGTCTAGGGCTAAGCTAGGAATATGTTATCTCAAGTAGCACTCTTAACACTTAAATAACACTTTTAGGTGATTACATTTTCCCCCCTTTATGCTAGAAATGCAACAAAGTGAAATGACTAGTATAGAGGACAAGGAAGCATACCTAGGCTTACCTAGGAAGTGAAGCCCATGTAGCTGAGTTTGAGTATGTGAAGTTGGGTATGCATATGTGAATCATGATCCAAAGCATGACATGTAATGAAATGTGCATGAATTATTCCTTACTTAAGAGATATAAAAAATAATAGACTATGTTGAATAAATAAGTAATTGAGTAAAGTTGAGTAAAGAGATGGGAAAGAGGAAAATAATGAATACACCTCATTTTATATGCGAATCAATACATGAACCTCGTGACAACTTTGTGTGTGCATGTATATAGTGATAAAATTATTGAATAGATTGGATTGAGCTTATAGCTTGATTAATCCTCATGTGTGGGTGGCTCAATAACTTAATCCAATTTTGACTCCATCATTGCCCACTATTATTTGGTGGATCATGACCTATGAATAACTTGGATTAGACTGAAAGTGTGCCTAACCCTCTTATGTGGGTGGACCAAAAACTTAAGTAGGCTATGACTCCATCATTGCCCAGCCATGTATAATATATGAATTTTAAATTGAACTGCACAAAGTGCTATAAATATTTAATTGAGTATATCTGACTATGTATGTCAGCTCTGTGACCACTCGGGTACATTAGGCAACTTTGGGCCATTTGAGAATGCCAACCACTATAGATGGAGTAAGGAATGAAACTAGTGATAACATGGAATATGAAGTCACGTGTATACAATGTAAATAAATATATAGAGTTTGTCATTCCATCTGATCAACCTGTGTGTAACTGAGCATATGAAAACAATTTGCCACACACGTGACCCCAATATAATATCTGAGTATACTAATTATAGAATACATTTTAATGAGTGTATCTGAGTATCTAAAATAGATATGGGAATGATCATGTCATGCATGATGCCCCCAATCTGAGCAATTGATATGAATATGAGCTGAAATAGTGTGAATATGAGTTAAATCTAAGCATAATTATCAAACTTGTAGTTGTATCTATGTAAACTTGTATTGTACTTATTATACTATTATAGATAATCTAAACTACCTTGAAATTGGGGATACTAGACAATAATTCCATGTTTTAGACTATGGTGTTATTGTCCCTATCTAGGTACAAACGTCTATCTGGTCTGAAATTTGAGTCACTAAACTACTTTCTAAGTCCATATTTTTTTCTATGTTTTGCCTGTGTTTGATTTTTTGAAATTGAGCCTATGTGCTGAAAAAAGTTTTGTGAATGCAGTGTAGGAGCTTTATCTTTGTGACAAACCCATGTGAATTCCCCCTTTTTTGATGGTATTTTTTGAACCTATGCAAGAACTATCCTCAAAAGAAATAGCTCTAAAAAATTGTGTTAGTTAGAGCACATATGATAATTTTGTTGTAAAATAATACAATGTGCAAACATAAAATCAAAATGTAAGAGAATTTGAGCATAAGTATATAATATAAGATGTATGTTGTGTCTATCATTGCACAAGGGTGTCAAGATAGATGAAATCAATGTGTATAACAAGAAATCTGAGTAGTTACTTAGGGGGATGGGGCATGATGTCCATCATGACACCCAAGTAGGAAGGGTAGATGCTTGAGGTCCCTCATGGCATTGTAAATTAGTGTGTAACAAGCAAATACAAGTGTCATGGCTATGACACATACATACAAAACATATGAGGCATGAAAAATAGTCTAAAGGGCCAAAATACAAGGGACATGGGTACATGTCACTAAATCTAAGAAAAGAAGACATACAAGGACATGTTCAAATGTCCACATATTCATGTAACAAGCAAGTTAGCTTAGAGCCACATAGAAGGACATGTTCAAAGGTCTGCATACACAATCTAGAAATCACACACAAGGGACATGAGTACATGTCCAAGGCATACATGAATAGAAGTTGCATAGAGCCAAAGAATAATGGAATATTCAAATGCCCTTGATAGAAGAAGCATATGAAACACAATTAAGTCTAAACTAGGAAAGCTAGAAATGAAAGTATGTATGAATGTAGTAAAAATATAGGTAAGAGCTAGGATGTATATATGCTAAGTCCAAGCTAGTGATAGTCAACAAAAAATATGAGTATGAGTAGAAATTATCAATATCAAGATTTAACAATGCTAAAACTAAAATGTATAAAATGTAAGGATATAACTTGGTAATATAAAATATATACACATAATATTTTCAAAATTTTATTGATTACTAACACTTTTTATCTTTTAGATATCCATTGAGTCTCAATCTCTTTGAGTGCATGTCTTAAGGGGTGGGTAGACCATTGGTGCTTCGCATGATTGTTGTCCCTTTTACCACTTGTTATCTACACACTTGTCCCTTGAAAACATTATCCTTAAGCTTCTTCTTATTTATTATACCCTTCCCAATAATTTTCTACATTTTATCCTCATATTCCTCACCTTAATCCCCTTTTATTAGTCAACTATACTAGGTTGACTAGATTGACCCTGTATAGTTTCGGGTAATTTTCACTTAGGAACTAGTTTGGCCTTTGGCCAACCTAACTCATGACCTAGTGAATAATTATATGAAATTATGGTAGGTTGATTAGGTTGAGCCTATCTACCAATATTTTTGGAAGAGTTTAGGGTTAAATTCACCTATATATAAAAGTTCATTTTGTCATTATTGAAAGAAGAAGTAAGAGCTATTGTGCATCTGCTTATCCACCATTCTACTTGAGGTAAGCTTAGGGTTCTATACTTTCTTTGGAGATAGAGATCTTGTCTTGTGGAGAAGTCTTTTATATGCATTGATAGGTTATGTAGCCTAGAGATAATTTTTCTTTGTCATACTTACATACCACAACAACCTCTTATGAAACACCTTAGCCAAGGGAGTGATTGAGGCTCGATGAGTTTGTCTTCAAAGGTAAGTATCCCTAACTTTGTTCTTCCTTTGTAAAAGTAGATAGATATGCATTTTTAATTTTCTTCCATGCATTAGGATTCCATTTACATTGACATGAGCATATGTCTCTTATGCATGTTTACTTTTATTATTTATAACCCCCACTTTGTACCATAAGCTTTGGTGAGCACTAGATTAGATTTACTTTACTTGTTCTTAGTTTAGTGAGATATAAAAACACATGAATCCCTTAGGGTTATTACATGGTTGTGTTGACTGGAGGCTTTGAAACCCTTCTTAACATAGTGTATTATGATAAGATATCCCCTAATCAGGTTTAGTGGCTCCCCATATTGGTCATGTTCTTACTTGACAAATATGTCCCCAATCAGAAGTTTCTGGTATGATTTATCTTCTCTGAGTTAGATTTGATTTATAGACATGATAAATTTATGATTGCATACATTTTTATGAACCAAATGTGAAACTAACCCTTGTAGGTTTTTTTTTCACTTATTTAATTATATTACCATTTTTATTATCATATATTTACGATGCTGGGTTAACTGTATCAACATAGTACTAACTTTTATGCATAGGTTTAACACATAGTCACATCCATATGAATTTGTTCTATCTATGCAGATTATTCTTCAAGTACATGCTACTAGGTCTTGACATAGTATAAGTTTTCAAACTTTTAGGTGCTAGTTTAGAATACTAGGTTGAGTTAGTCGACCCTGTATATTTTTAGTCTATCAGAAAATAGGATTTGTAAAGCTAGGTTGACCTAGTCGACATAGTTAATAAAATTTACAAGTATAAATTAGGGTTAATATAAATCTCATATTTCCATGCATCGTCCAACCTAAAAAGGTTCCTTTCTATCCTTCTTTATCATTTCTAACATTTGTTACAATTATATTTTTCATAGTTTGCAATCTTTAAAACTACCCTTGTATAGTCAACTAGGTCAACCTTATCGATGTAGTTCTATATTATATATTATATCTATAAAGTTAGGTCAACCTTGTCAACTTAGTTCATTTTCAAACCTTTGCTTCCCCAATATAGAGGCAACACTATTGACCCTATTATGTATTCTTTGCATACACTGTCGACTGCAATGACACTTTATTGTGTTTCAAACTTGGAATTAACCCTTATATATTAGTATTTGGCTCACATTTTCAATTTTTTGTTACTTCCATGCTTAGAATACATTACATAATCTGATTAAGTGGTTTTCAATATACTGTTTAGTTTCACTATTTTCTCTTTTAAGCATACACTACTAAATCACAAAATCTTAAACATATTTTAATATTTGTCTACCCAAGGCCTACCTACTTAGATTTCATCACCAAGGGGGAAGTCAACTTGGTTTTTTGGCCAAGTATAAACATGTGATCAATGGTATATTTTGGCTAAGCACCTGACACCCTTATTGCTATGGTGTGTGAAATGAGGGGGCAGGCCCCAATACCAAGCTAGTACCATTGCTAATATAGATCCCTTTCAGCCCAAACACCTTGAAACCATGCCTAGATTGCTTTTTAGTTCCTTGATTATAGGCAAATTCCTATCACATCTAAAATTATACTCTAATAATCTAACAACATTCAAATTGACCACTTATTTAGCTTTTACTTTCCATGTTGACTACTTACTCTTTACTCAATTATATGTTGTATTGCAAAAACTTGCATTGGCTAGAGTTAGTATAAGGTTTTATGATGTGTGCCTTAATTGGATCAACCTCATTAATTCAATTGATTGTTTGTTTAATTTCATTTATTGATTTCATAAGTTCTTGAAAAAAATTTCTTATTTTAGTACACAGTCATTTTTATCAACATAGTCTCTTATATGATGTATATTTTTCCTTGCCTATTGTACTAGGTCGACCTAATTGACCCTATATAATTTTTCAACGTCTATTTGATGTACTAGGTCAACCTAGTCAACTTTATATAGTTTTTAGGCCTTATTTTCCATACTAGGTTGACCCAATCAACTTTGTACTATTTCAATCACTTCCTATCTCCTTAATCTTTACATCTCTCTTGCCTTGTTTAGTCTTTTTCTTCATCATGAAATTTATATTTGAAGACAATACTGAGTTGAATTCAAAGACATGATGAGTTTTACCAACCCTCATAGGGTTTCCCATAATAAAATTAGGGCTCCTCTCTTAGATGAGAGTAATGTTTATATAACCAATCGCATAATGAACTATGGGACCCTTCCTCATTCCTCTTCATAGTATAATCCTCTCTTCTCAATAGAAGATCAACCCGAATTAGAGTATACCCCTAAAATTCTTTTCTTTATCTCCAAATTTCCTCAACATTGAGGAAAGGATCCCTCAACCATTTACCATCTCATGATTAGTGGTCAAGTTGAAGAGCCTCACTCACCTTCTCCCACATTCTCAAATGGATTTGGTGTTACTAATTTCTTTGTTTCTCAGTCTCTTCCCTCGATTATGACCCCTTCTCATACCATGATTTCTTCTTCTTTAACTTGTTCTAACTCCATGCCTAATATCTCCACTAGCATGGTAGGATCTACATCTAGTGGGCCTCTCCTAAGACCCACTATTGTTAACCCTTTCACTAATGCATCATTTTATACCCAAGGTAATCATGCTTCTATTGCTTCATCTTCTCATTCCTTCACTAGTCCATCTTTTCCCACACAAGCAAATTTTGCCACTAGTGCCTCACATTCTAACATTTCCTCTCAAGCTCCTACCAACACCAATAGTGGCACCCAAGCCACTAATACCAACTATAATGCTTCAAATAATGTTAACATTGATAATAAAACCCACCAACTCTTGTTACAAACACTTAATCAAATGAATACTTTTCAATATCATAATATAAATCAAATGATGAGAATACAAAATCACCTTCTCCTTCTTCAAACTCATTCTCAACCAATATCTCAGGGAATGCATAATCAAAATGTTCCTCGACCTCCTCTTTGATATTCCCATGGAAATCTCATCCCTCAACCTTTTTGGTCAACAAAACCATTAAGCATCTTGAAAATGAGCCTCTGACCACTAAAATTGCTAATATTGATATAGGAGGTTTCACTGCTACCATTTATTATAATGGATTAACTGATCTAACTCTTCATCTCAAAACATTTGGAAATATTTATAAAGATTGGGTTAAATTGAATACCTTTTTGCTACTAAGCTCTTAGCCAAAACTCTCACAGGTGATGCTTTATATTGGTACAACCAACTTAAAACTCATTCTATTACTAATTTGTAAGATTTAGTAAATGTTCTAGTTCAAGAGTTCCAAAGTTGTGATCTTCCTGAGAATACCTTAGGCCACTTTATAAACTATAAACAATTTGAAAACAAAATGGCCTAATATTTTTTTAAAAGGTGGAAAACATTGTCCAACAAATGTGAACATAAAATGGATGATGATAACCTTTTCCATCTCTTTACCAATGCTCTTTTCCCCAAGTTACAATATTAGGTTTGCACTCTCTCTCCACATACCTTGGAGGAGGCCATTGACCAAATAAAACATGGATTTCCTTATGCATCAATTCAAACCACCCTAACCTTCTGTAGGTCCTCATATCTTACTTAAAAATAAAAATCATAATGCTACCAATGATGGTGTCATAAACACTTATTACACCATTCACACTATTCAAGCTATTATTCCTAAGTAATCTTTGGAACTAGCTCCCCCTTCTCAACAATACACCAATCCTCACTTATCTTCATGTAATACCATCAATGTTCATAAACCCTTATCCTTAGCTAAATTAATAAAATGTATACCTAGGCCTCTACCATGAGAACTTGATCCCACTCATCTTATGAAATATTGGTATGATCCCAACAAGTTTTATTGGTTTCATGATAGTTGGGGTCATTCTCTTGAGCCCTATAAGCATATTCATAATTTATCTATGAATTTTCTTCTTGGTCCTAATTTTGATCATGATTAAATCATTCAAAAGTATCAACAATCCTATGAAATTACTTTTAAGGATCATGAAAATAATACTAAATTTCAAGCCTTAAATCAAGCTAATGCTTATTTGTCTATCTACAAAGATCCTCTTCCTAATCACCAACCTAAGGAAGACAACCAAGACAAGCCCACCCCTTCCACCAACAATGTAGAAAGTCTTGTTGACCCAACTCCTAAAGATAATGTGGTTAGCATGACTAATATGTGAAGGGTGGTTGCTTTCATTAACCCTCAACCTATCTACATCCCTCCATTTTCTCACACATTTTGTGGTATCTAGGATTCTTCTCCAAATCACTAAAATGAGTTAGGGCAAGATTATCTTATATAATTTTATGAACCAATTCCAAAGTCTCCCTTGAATAACACTTCCCATTATATTTCTACCATCCCTACATATTTTTACCTAACACTAATGACTATCAAGATTCTATCAACACTTCTTCTACTAATTCTCAAAACCAACATGACCCAACTGCTTCATCTTCACAACATAATTTACAAACTTGTTCTAAACCTTATCCTTATTATCAACACAAATTTTGATGTACTTTGGTTCCTCATTTTGAGGACCTCCTTTAACATTATGCACCTTTTTATAACAACCTTCTTATGGGTTATGATGAGTGGGATACCATCATGGCACTCACTAATCTCCCATCTCAAATTCCATTCCTTGAGCTTATGAGGACCTCTCCACATCATCAAAACTATCTTATGCAACTCTTATTAAAAATGAATATCCCTTGTCCTCCTCTAGTAGGATACGAAGCAACCTTATCTAGATATGAAGATAACATATTGTAACAATGTGAAGAGATGTCTATCCATGTTGACAAAATAATGGACACTTCTCTCTCCTTAAAATTTCCTATCACCTCTATGATTCATAATGAGATTTTGCTTCATGTGGATGATCCTCCTCAATTCATTAGTGTCCAAATTGGTGATATCCAAGTCAAAACATGCCTTGGTTAATGAGGGTTTTGGTACTTGTGTTGTCTCTCTCAATTTTATCAAAACTCTTGGATATTATAAATGCAATATAAAATCCACATGCAACACATGTTAAGGATATAATCAAAGGAAAATGCTTCCTTTAGGTTGTGTGTGGCTTCCCATTACCATCCCTCCTATCACCATTCATGTGAAGGTAATGACATTTAAATTTCTTCTCTCTTATAACATCTTACTTGGTAGGTCATTGACTCATCATATGAGAGAAGTTGCTTCTTCCACCTACCAATGCATTAAATTTCCTCATGATAGAGCCATCTATAGGATTCAGGGTGACACTAACCCTTAGAATTTTGAATAATTCTAAGACCATGGTATTTTCAAGATTCCCACTCTTTATCCTTTGCCTAGTGTTCCATTTCATGAGTCTCAATGATTCAAATTTACCGTCATCTCTACTCATGGTTAAAATGGTCATCCTGAACTCATTGGGATTATTCTTCCTAATCTCTTAGATTTTGATGATGATGAGCCTAGTGAGATCAACCTAAATATTAAAACTTATGATTTTTCACCTCATCTCATCTCTTAGTTTCCTACTTATTTACATACTTGTCATTGTACACCTCCTTGTGATGACATTCTTGTTGTCTTGATTGAGACTCAAAATTCTATTTATTACACCTCATCAGATGATAATTTCATCCCTACCTGCATCATTAATCTTCACACAATTGACTATGATGATGGCTATTCCTTAGATGATCCATTATTAGGTGGTCTTATTTAGGCCCATGATGCTAAAATTATCTATTATCATTCTTATTTGCTTCAGTATTTTCATGTATCTTCCCATATTCCATCATTTATAGTTCTTAGTTTCATTATTTTTCCTCTTTATCATAGGTTAGAGATGGTGCCGACACCTCTAGTTTGTGAGGAACCTCATAGGAGTATGCTCATTGATCATGCTATGATTGAGCCTTTTCATTTTATTAGGTAACTTGACCCTTATGGCCTACTTCTCTCTAAGATGTGTGTGACCCTTCTTCAACCTTCTACAAACCCTACCTCTCCCTTAGTAGATCCTGTTATAGGTGAGCCCATTTTTGCTCCTACTATAGTTGAGCTCATTCTTGCTCCTATTTTAGCTGTCTCTCCCTGATTTTGATATCATTATTCTTTCCATTAAGCCAATCCCATTCCTTCCCCACCATCAACTTCTCTCAGTGATGGTTTGCTTCTTTTTCCTCAGATGGATCCATTTCCCACCAATTAGGCCAATAGCCTTCCCAAGCTCCTTCCATTCCTATTACACATCCACGTGTGAGTACTTCTACTAAGCCTACTCATAGGTATATATATTGCTTCTATGGCATGGATAATCATTCATCCACACATTATCGCAAGCTATGATAGTATATTGGTACTTTGCATCCTTTTACCTATCAGTCTTTAAACAAAGCCATACCTCCCCTGAAGGTACTACCTAACTATATGCCTAAGTATGGAGAGGTGTATTATCTTTAGAACCAATGTAGAACCTATCACATCAATCATTACCACATCCTTCAGTGACACATTAAAGATCACCTTATAGCTATTCCTAGACCTTATACCATTCCCCCCATAGGTCATTCTCACAAGAGGGTTCCCCCTTCTTCTCCCATGGTTTCACCTCCTATGGTCCCTTCATCACCTCTTATTTCTCCATCCGTGAATCCTTCACCCATGGACCTTCCCTCACCTATAGATCCTTCCCCACCAGTGAAACCTACATCTCCTATAGAGTCTTCTCCCATGCATTCTTCTGAGCATCCCTTACCTGATTTCCCTCCTCAACATGATCCATCTAGCATTCCTACCTTTTCTATTGAGGAGATTATACATGAAATATTTTTTGAATTTTTGTTGAAGATAGATGAGACATTAGTTACAGTTTGACTCCAACTTCATAGAGATCTATCAGATGTTCTAGATAATGTATGTGGGAAAATCTATTAGTATTTATGAACACATGCATGGTGTTCATACATTTTCATTTGGATTAGACATGTGCTCCAATCTTATCTTTCTCTATTTATTATATCATTTTACATTGTGTCAAATTCTTATTTATCTTATATGGTGACTTTACTTTTGCACTCTATATTGCTTATTCTATCATTTATGTTTTCATATAGATGTATTCATTATCATTGCTTTCTTTTTCTCTTTAGTTTCTTTGTTAAAAGTTCTCCTTTATTTTCCATTCACAATTTTTTGCTTTCTTATCTATTTTTTTCATGGCTAATTGTCATTATGACTTGGCTATATACCCTTGCTTCCCTTTAGTCATTCTCTCTTTTCCATGTGATAAATTAACAAACAATTGATCTCATTATAATCTCATTTTACTAATCCACTTTAGATCTCCTTTATCCCCTTTTTTCCCTTTTCACAAGTTAAACATATACATGATTGAGACTTGAGATAACATGCTGGTTCATTATTAAGCTTAAGTGTCTTAGTCAGTTTTGTCTTTGGTTACTTAACTTTTGTTAGTCTAATCCTACAACTCATTCATGTGTATCAATATATCTCTCACGTTTGGTCATTCCAAGTCCATATGGAGGAGGAATCTTAAAAATATTTAAAAACATTCAAAAGCCAAAATCGTTTAACAATAGGCAATGATAACAAAAAACAAAAACATTCCAAATATTTAAAAGTCAAATCACTCTAAAATACATGATTCAAAGCACATCTCCTTTTTACAATCAAAGATAAAACTCCATAATTGGCCTCATGATAGAGCTGAGGTCCATTGGGGTGTAGTAGGCCAGTAGATTAGAAAAGGAGAATTAAAAAAAAATTAGTGTTACCTACTTACTCACGCAAGTACCCAATCTTCATAGTAGACTGATGGCTCTATAAGGGGTCCTAAGAAATGGGGAACATGTCATGGGAAGGTAGGTCCTTTATATTTTTATTTTACCAATCTACCTTCTTTATTTGATATTAGTAGCATGATTATTTTCCTACAAAACTTTATGTCTATAACGAATAGGTTTCCTTTGTACATTGATGGTCGCTAGTCACTTAGTGTCTTCTCATGTCCTTAGTATGCCTTATGTCTCCTAATTTATTATCATAAGGCACCTTAGTTATGTTTTTTACATTCCCTTTTTCACTCCCTACATTCCTCATATTTTCTCTTGAGAAATATTGTTTTGTTCATTAATCACTCCCCTAGGGATTCCATTTGTGAGTTGAATTGTATGACCATGGATGGGACCCAACTTTCCTCATAAATTACCACAATTTCACCTTCCTATTACCAACATCACTTATTACTAGATTTTCACATTTATTCCAGCTCAATGGTGTTCCCTTTGTGAGTTATAGTGTAAGACCATGGATAGGACCCGGCCTTCATAAAATTTGCCAATAATCCAAGTCACAATCAAAATTACATGTGTCAAATACAAGATAAAATGTGATAAATTATGAAGTTACATGTCATTGACATGCTTTCAAGATTGATTTAGTATGTTTTATACTTACTTCATTTATATTTTGCTTTTATCTTGTTATTTTTTGATTGCATGTATGAATCCAACCATTTCTTGAATTTTTCATACTTCCCAGCTTGAATTAGTGTGATAAGTTCAAGACCAAATTTTGCTAGTTTTTTTTTCTCTTATACTTCCCAAAGTGATTTAATATGATTAAATAACTTAATTTATTTGTTTTTATACCATTTATTATTTCACATGCTTTCCACTTTATTACATTACTTTCATACTTCCTCATGTGATTTAGTATGATTTTAGTTGTTTTAATTTGGTGCTAATATTTGGTTTAGAAACAAAATTTTTACCATCTTGTTTTAGACCCTTTTGGTTCTTTATACTTAGTCATTTTCTTATTATTACATATTTCCCAATGTAAAATAGTGTGTGGTACATTTTTTTTTGATTGATTATATTTTACCAATTCCTTTTTGCCTGTTTCTTTTTAACCATGCATGTGTTCTACTTAATGCTGTAAAAGAAACCACAACTCATACATTTACCTTAACACATACAACAAAAAGCTAAATATATGTGATAGAAATAAATATATCCAAGCATCCATAACCACAACCATAATGCAAACATATACTATCAACGATCTAAATCCCAAAATGAGACATGTATATATATCATGAGTTTTTATACAAAAATATAACCATATACATATCTCCAGCTCTATGGTTGGGCCCCATCTTGTCTATCTCGTGGCCTAGCCACTTGCCTATAAATGCCTCAATCTGACTCCTTCAAACAAAATTCTATAAAGAGGTTGTCTAAGATCCTAGTCCTGATACCTACCCCTATAAATAAGCCACCTAAGTCTACACTTATGCTAACTAGGCTAGGGTTGCTAGATTTGTTTCTCTCTCTTACTCCTGTGCTTGTGTCATATGGGTTAGGGTTTCTACATGTGTCACTCTTTCCTAGTCTTGTACCTATCCCATTTGTGTCATGATAGCTAGATGCACAACTCTCTCCTCAGTTAGGGCTTGGCATGCATGTGTCTCTCCTACTCTTTTTTTCTCCACTAATGCCATGTCTATGGTGGTTGATTCTCCTCATACTATGGGGTTGGTAGTGGTACCTCTAGTAATCCTACCTCTACATCCATCTCATCTTGGTTTGATTCATGTCGTGCTTGACCAGTCCATGGTATCTCATGACATGGTTTGAGCTCTAGCCTTGCAAATGGTGGCCATAGTATTCCTCTCCCCTATGACTCTCTCACATGCTGGGCCCAAAATGTGGGCACCATTATACACATCAATGGGTAAAGCTATCCCATCTACCCTAGTATATGTGCCACTAGATGTGGCTCCATCCATCAGGTATAATACCCTATCACCTTTGTCCATGCTAAAGCTGGTACAACTATCTTCCAACTAGGCCATATTAAAGCAATGTGTCCATAAGACTGCCATACAATACCCACTGTTCTCACCATCTATAGCATTGACACATGGGGCATGACCCATACTACCTGGTCCTATCTCCATCTTTGAACCTAAGGTAATCTATCATCAACTGCATGGGGCAACCTAGTCAGTTGATACATGGGGAACCTCTCGTATATCCATATCATCAAAAATATAGTTGGTTTCACTAATTTATACCCTTTAGACAACACTCTATACATGTCATGCATGAGCGATACCTAGATGACAAATCCCAAGTCATATAACACCCTCTACTCTAATATCATCTAGCTCAAAACTATCACAAATAGTGGTACCTTATCATCCGAATTGTGACACAACACTTGTGTTATCACAAGTCCTATCATAGCCTTCTAGATATCTAGAATATATGAAGTATATACATCAAACATGCTCATTCTCAATCTAGTGTGTATCATCTCTGAGCCTATTTCCCATATGGCTAGGGCCCTCCTCTTCTCATCACTATCTATTACTCTCATAACCAAAAGTGTATCTACTATGGGTAACCCTAAGATGGCACGCACATCCTCTAAGGTGATACCCACGTCTATGGTATCCCCCTCCATCTCCCACCTGAAGGTGTTAGTCAATTATTCCTAGGCTCCTAAGAATATGACTAACAAATCTGAATTAAATTGTATCTTATACATGTCTACTATGCTTCCTAGGATTAATGTGATCAATCTAGCTCTATCCTCAATAAACAAGAACTCTAATAAGTTTGAAAGCCATGATGTATCGACCAAGCACCAAAATTTGGGTCACCCCTATAATCATAAAATAATAAAAGATGTATTAGATCCTCTATGTCATGTATAATCAAAATATATTCTTTTCAAATTCTAAACAAAAACAAGCCTAAATTGCTTTAATTTATCATTTTTAATCATTTCAACCTATTTTTAGCTTACTCACCCCTTATAGCCCTCACCCAATCATTTTGGGATCTTTTAGCACTCTTTTGACCTTTTGCATGCATTTTTGTACTATTCTAATCCCTTGGTCAAAAATTAGTTTGATTAAATTTCTCTATTTTGACCTGATTGACTTCAAAAATTAAGTCAACCCCTTTATCTTTCCCCTCTTAGTGCTGAGTTATCATAGTGACTTTTTATATCAAGTTAGAAATAATGTACTAGGTTGACTATCTGGAAAACAAACTATGTCGACACATACCTACTAAGTTGACAGTATGGATTTTACCAATTTTTAATCTACTAGGTCAACTAGGTTGACTTAGTTGTTTTTACCTACTGACCCCTTACATTTTGCATAATAAATGCCTTTCAATAGTTATTTCCCCAAACCCATCAAACCCATTTCCCCAAATGGGTTTTCCTACCCTTAACATCTATTTTGAGTTCATTATAAGGTCTACAAATTCATTAAATTACAAATTTATAACATAATAACACTTATCACATTTAAAAGATCTATTATTTCTTGACTTTTTTGTTTAATTTTGTATAAAGAAATTAAAACCAAAATTAAAATGAAGATCAAAATTAAAATAAATAGTAGAGAAAATTAGAAGAATTCACCAGCAAATTGATAACAGAGTTTGGCCTCAATAGCCTACATCTCTAGGTATGTTCTAAGTAAGGACCATTTCCATTAATTTTGTGCAACAAATGGCTTACAAAATCAATACAAGTCTTCAATTCACCTTCCTTGGTCTCTGCTTGCCTGTAAAAATATCTCTCAGACCTGAAATTATTGGCCCAAGGCCGTACAAGGCTTAAATTAATCTCTAACCTTCTTAATTTTCTTTACATAGTCAGCTTCTTTCTCCCCTTCAAATGGAATTTCATTCCTTAAATAATACTTCGACCTCCATAGCAAAAGCCATCAAAGTTTAGCTCTTTTGCACAATAAGTGCACGATTTGAAATGTTGGCCTTCCTTTTTGACATTTTACACTTATCTTTTATCCCATATTTGTTGTGTTGGAAGAGATTGTATACTTTTTAAAGGGTGATGGCCTCCTGTATGAGTACCGACGTCTCTTTTGAAGGAGACTTAGGCATAGGTCTTAGAAAGATGCTTAACTTAGGCCATCATTGGAGATTCCATGGTCTTTACATGGTGGATGTGGTGAAGGTGGATAACATGGCAGCTTATCTTGGTGATTTTTGGTTATGCCATGTGTTGGTTTGAAGATCCTTATTACAAAGTGGAAAATAATTATCCCACATTGGTGGGGTTTCTACAGACTTTGTAACTAGAAAACAATTTCACAAATAATGATACATGAAGATTAAGAGGCCAAGGAACCCCTCCACAAGAGTGTGCTGACCCTCACTAAGGGCCCCTAATGAGTAAATAATGAGGTCCATGGATCCTCATATGACCACCTATCAAAGACTGGAGGCTATAAACAAACCAAACACCAAACTAATTTTTTTGTACAATTTCATATTGACACATGTCAAATGGTTATTGGACCACTTGGAATATTTGAACAATGCCACGTCACTTTTCGACAAGTTATTCCCCTATCATAAGAATAATTTAGCAAGCTATATCTTGAGCATCCAGACTCTATTTTACGTTCTAGAAGAAGTGCCATAAAGCTCTCGATGAATTTTTGATGTACAAGTGGTTAAACTAGAAATTGAAGACTTTAAAAATAGAACGGTATATAGATCCAACTGGATCACTCCTCCCCATAAGAACTTTTGGACCTCTAAAAGTTGAAATTAATTGGTAATGAGGTGAGGGTATTTGTCCCTGACCCTTCCAGCTTCCATCCATTTGGCCTTGTTTGGCTGCATCCCTTTTAGACCAACACAAAGATATTCAACATCACCTCTTCGTGAAGTCTATACATTCCTATCAAGAATAGTATCTTCTTATAATTTAGTTAGATATCAGGAGAAAAATCATCAATGAAAGGAATGGATACACTTTCATCATGATCAATTATCATTGGAGGTTCATACAATTTCAGATTTTCCACGTTTACAATTGAATAAATCTGCATGTAAGATGGTAATTCTAACTAGAAAGCATTTGTGCCAATTTTTTCTATAATCTAAAATGGACCATACTAGATTGGTTTCAACTTTGTACCTTCACCTGTCAGTCTTTCCTTCCTGATGTGAAGCCATACCATATCACCTACAACAAATTGGTGATCAACATGATGTTTGTCATGTTTGGATTTATACTTGGATTGAATTTTCTCTAATAGAGTATGAATAATTTGATGTATGAGCTATATTTTTTCAATGAACTTCTTAGTTCAAATGGCTTCTTTTGGTTCACCAACAGCTGTATCCTATGCATAACAAACATCTAGAGGAGATTTAGGCATGTATCCATAACAAACTTCAAATGGAGATTTCATAGTAGAAGAATGAAGTGCCCAGTTATATACATGTTTTATGTAACACAATTGTTCATCCCATAACTTTGGATGTTTATTACTATAGCCCCTAAGCAAATGTACCAAAGTGTGGTTCACAACCTCTGTTTTCCCATTGATTTGCAGATGAAATATAGTGCTCTTTATTAATTTAGTGTTCATTTGTCCCCACAAAGTTGACCAAAACTCCCCAATGAACTGAGAATCTTGATTAGAAATTATTGAAGTAGGCAACCCAAAATGAAGCCATACATGTTTAAAGAATAAGTGTGTAGTGCCTTCCCCAGTAATTTTCTTAGTGCAAGGAATCAAAACACACATCTTGCTAAATCTATCCACAACCACATATAAATAGTCATGTTTTCTTTGGGTCATAGGCAAACCCCCCACAAAATCCATGGAGATACTTTCCCATGGGTGAGTAGGAATAGGTATAGGAGTGTACAGTCCCTGTTTCTTGTTATTAGGTTTTCTTGTGGCATAAAGAGTACATCCCTTAATATATTTGGCAACATGTTCCTGCATATAGGGCCAGTATTAATACATTTTCAAATGTGCAACCATTTTAGCAACTCCAAAATGACCATAAATAAGAGAAGTATGTGCTTCTCTAATCATGTGCACCCTCTCATTTTGAAGAATACAAAGTTTACCTAAATGATACAAAAGATCATTGTGTACATGATAGTCCAATTCTTCTACTTGTATACTACTCATCAAGTCTTTATAAACATCCTAAAAATCAAGATCATTAACATACTATTCTTTATAACTTTCATGAGACAAAGAACCATGTTGTAAAAGAATAGATGCAACAACCATAAGAGGCCTAGATAGCATATCTGCAACTTTATTCTGAACACCTTTTTTATACTTAATCACAAGATGAAATTGTTGTAAGAAACCCATCCAATGAAAATGTCTAGACTGTTGTAGTTTAGTTTGTGATTGGAGATACTGTAAGGGCTGATGATTTATATGTATTATTGTTTCTTTGCCCATTAAGTAATGTTTCCATTTTTTAACACTTTAAACCAATGCATACAATTCCTTCTCATAAGTTGGATATTTTCTTACTGCACTTATGAAGGTTTCAGAATGATAACAAACTGGTTTCTTACCTTGCATTAAAATATCTCCCATAGCATATTCACTTGCATCCATTTTGATCTCAAATGGTTGTTGTATATCAAGAAGCGCCAAGACCGAAGTAGTACTTATCTTTTATTTCAAAGTGTCGAAGGTCTTTTGATGCTTGCCTCCCCACTGAAAGACCTATTTCACACTTGTCAAAGAATTCAAAGGTGATGCAATATATGAAAATTGAGTAATAAACTTTCTCCAAAACTGTACTGCACCAAGAAAACTTCTAACCTCAGTTGTATTAGTGGGTGTAGGCTAGTTAACAATGACTGCCACTTTTGCAGGATCAATTTTCAATTTACCATGTCCTAAAATGTAACCCAAGTATATCAAAGAGGTCTTGCCAAACTCACATTTTGACATTTTTAAATAAAGTTTTTCCCTTCGTAATGCATCTATGAATTTCTTAATGTGGATCACATGCTCTTCCCAAGACTTGCTGAAAATCAATATATCATCTAAGTAAACTATAACAAAATCATCAAGGAACTGTCTAAAAACATCATTCATCCATCTCATGAATGTAGCCAGGGCATTACACAACCTGAAAGGCATAACAAGCCATTCAAACAATCCCTGTTTTGTTTTGAAGGTGGTTTTCCACACATGACCTTCATTAATTCTTACCTGATAATATCCACTTCTCAAATCTAGATTAGTGAAATAAATAGCATGTTTTAATTGATCCAATAAATCATTAATACGAGGAAGAGGGTAACGATTATTAATAATAATTTTGTTTAAAGCATGAAAATCAACACACATTCGCTAAGTACCATCTTTATTTGGTACCAAAATAATTGGCGAACCAATAGGAGATGAATTTGGATGAATAATACCTCTATTCAATAGATCCATTATCTATTTTTTGATTTCCTCATTTTCCACCACTGATAACCTGTACATGCCAATGTTAGGGAGAGGAGAATCTTACAATAGCTGAATTTCATGTTGAACTCCCCTTCTAGGGGACAAACCCTTAGGATCCTGAAATACATCATCACAAGTAGAAATGATTTCAACTAATTCATTCTTGTGTTTAGGATCACAATTTTCCAAAGCCTGAGAATATTCTTTTTCCTTAGACTTAATCAACATGAGACAAAAAGTCTTGCTTGAATTAACTAGTCTTTTCATTTGCCCTGCTGTAACCAAGGAAAGACTTGTTTTAATATGACGTGCTCTGACTATATATTCAATTCCATCCTTAACAAGCAAGTAATTATTACCCTCTCTATAAAATATTTCTTTTCTATCGTAAAGATATGGGATTCCCAAAACAATCCCACATATATCCAATGGGACAACATCCAACTCAACCTCATCTACGCACTTGGATGTGATGGCAAACCTCAATCTACAAGTTTGTGAGACTCGTAGCTTCACATTGTCACACACCCAACCTAGTGGATAAGGCTTTGGATGGGGATTGGTTTGTAAGCCTAACTTCTTAACAACCTCTTCAGAAATTAAATTTGCTTGTGAATCACTATTAAATAAAGTATCAATCTTAGTATGTTTTGAAACAACTCTAATGTGGAATAATTCATTTATTTTCTTATCAACATGCACATAATTATATTTAGAAGAAGATGCATCATTTGATGACTTAGTGCTAGAAACTGAAAGAGAAGAATCATTATGTAACCCCATGGCTATAATCTTAGTTTCATCCCTTAAATCTGAACCTAAATCTTGAACCATAGCATTAGTATTCTTTTCCTTCTTTTGAAACCTCTTAGGCCTTAACTCAGGGTGTAGTTTCCAACACTTAGACTCATCATTATTTTTCTTACAATGATTACAAAAAAGTTTTCCTTCTTTTTTAATAGTAAAAGTGGATTTTTGTTTACCCTTTCCTGATGAACTTTTCCCTTTGGATTGCTTAACATTAGATTGCTTACTTTTAACTTTAGGAAAATATTCTTTGGATTGTTTCCCTCTAGCCTCTAAATGAGTGGCTTGAACACATACTACATCTAAATTAGTGGGATTGAACATAAGAATCATATGTCTTAAATAACAATGTAGCCCACCTATATATTTTAGCAGTGTTTCTTGTGTGTAAAGAGGAACATTCAAAAGTAAAGCTTTTATCCTAAATTCTTGTGTATAATCTTAAACATTTTGGCCTTTTCCTTGTCTAAAACTTTGCCAATCCATCATGGATTGTTGCATATATCCTAAAGGATAAAATTACTTTCTGATTTCTTCAACAAATTCATTCCAAGTAGAAATCGAGTTACCTTTTTGAAGCTCAGCTTCCTTCAACTTACTCTCCCACCAGATGAGAGTTGTGCCTCCCATATGAAGAGTAGCCGAATGAAATTTTGACTCATCCCCTACAATATTTTGGACCCTACAATCAACTTCAATCTGCTTGACCCAATTATCCAACTTTTTAGCATTAACTTCACCATTAAACATTGGTAATTCAAACTTAATATCCAATTTGAGTGAAGGGAGAGATTCCACAATTTTTGTATCTTCATCTGATGAAAAAGGTTTTTTGGTTTCTTTACCTTTCAATTCTTGTGAATCACCTTTCTCATTCTTGGATTTCCTTTGTTTATCATGGTATAGTTCCTCAACCATGCTTCTCATCTCCATGAAGGCTTGACAGAAAGCTTGTTCAGATTCCATCTCTTCTTCAGCCATCCCTGAAGCACACCTTGAGCCAATCTCCAAATTATACTTAATGAATTTTCCTTCACCCTTTTTGGATTTAGAAATTCTCAACATACACTATCAACCACTATTAAATAACATTCACTCTAATACCAAAAATCTGATCTAAAAACTGAAAATGCAAGTGTCGCATAATTGAATAACACTTGTCACATTTAAAAGATCTATTATTTCTTGACTTTTCCATTTAATTTTGTATAAATAAATTAAAACCAAAATTAAAATGAAGATTAGAATTAAAATAAACAATAGAGAAAATTAGAGGAATTCACTAGCAAATTGATAACGGAGTTTGGCTTCAATAGCCTACATCTCCGGGTCCGTTCAAAGTGAGCACCATTTCCATTAATTTTGTGCAAAAAATGGCTTACAAAATCAATACAAGTATTCAATTTACCTTCCCTGGTCTCTGCTTACCTATAAAAATATCTCTTAGACCTAAAATTATTGGCCCAAGGCCGTACAAGACTTAAATGAATCTCTAACCTTCTTAATTTTCTTTACATAGTCGGCTTCTTTCTCCCCTTTAAATGGAATTTTATTCCTTAAATAATACTTTGACCTCCGTAACAAAAGTGGTGAAAGCTTAGCTCTTTTACACAATAGGTTCATGGTTTGAAATGTTGGCCTTCCTTTTTGGCATTTTACACTTATCTCTTATCCCACATTTGTTGTGTTGGAAGATATTGTATACTTTTTAAAGGGTGACGACCTCCTTTATGAGTGCCAACATCTCTTTTAAAGGAGACTTAAGTGCAAGTCTTAGCAAGATGCCTAAGTTAGGCGACCATTGAAGATTTTGTGGTTTTTACATGGTCGATGTGGTGAAGGTGGATAGCATGGTAGCTTAGCTTGGTGGTTTGTGGCTATGCCATGTGTTGGTTTGAAGATCCTTATTACAAAGTGCAAAATAATTATCCTACATTGGTGGGGTTTCTATGGACTTTGTAACTTAAATACAATTTCACAAATAATGATACATGAAGATTAGGAGGCCAAGGCACCCCTCCACAAGAGTGTGCCAACCCTCACTAAGGGCCCCCAGTGAGCAAATAACAAGGCCCATGGATCCTCATATGACTGCCTATCAAAGACTAGAGGCTATCAACAAACACCAAACTAATTTTTTTTGCACAATTTCATATTACCATGTGTTAAATGGTTATTGGACCACTTGGCATATTTGAACAATGCCACTTCACTTTTCGACACATTATTCCCCTATTGCAAGAATACTTCAACAAGCTATATCTTGAGCATCCAGACTCCATTTTGCATTCTGGAAGAAGCACCAAAAAGCTCTCGATGAATTCTTTGATGTGTAAGTGGTTCGACTAAAAATTGAAGACTTTCAAAATGGAATGGTACATGGCTCCACCTAGATCACATTTGGTCTTTTAGATCTATTTTTTCTCTCCTTCATAAGTCAAAAATACCAAATGATTTTAATTTCACTCTATTTAAAATCACTTTTCAAAATCTTAAATCTTTCATCATATTCCTTATTTTGCCTATATCTTTGTTTATACTAATGCATTTTTTAAACTATAAAATGTTTTAAAATCATGATGATGTAGAGAATCATTTCCACTACTATATTCTTATGTTCTAAAACTTTCAATTTTGGCTAATTTTTGCACTAACTTCTACAAGTTTGCCTAATATTTTTCACATTGGACACCTTCACTTCTCTTACAGTCTAATTATTTATCTATAACACTAAGGTAAGTAAAATTATGTGTATTAAAATTTGTCCTTTCATTTATCTTATTTTTTACTTACTTCACTTTACTTAGGATCAACATTATATGTTATCATTTTCTATTCCCAAAGCATCATCATGTGTTGCACTCACATGACACATGATGAGCTTCGAGTGGGGCATATGTATACACACAATATTTAAAAACTTTTATCAATTACTGACACTTTATATCTTGTAGGAACCCATCGAGTCTAAATCTCTTTGAGTGCATGCCTTAAGGGTTGCACTATGAAAGGGGTGGGTAGGCCATTGGTGCTTCGTAGGATTGTCATCTTTTTTACCACTTGTTATCTACACACTTGTGTCCTAAAAAAATTATCCTTAAGCTTGTTATTCTCTATTGTACCCTTATTAGTCATTTTATACATTTTATCCTCCTATTCCTAACCTTAATTCCATTTTTTTAGTCAACTATACTAGGTCGGGTCAACCCTATACAGTTTCAATTAATTTTCACTTAGGAACTAGTTTGGCCTTTGGCCAACCTAGTTCATGACCTAGTGAATAATTGTTTGAAATTGTTCTTGGATGACTAGGTTGAACTTGTTGACCAAGATTTTTAGAAGGGTTTAGGGTTAAATCCACCTATATATAAGTTCATTTCATCATTATTGAAAGAAAAATTAAGAGCTATTATGCATCTACTTATCCACCATTCTACTTGAGGAATAAGCTTAGGGTTCTATACTTTCTTTGGAGATACGGATCTTGTCTTTTGGAGAAGTCTTTTGGATGCATTGATAGGTTGTGTAGCCTAGATATGATTTGTCTTTGTCATCCTTACGTACCACACCAACCTCTTGTGAAGCACCTTGGCCAAGGGAGAGATTGAGGCTTGAAGGGTTCATCTTTAAAGGTAAGTATTCCTAACTTTGTTCCTCCTCTGTTAGAGTGGATAAATATGTATTTGTAATTATCTTCTATGCATTAGGATTCCATATAAATTGATGTGAGTATATGTCTCTTATGCATATATACTTTTATTATTTCTAACCCCCACTTTGTGCCATAAGCTTTGGTGAGCACTAGATTATATTTACTTTAATTATTATTAGTTTAGTGAGATATCAAAACATAGGACTCCCTTAGGGTTATTACATGATTTTTCTTGACTGGAGGCTTTGGAACCCTCCCTAGCATAGTGTATTTTGATAATATATCCCCTAATCATGTCTAGAAAATTCCCATATTGGTCATGTTCCCACTTAATAAATGTGTCCCTAATCGGAAGTGTATGGTATGATCTATCTTATTTGAGTTAGTATTTATTTATAAACATGATGAATTTCTAATTACATATGAAAATTATGTATAAAATGCTCATTAGTGGGTGAATGTGTCAAATGAATAACCATGAATTGGTGTATATGCCCCCAATGGGTAGATGCAAGCAAGTCTGGATCAATGTAGTGGACCTAAGTCCTATAAGCAATCTGAAATCATTTGATAAGAACAAGGGAAGCATGTATATATGATAAAACTAACTTTACTAAGATATCTAACATATGTAGTATCTAGAAAATATAAGAAATGTAAACCTAACAATGCATACAATTTAAAATTTTTACATTCTTTGAGTAATATTTGAATGTTTTTGTGTTTGGGCATGTTATATTGTTTTTGTATTTTTTGGATATAAACTATGTACAAGCAAATGAAAATAAACTATGTACAAGAAGCAAGAGAGAAGAAACTATGTAACAAGAGGGTAGGAACCATACTAGTAGATGAGTCTCATGGGAAACTCACTATCACTGTGAATTATGTCAAATAAGGGAACTGTGATTGTGCATGTTATGTGAAAGGGAAACTATGATCCCAAATCTATTGTAGTGAGCAATCTATGTTTGTATCTACCTGTGTAATGGTGTTATGAATCAGTGGCACTGACTGTGATGCCCTATGAACTATAGGGGTCTTAATAACACATTTGGTAGAAGAATCTATAGGTGATATAGGTGCCCTATGATGAGAACCCAATAATACCGACTATGGCATAAATTGAGTGGAATAATGTCCTCTAGAAATGGTGACATATTTTTGATGCAAAGGTCTCTTTAATAATTTTATCTGTGGGAGAGTATGCATACATGTTGATACCATAAGAGTAGACCTTGCCTACACTGGTGGATCTACTAAACTCTATGATGTATGTGTGGGAACTATACTCTGAGCTATAACTGATAACTATGTAATATCTGGTAATGGTGTTAGGACTATAACTAGTGATTGTGTTGTAACTACCTTTGAGATGGGTAGAGGATATTCATATAGGAGACCCTCATCTTCGACCACCTAGTTTTCATGTATGTATTTCAGACATTTGTGTACTATAGATGGGATGGCTCAAAGTTGCTGTAACCATGACCTACCTAATAACATATCAAACATGCTTGTACTAGGTACTACTAGGAACTGAGTGGCTATATGTGTTGGTCCAACCTATAAGGAAGCATAATATCGTTGATGGAGCTATAAATGTGACCACTAAAACCACTAATGATTATGTATATGGGGAATATATCCTACTCTAAGTACCCTAAATGCTGTAAAAAATTCATAGTGTACATGTTAATGCTTGACCCATTATCAACCATAACACTCTGGATAGGATGATGATCTATGTATGCTTATATAAAGATTGCATGTAAATCTATATCATCATCAACAATCTCCAACTCTAAAAATGTGATGAGTGGTTTAGGTGGAAATGTAGTATGGTATATGCTAATGATGTGGTGCAATGGGTGTGCCTTCTTTGTAATAGTATGATATGAAGCTAGTGGTGGATGTGCCTAATATGTGTAGTGAACACCTAATATACTCCCTACCTTATTTGTTATGTGTTTTGGAAATGGATTAAATAATATATTTAATGCCTTAGTTTATATTTGTTGTGATTTTAGTGCTTCTATGGGTGTGACCACATCAATAATGTTAGCCTCAATCAAATCTTGTATCTTATGCTTTAGGCTTTGCATATATTTGTTGTATGGCCTAGTGCCCTGTGATACTCACATAATGCATTAGAATCATAGTTATTTAGATGAGTCCATGTCGTATCAACCTCTTTAATGGGAAAGAGAGACATGACATTGCATTCTAGGAGATACTATAAAACCCATGCTAGTGACTCTATAATGTTGGTAAAGATTCGACACTGAGGAGTAGATAAAACCAATTTAGGAGATTACTCATAAGTTGCATTGACTATGGCCTTTTGATCATTCTTGTTCTTAGTGTCCCTTACCTAGTATGGAGATTTATTTTAAATCTTAATTATTGATTCTAATCCATTAGTATACTTAAGTTTACCCATTGATAAAAGCTTGACCTCTATTTCTTTTACTATGTGGCACAAATATGTGAATGTAGGAAACTTATTGAATAAGATAGCTTCATGTAATGTTGGTAAGAAAATTCATTTAAATATGTCCTAAAGATCTTTGTCTACCATGGGGCTAGTCAATTTTGCTAAGATAGTCTTGTATCATAAGAAATAATTTGTGATAGGTAGATTTGAATTTTTTTTCAACTATTCCACTTGGGCATATGATATCTTACAACTGATATTGATGGAGAAGTGTGCCAAAAACATGTTAGCCAAAGGATTGAATGCTATGATAGATTGATTTGGTAAATCATAAAACCATTATAGGGTATAATCCTTTAAACTATGTGGAAATAACTTCATAAGAAGCCAATTATTGGACACGTAGTCCAAACATGCTATGTGAAAATCTCTAAGATGATGCCCTGGGTCACCCTTGCCATCATATAATGTAAGTTTAGGTGCCACAAAACTAGATAAAAAGGGAGTTGTCACTATGTGATGTGTTAAAGGTGTATGTAAGAGAATATTAGATTCCAAGGCATGTGATGGCTTAGTGGCTCCCTTCTTAATTTGTAACACCTTAGCTTACAAAGTAAGAATCTCATGCATAAGGGATTATACATCTGGAGTGGAGGAATTAGCCATAAGAGATGTATCTACCACTAAAGGTTATTGAAATATAATGTTAGGTTGTGTTAGATGAGTTGGACCCATTGTAAGTGTAATAACATTATTAGCTATGTGAGTTGAAGATTGACCATTATCTATTTTATACTTGATTTACAATATGGCTTGTAGGATTTGTGCATGATCAAGGGGTTATTCCCAAATTCTATCTCTGAAGCTATGTAATATATCATCTTTATTAATAATCATGTCATCATTATTAAGTGGATGGAGAGTGTCCCAATTTTCAATGTCTATATCATCTTTATCTTAATTGTATTGCTCATTTTTGGATGCATTATCATTGAAGTCCACATAATTAGGGTGTGAAAGATGCATATCTAGAGTTATGATAGGTCCCTTATCCATGTTATAGGATCAAATAGTAGGAATCTAAATATGCTCTATAAGATTACCACCTAATATTGTACTTTTTCTTAATGAAAGAGAGAAATTTTTAAGATGGCATATAGTAAACAAATTGGAATAGAGCTACTAAAACAAAATATATGAAATCTAATTTAAAAAAAAAAAACTAATGAAAATAGGAAAAAGAAGGATATAAACCTAAGAGCATCTAAGGCTAGGGTTTTTAAATTAGGATTATTTTGAAAAAATTTAAATTATATGTAAAAAAATGAAACCCTGATGTGAGGTTAATTTAATGATCTAGGTTATGCGAAAAATTTAGAAAAATAGAAGTTTGTAACCCTAATTTAGTGCATAATAACTTAGAGAATGTAAACTAGGGTTTTAAGCAATATTTAAAGTAAGTCAAGTTCACCAAATGTTTTAACCTTTTAAGGTTTAGTTATTTAAATCCTATGTTTGATTAAAGAGCTGAGTAGTCTAAATCAGTGAAATAATATGCAATAAATAACCACTAATTTGTTATAGCTTTTGAATTGATTTGATTTTTTAAAAGTATTAATAAATATGTGTTAGTAAATACTTATCTGGAAAACACATATCACAAAAGATCTGAGTAATGAAAAATAGGATATGAATAGGTATAAATATTGTCAATTGGATCCCTATGTTAGATCCTCTCCTAAATAGTAACACCACACTTGGATAGTAGTGCCATGTGGCTTTAGTGTCTTGAAAATCATGTTAGTGTCCTCTATGTAGGATTGTTCCTAAAGTTTGGGTGTACCTATGACTATGTTTTTGGGTTCTATTCTTGCATGTAGGATGTTTTTAACTCTATATTATGCTTATAATGATGTAAACCCTAATCTTCCTTGTAAGTAAGACATGAGTTGAAAATGTGTGGTCATTAGTAGGATAAACTAGACATCCTCAACACCCTGCTATAATGAGATTTGCCTGCATACCAATACTTCAAAGAGGGATCAAGCCAGATGTAGTTCTCCCCACCTAAGTGTTGGTGCTAGTGCAAGTGATGTTAGAGTGATAGTGGTATTGAATGCCTTGAGTGTGCTTAAGATTAAAAATCTAGAAAATCTGGGCTTAGGGCAACTGTAGATGGTAGTATGTAGAAGTAGGGAAAAATAAATATTAATAACCTTGATTTTGATCAACTTGTTTTGTGTTTGACTTTGCTCAACTTGTTTCATGTTTGAATAAGTCTTTTGCATCTATTTTCCATCTAGTGGATAAAGGTCTAAAATTTCTTGTATTTATAGTGTTTTATAACTTGTGTAGATAATAAAATATGCTTAGTTTGACCTTAAGAGGGGTTTAATTTTGAAAACATATATGTTCAGAGAAGTTAGGGTAAAATATATTAGCACCATGTTGGAGACCCTAGTGCCATGTGGCTCTAGTGTCCTTAATGTGTCTCTAATGTCTAGTTGGTAGGCTATTGGGTATGAAGGGCCAAGATCTAGGAATGAAGGTTTGAGATTGTGTTTTAGCTAATTAGGGATGCCTGTGGTCTACACAAAGGTTGGAAAAGTGTTATAAAGGATATAGGATAGGTATAGGGCTAAGATAATAATAGGTTGTCTCCAGTATCACTCTTATCACTCATACCAATTTTAGGTAATTATAACTGGAGACATAAGTGAGGGGGATTACTTCCACCCCATTAGTAAAGTATTCAATAGAAATTAGGATGTGTTTATGGCCATCTAAAGATGTGGGATTGATCTTATCAACAAGGTTGAGTCCCCACATTGAGAATGACCATGGTGTTGTTAATGGTTTGAGTGTCTTGGCTGGAGTATGAATCATATTAGCATGCTTACGATACTTGATACACCTCTTCACATATGCAACTACATCTAATTCCATCATTGGATAGTAATAACTAGTATGCAATAACTCTTTAGCTAAGATTGCCACACTGGTGTGGGATCTACACACTCCTTCATGGATTTCCCTCAATGCTAATATATATTCTATTTAATGTAAATAATCAAGTAGAGTTTCATCATAGCTTCTACGATACAAGTTTGGTCCAAGTAGGGTATAAAGAGAGGATTTGTGGGTGAACAATTTTTTTTACGTGATAAATATAGAGGCATAGTTTATTATTAAAGATAGGAATATATGTCTGAGTACTATGGAGACGTGGGACCAACAATGTCACAAACCATTTTAAATGTTGATTATTTGTGTGCTGATGCTAAGAGATGTTCAAAAAGAAATTGATAATACCTTACTCTATCTGTGATTTGGATCATAAAACTAATAGTGGCCATAACATCAACTATTCTATTATTTTCTCAAGGTATTATTTTAAATTGGATGTGGGCAACCTTTTATTTTAGAGTATCAACCATCTCTTTATAGGTTACCAGCTTCTCATCCTTGGTCTGGTACTGGGTTGTGTCCTGATTGATGTTTAATTGAGAATCAACATACACCAATAAATGTTGAATGTTCTATTGTACTACTTGATAAAGCCCTATAATCAGTGCTTCATACTCAACCATGTTGTTTGGACATGGAAATCCAATGTAGAAGGACTTGGGAATGAGATCCCATTATGACATAACAAACAATATTCCAAACCTTGATCCATGAATCGTGAATGATCCATCAAATTAAATATTCCATTGTTTGGTCTCAGGAGGTGCATATAATTTTTCAACAGTCATAATGGCCTCGGAAATCAAAATGTAAAAGGTTGAGTATCTTTAAGAGGATCTTATGTAAGCTGATCTATGAGTACTTGCCCCTTAATGGCATTATGGTTAGCATATTCAATTTCAAACTTGCTCAATAACATGATCAATTTTACCATACAACCCTATAAAGATAATTTAGAAAGTAGATGTTTGAGTGGATCAATTTTGGTAATAACAATGGTTTTGTTGTTTAGCATATAATAATGAAAATTTTGGGCTGCAAACACCATTTCTAAACAAGCCTTTTCAATCAATGTATAGTTATGTTCATATATGACCAATGTTCATATTAGATAATACATAACATGATCCTTTCCTTATTTATCATGCTATGCCAAAAATTCCCTTAGGGCATTCTTGAGTTCTAAAAAGTAAAGAAATAATGGCTTGTGTTGGCATTGGTGGCAACAAAATAGGTGGGTTGGCAAGATATTCTTTAAGCTGATTAAATTATTTTTGACATTCTTCTTCAGTAAGTGTGTAAATAGATGGAATTTGTTGGCTAATTTAGAGATAAAGCACCTAATATATTAAAATTTTCCCTGCAAATTATGAAGCTATTTCAAGGTAGGTGGTGGTGGCATTTATGTAATTGCATGAACTTTAGCTAGGTCAACTTCAATGCCCTTATGAGAGATAATGAAACCTAACATTTTCCCATAAGTGATGCCAAATAAACATTTCTTTGGATTAAGCCTAATGTTGTACTCATGAATTCTCTCAAAGATTCTTTATAGTATGGCTGGATGATCAACATAGGTCTTTGACTTACCCAAGATATCACCAATATAGTCTTTAATAATGTTGTGCATCATATCATGGAAAATCAATTTCATATCTCTTTGGTATGTGGCTCCAACATTGTTAAGTACAAACACATCACTTGATAAAAAATGTTCCCCATAGAGTGGTGAATATGTTATTGTGCTAGTCTTTTGGGACTATTATGATATGATTATAACCTAAAAATCCATCCATTAGAGAGAGAATTTCATAACTAGACATTGAGTCGACTATCATGTCAATATTAGGCAAGGGAAAGTCATCTTTTAAATAGGGTTTGTTGATATCTCTAAAATCAATGCAGATCGTGATACCTTTGGGTTTCTTTCTTAATAGCACCATGATTGAAATCCACTATGAATAGTTGATTGGTCTGATGCATTTTGTGTCTAGGAGTTTTCTAATTCTTTATTGACTAGCAGAACAATATGAAGATGCATCTTATGTAACTTTTAATTAACATGATTGACATCAGTGTGCATAATGAGATGATGTACAACCAAGGTAAAATCTAAAACTAGCATATCCAAATAGGCCCATGCAAATATGTTAATACATTCCCTCAAAAGGACTGTAAAACCTTCATGTTCCTCCT
The DNA here is from genome assembly GCA_037957365.1 of Torreya grandis. NCBI lineage: Eukaryota > Viridiplantae > Streptophyta > Pinopsida > Cupressales > Taxaceae > Torreya > Torreya grandis. Next base: position 380,279 of record JARHVA010001773.1, read on the forward strand.
TAGTGAGGGATGCACATAGTTTAATATAATTTGGGTCTTCTAGAGTCCCAATGTTCATCTTTGAAGTCTCTTCCATAAGAATTTTAGAACCATCATCTAAAATAGTCACCAAAGACTTGAACTGATTGGCCATGGAAAATTCCTCTAAATGGACTAGATAATCTAATTATCCTAAGTAGGATGAATCAAAATATCCTAATGCTAACATCGACCATGATATAAATACCTTAGGTCACTCTTGAATAATCTATTAAAATCTTGCTGCTCCTTAGTACTGATATTTGATCCATAAATAGACAATGGGATATAGTTGTATATTATTCATAGGACGAGGGGCGAACATCCCTATCTAATGGTGTTGGAAACTAATTTTCACTATGAGACTTGCCTTTCTCTTTAATTTTTCCCTAGTTAGAAAGTGCCTCAAAGAGGTTTTCACTTTCAGAATTGAATGTTTGATTTTGTTTTTATTTTTGGATAGGGATGTTCACTTGCTCTCCAAAGTAAGCAACATGATCCAATCTAATATAAAATACCTTCTTGTGTTCTCCAAGAGGAATGTGACTCCTTAATCCCAAAAAATTAGATATGGCCTCATCATTTTCAAACTTGTCTAATGGAATTATTGACTCTTATTGGTACCACTTTGTCAATTGTGGATGGTAAAGTGTTAAATGTGAAGGTTGATAAATAGGGTTAAGAGTACAAATGGCATGAGGGTTAAAAAAATTGGTAGTGACTAGGTCATCATAAATGCTATAATAAAACCCTACATCACTTCCAACATTTTCATCACTAGTCATTGGTGTTGGAATATGAATAGGGTATGTGGGTCACCCCAGGTCATTTAATTCCAATACCATAGTTTCCCTTGTACTTGGTCATTAAGACTTATTCAATTGTGTCTTGTTGATATAGCCCTACTATTTTGCCTTCATAAGTTGGGTGATCCATAATATGGTTATGGATAGGATAATTTTCATCTTGGTAATAATCAGATAACTCATCAATGCAGAGCCACAAATCATCTTCTACTAAGGGGTGTCTAGGCTAGACACCAATTTAAAAATAATGGGCTTATTTAACAGAGATTTTCCTTTGTTTTTCCACCCCATATGAGTTTTTTTGGCCTTAGGTATCCCCTAAGCTTTTGGATTTTTAGGAAATTTGGCAATATAGAATGCATTGTGAGTACTATAATCTCTGAAACATTTATCAGTTACATAGATGTGGTTGGAAATTTATAATAGAGGCATGGTTGAGGTAGAGGCTAAGCTATCTGGTTCAATGTAATTATCTTCTCAGCTTGAGTCAATGGATTTTAATTTTTTGATTCTTTCTCCATCTAATTTGGGCAAAGGATCATGCCAAACTAGTAATTGTAGCTTTTATACTTGGCCTCAAGGCATTTATAATATTGATATGGTTGAAGATCAAATGGTATAGTCACTTCCATTCCTAAATGTGGAAATTTCATACACTAATGTAATGTAGAAGGTATAACCCTGATTTCATGGCTTTAGGGTCGACCCAATAATAGATTTTAAGATAGTTCCAAGTCTAAAACATGACACATAATATCATGGGTCAATGTCCTAATGACCACTAACAAGATAATAGTATCTTGAGATTCCCATTATTTGTTATCATATGCCTTGATAATGATGGTATCTAGCTATAAGTTAGTTGTTATATATCTAAGATGTTTGACCAAATTCAAAGACACAATGTTAAGACCTGAACTATTATCTACAAGGACACATTTAACTCTATGGTTTGCTATGCTGACCTCAATATACAATGGGTTATTATACAAAGGGCCTAGAGAAGACATATCACTTTATTCAAATGTGAGACATTGTCCAAGGGCCAAGTTTCCTATCATGGCTTAGAATTTGTCTCGAGTGATATCATCTAACACAAGGTATTGGTTCAAATATCCATTCAGGATGTCTTTGTATAGGGTAGATGTGCACAACAAATCCATGATGGATATGTGCATAGGTGTCTTCTTCAATTATTTTTAGAAAATAATGGGCCTTCCCCTCAATTTTGTTAGTTGGTTTATTTTTGGTAGGTATAAAAGGCTTATTAGGCTCATTTGTAGTAGTTGGTTACAGTCCTTTGATAGTGACCATAACTCATCAAGTTATGATTGTGTAATCTCAATCTATTTCTTGGCTTTGGTAGTCATTTGGGTAGGTAATGAGGCTTGTAATGATAATTATTGGATGATATGGTACTTGATTATCAACATCATCCATAGAAGAATCATTGGTATAAGGAGGTTGGTAAGCATTGATCGACAAATAGGCATTGCTGGGTGAAGGTCTGGGTCTGTTTGTAGTTAGTATAGGGTTGATAGTGATGGTGGAAACATGACCACCTGAAACATGTATTAAAAGATTATTATAGGTATACATAATAACATGATGACCTTTTTGGTTGGTTTGGTCATTTTTCCCTTAATTTTGACCATTCTATTATTGTTATTGTTGTGGCTAGTGTTGTTATACTGATTTTGTAGTAGAGTTCTCTGTCGCTATTATTGGTATTGATGCTAGTTGTTATTATTATGTTAGGGAAATAGATTCTGGTAGATACTTAATTTACTATTATTTATTAGAACATGGGTGTCTCTTTTTATCTCTATGTTTTTGAACAAATTCTCTATCAAATGCTTGAGTTGGATACACTATCTTATGGAATATCCTATAACATGATGGTACTAAAAAAATTATTGTTCTTTTTACCAATTGGGAAAAGGAATCCCTTTAATAAATGACTTTAGTATTGACCAACTAATCATATTTTACTGAACCAATCTTTGGAACACAAATTCAATAAGCTCACCAAGGTCATTGAATTATCAGGGTATGGGTGGTCTTCTCCTCAGAGGAGGGGATTACAATTGGTTTTGATTTTGTGGTAGTTGGTTTTGTAGAGGTCCTAGTTGAATGTATGGAGGAGGTGGTTGTTGAGTGGGTGGAGGTAAATGGATAGTTGGTGTTTACACCATCTAAACATGGCATGATTGAGTAAGCCCATTGTATACAACATTTTTATTACAGTTATAGGGTTTTTGTCTCTCATTTTTATTAGATAGAGGTGGCATTGAAGCCAATATTTCAATTAGGTTTTTATTATGGTTCTAGCCTTGATTATGGTTAGAAGAGAATAACTTGATTAAGCTTTTGTTGACAAGGTATTTATTAATCTGTATTCCCTTCACTATAACCTATTTGAACATATGATGACATTACAACTCAAGATCATATTATATCTCATTGTGTAAGCTCATAGTAAATATTGTAGTTGACTATTTATCTGGTAGATTATGAGTAAACTAGCTTTATAGTGCTCTCCAACATTGGAAGTATGTAATGAAACTTTCACTAGTTTTCTATTTATCTTGGCCTAAATCCATAATAATAATATTGTCCTCAAGATTCTATAAAAAATGTTGTACAACATTCTCTAAGAGATAATCAAAGTGAGGTATAGAGTTCTTTAGTAATTTCAATAGCCATTCCAAGGTTTGTACATCTAGACTTCTTGGGAAGAGTAGAAGCAAGTATATGTCACTATATGCCACTAGATGGAAGGCAATACAAAATTCTTTTAGATGCTCTCTAGAGTCGCATTTACCTTTGTATTTGTCAAGTTTAGGCAAATTAGAGCTTGAAAAAAATGGTATTTATAGATACTCCATGTTAAATGGGTAAGAGCATATCTCATCAAGTTTGAATTTCTTCATTTATTTTCCAATACGTATAGATTGAATTGCATCCTTCATCTATTGTAACTATTGGGCAAGGAAATTAGGAGTTTTTTATTTCCATGGAGGTTGTAAGGTAAAAGTTGGATTACCTTGATTGGGCTAGGCATATTGTGGAATGTTGGTTGAATGACTAGGTATGCATATCCATGCATTAGGATTATATTGTGGATACAAAATACAATACTGTTAAAACACATTATGGTTTGGATTAGCTACATAACCCTACATAATGAACTTTGGCTATATTAATGGTAGTTGGCTCTACAAAATGAGTTGGTATGGTTGGGTTTGAGAGGCAACTTGCTAGCTATTTGTTGATCCCTATTGTATATGTGGAATATGTTATTAACTAGATCCATACTATTGGAGTTTTTTATAGTTAGATCCTTGTTGCATGTGTGATACCTATTGGGTGAAAGGAAATTATACCCTAGCTCTTGGTACCTAATATATATACAAACCTTATTGTTGGTTGAATACCTATTGTTTGATCGACACTTATTATTGGATCAACACTTATTATTGAAGTGATACTTATTGTTGAAGTGACACTTATTATTGAAGCAACAATTATTGTTGGTTAGGTAATTATCAGGGGTTTTAAATTTGTTTTTGTTGACTAATTAGCACTTTTTGACCAATAAGAAAATGTTTTTGGTTACAAAACATTTGTGATTGATAAGGTATATTAGTCTATGCTTATTATGGTAGAACATTCATTATCACCTATCAAGGTGACATGGTGTTCTGCACTTGTTATGATGGTAAGTTGATATGTTGTTGGATTTTTTCCCTTTGTTTAACACTTGAGGAAGTAATTGGTTGAGGAGTGGAGGTTTCTTGTTGATTTTGGAAAATAGGCATACCTATAACTTGCTATTGCAATTCACTCATGATGTTGCTCGAAGGAATCTATTGTGTATTACTTAGCAGTAAATTAGACCCAATTTTGTTTAAATTAGAATGCACTTGTGTCCTATACACAAAATTTTGAGTGAGGTCTTCCATTTTAGTGGTGGTTTATTCCATCAAAACATTGACATTATACATGTCACCATCCAATGTGATTTAACTAAATGGGTCTATGTTTTGGCTTACATAACCTAAAACTTCCATTTTTTTCCCTATTGATGGAGCTATCTCAATAAGTGGAATGTTAGAAAAATCCCTTATATTAAGGTTGTATTTATGTTGATATAGTTTTAGTACACTTACTATACCTATTCCATTTGTTCATCCATAATACCTTTCCCTTTTATAAGCGCACTTTTGTCTTGTTGTGGCATTTAAACTAAAGCTTGACTATAACTAGTTGATTCTTGTTTAAATGGTTAGATTCTAGGCACATTACTAGGATTTCTAACCAAACTACTCAGATTTATGTGTGGGAAGACTGGTGGAAACTTTGCTCTTACTTTAATAGCTCTAACAATAACTTCATCTTTATTCTCTAACAAATGATGTTCAAACAAGTACGGATCATAGCTTGTCTATGTTGGCATCATAACATAGTATATATCTTATTTTTGTATTTGTTAAATGTTAGGCATTATTTGAACAAGGTACTATGCTGTTTGCTCTGGCTCTTGGCCTAGATAAGGAGGTATAGCCACCAAATATTGTGCTAAAGGGTCATGACTTTGTTAAATGTATGGAATGTTATAATATGGATAAGGATCCAATGTTATAATATGGATAAGGATCCATCTCATAAGCTACATTATCATACAAATCTTAAATAAAAGGGTCATTAGTCATAAAGTTCTCATATCCTGGATTATACATGGTCTTGCTATGTGTGTAATAAGGCATGTTTAGCTCCATGAATAAGTCATGTGAAAAAAAGGGTCTAAAGGTAAAAAAATAATTGAGGTCTAAAAATAAACAACCTTTGGCTATGTAAAATAGGTCCAAAGGGTAAAATAACTAAATTTGATAAAGAAAGAACAACATAAATGTGAGCCTGGTCTAACAAAATGATATTGATTTTCCCAAAGGCAATTATAATCAATGACAAAAGTAACACAAAGGCTCAAAAATCATTTATGGAAAAGGTACTAATTTTCCCAAAGGTGGTTATAATCAATCATGAAAGTGTCTAGACTAAGTAGAATAATTATGAACTAGGAGAAATTATTTTCCAAAAGGTAGTTATAATCATTCTAATGCAAAAAACAAGGCTAGACTTGGAAATAGATAACTCAAACAAAGAGCTCAAAGATTAACTAAACTAAAGAAATTGGTTTAGACAACACTCAATAATTGGCTCACTAAGATACTATTTAAACAACGTAACTAGGACACTCAGAATTTGGCACAATAAAATTCAAACAAGGCACATGGCAAAAACTTGGCTCAAAGGACTCTCTAAACAAGGTACAAGGAAAACAACAAGCACTAGTCTAGGTACAAGTTTTTTTAAATAAAAAAAGAAACCAACCTAATTATCACAATCCAAACACAAGAGGTAGATACCCTAAGACCAAATTAGATGAGGTTTTGGCATGAAACTGATTAGTTTAGGATTTGTACTTCAAAAGGTTGAGTTTTAGATTTAATATGAAAAGAATCAATTACTCCAAGGCAAAAGAGCTAAACCAAAATGGGCAAAGTAACTGCATGTTTTAAATAAGAGAGGTATAATGATGGTTTGAAACTTGGTTTCAAAAGCAACAAGAGATTTTAAATGATTTAGGTAACATAAAAATGCTCCTTCAAACAAATGTCATGGCAATGGTTTTGGAATAAAAAATCTAAGACAATTGTTTAAGATGAAATGGATAGTATAATGATGCCCCATTTAAATAAGTGACACACAAATGGTTTTTGGAATAAAATTCTAAGTCAAAAAGTGTGACATAAATGAACATAGTAACACCTCTTAAGCTAAAGGGGTGTGAAAACAATGTGATGTTTTGAACTTGTTTTGTCACAACAATAAAAATAAATAGTTTTAGTCTAAAAACATACATGTAAATAAAAGAAAATAGAAGTAGTAATAATGGCTCATCCTACATCTAAACCTGACATGGGTGTGCATAGCCTCTGCCAAAGTTTCCATTGATATACCAATACTTGTGATGAATTAAGTGTTAATTATAAAATCAAATTATAGGTGTAGGTAGAGTTTTTATGCCCCCTTTATCTCTCAAGCATTGATACATGGCATAAACTTAGAATGATGAAAACTTGGCATTAGACAAGAAATTCCACAACAAGTGGGGTTTTGACTAAAATCTATAAATCTAAAATTTACTAAATGGTCCAAAGTGTGGTTAACACAACGGTGAAACATATCAATTGAGTCTAAACTACCTAACTTGTTATGCATAAATAATTCATCCATGTACTTAGTGAATTCTAATGTCTAGCTGCTGCATTGCCTGAGTACCCATTAGGATGGTCAAGATCACAACTCACCACTATCCCATCTAATGGTTTAACTAATTTGTATACTCCACCATAGAGTAGGGTTGGTACTATTCTAGGAGATGAAACCCTAGATCAACACACCCCTAGAAAACTTGTGTGGGAGAAACAAGCTCCCACCTACAAGCCACATATAAGAAAATAAATTGGAAAGACTTTAAAGGTCATTTATGGGTCACCCAAGTCACTCAAAGTTTGGGGAGAGCATACGTGACATTTTTTTTGACATAAATTTGTAAATAATGACAATAAATTAAGCACTTTTGGTCATTCAAGTTCCCTAAAGGGGATGGGGGAGAACATACACGTAATAGTTTCTAATTTACCACAAACAAGGAAACTAGTTTAACAAACTTTGAAATCTAAGTAATAATAAAAAATAAACACAAATTCAAAAGTATTTTAAGAGCTCTAACTAAAATGTTTGTTCATTTTAATAACACTAAATCAAAGTGTGATTGATAATTTGGCCCCCTTAGCTTTGTTTACAATTATAAAAACTTTAAAAATAATTAAAAGATAAAGATGACCAAGTGGATTTTAAGCACCAAACAAAATGTGTGTAAGATTTTAACAATGCATAAGATTATCTCTCTCCACCTTAGGTCCTACAAAATGTTAGAGGGTTTACTTGCTTAAAATCCAAAAAGTAAGTGAGTAAACAACAATCCATTTTTAGCTTTTAGGTTTTGGAAAAATATAGAGTGAAGTTGTTTAGCAGGTCAAAGCTATTATTTTTTAAAAACATAGACACATAGGGAAATTATGGAAAAATGACTATTTAATAGGAGTGAAGCGACTGGTTAGGTTAGGCAAAGCCATCAAAACAAGTTGTAAAATACTAAAATAGATAGTAAGTTCACCTTGTGAAGTCGTCATTTAATAGGAGCAAAGCCACTAATTCTGTAGAGTGAAGCCACCATTTAGTAGGTCAAAGCATCCATTTTTGCATGAATGAAGATAAAATACAAACATGAAAATGGAAAAATTTCCATTACATAGGGTGAAGCTTTTGTACTAAAAAAATAGAATGACGTATATTTCAAGGCTAAAACTCTAAACTTGAAGAATTAAATGCATTTATTAGTAAAACTAAGGTTAGCATATCATTTTCCTTGGCCATATACGATGTGTGGTCCCACCAGGTGTGACATTATGTACCTTAGGTATTTGAAGAGTAAATAATATGTAGATCAGTCCCTTATTAGTTGAAATGACAAAAATCAAGCATAACAATACACTAAGAATAAACACAATAAGTAAGATCACGAAATAGAGATAAAGGCAATACAAATGTCTTACCTCCTTTATCAAATTTTATGCTTACTTGTTGGCATAAAGATGTTCATGCTTGGCTTATGATTATCTGATTCTTCTAGTAATGCTCTTCCATGGTGTAACATCTCTCCAATAGTCACTTGTGGTCGGTGTGAAGCTTGGAATAAATTAGGCATTATAACACCACTTGTAGACACCAGAATTGTGTCTAACCCTTGTTGTCCTCCCCTTAACCCCTATCAACCATTTTCCCACAAGCCTTGCCCTTGGCAGCATGTCGAAATGAACAGAAAGCTAGAATTAGCCTCTGTCCCCATTCTGCATCTACCAACACCAGTCACTACTCAATCGACGTCGCCGACATCGGTCACCTTTTCGGCTGACGTCGGCAGTCCTGTCGGTGTCGGTCAATCTCAAACTGCGTCCGTTAATTCATTTCTCAAACCGTTATCTGTTATTCGGTTGCCAATCGGTTTGGCAACCGGTTATCAGACCTTTGGCATCAAAACGTTTCTTTGATCCGAACCCCGCAACAAGGATCAACCAGTTTTCTTGCATCCAACCAAACGATCAACCAATTTCTGGCATCCAGTCAATCTACAAACATCTCTTGTGTTCTCTCTCTCTGGTACAGGAACTCTGCATTGGTCTGCTACATAAAACTTCTTCAACACAGCGACAACATCAATCATGTCTTTGACTTTTATCTTTGGCGTGTAACAGGTAAGCTTTGCTCTATGTTTTTGTTTTACTCTCTGGTTATTGTTTTTATTTAATATCATTATCCAAATCTTTTCAGACCATAGCCCCGACCTTACTTCTACCTGTATCACCTCTATCTACCCTCTGTCAGTCTATAACTCTGCCCAAATCCCTGTACAAACCCTCAGATAAATCCCTCTGACTCCTAAACCAGCTTCCCAAACCCTCAAACAAAAACATCTGACCTTTCTGCAATCCAAAGACCCTATCCAGACCCGACCAGACCCCGTCCAAAACTGCTGCCTCGACCGACACCGGTCATTACCCTGACCGATGCCGGCACTTCAACTGACGTCGACACTATTCTTGACCGATGCCGGCACAGAGACCAACACCGGCGACTGGGCAGAGAAATTTGCTGCATATCAGGTACGCATTTTGTTTTCTATCTTTATTTCTTTCATTTTATCTTTCATTATTTCTACTTCAGTCAAATATTCTATTTTTAATTAGTGGGTTGATATCCCTTAAGGAAGTCTTCATACTTCAGGGATCAAGCGTTTGCTTGATAGCCCACCATCTCTTCATCTAACATTTTTTCGTGTTTAGTCTATTTTTCTTTGCAGGTGTCATTCCTCCACAGCCAAAGAGGAGTACCTTCCAATGTCTAATTTCGGTGCACACGACCATATCCAGGTATCTTCTAGCCTTGACCATTTCTTTTAGTTTCTCATTTTCTTCTTTGAATGTAGAAAGCGATTTAGTGTAGAAACATTCTGGCACACCTGGTGGGACCCTAGGGCCTTCCTTGGGTTCTTTCTTTCTTTCATTCATATAGGTGCATTAGGTTCCTTCCTTTTTGCCTCTTTCATCTCTTCTAAACGACATCATAAGCAAGACTAAAAAGAACTTTTCTTTTCTTTCTTGCACTTTTAGACTAGTCAAAACTCATATTCTTTGACTCTTTCTCCATTCATCTTCATACGAACAAACATTTTGACTTGGGGCATTAAAACACATTGCACTTTCATTTCTATTTGCTTGCATTTCTTAGACCACACATATTAATTAATAAACACATATTGAATTAATCGTAGTCCACTTGATGTTACACGACCAAACCACTTGCACAAAACAAACATCATAACTTACCTGAGACAAGGCCCGACTGGGATTTCATCCCCCAGTAGATACCTTACCCGTCTCGGTGATCTTACTTGGATTTCATCACCAAGGGGAAAGCCCACTCCGTTCTCTGGCGGAGTCTAATCTCTAGGGGAAGTATATTTTGGCTAAGCGGGCCCAGTTTATCACTGGACTCGTGAAGTGAGGGGAGCTTTCTCCTTAGCACCAGGCCTTGTACGAAACCTAACACAGACTTCTTGAGCACCATAACTAACCTGAAACCATCCATAGACTACTTCTTTTAGGACCCGACTCAAAAGCCAATCTTCTTCTACACATATTCTAAGGCATAAGCCACTATAATCCTAATAATTTACTCCTAGGGTTTTAGGATCTACTTGTGTTCTTTATCTTTTATGTTCTTATCTGCTTGTTTGAGCTTGTGAGGACGTTCTTTCTTGCCTTGAATGGTTCTGACTCGTAGTCAAGCCAAGGCTCTAGTCAATCACGTGAGGCATCATCCGCTTCTGTCTACCCCATCCATAACTAGCCCTATAATGGAGTTCCACTCAGAGACTGAAAGAACTCCTACTGGACCATCCCTAACCCAAACTCCTATTATCCCAAAAGGGGACCAAGATTTTGCAAGACTCTTGGACCTCAATGTCACAGCCCTCCAAAACTATCTCGCGAGGAACCCAACGTGAGACCTTTCAGGCGAAGCAGCGGTGACATCAACACCATCCGCTACCCAACCTTTTGCCTCAACCATTAACTTGACCATGGCCTATACACAAAGTTTGGCCTCCCCGTCTATTTTTAGACTGACCTCCATCGGGCTTCCATTACCCCCTCAACCACCTGCAATTCAACCAAGTTCTACATCATACCAAAACTTGATTGTCTCGACCCCACACACTCTTGCGCCCATATATGCAGGAGTGCCTACCTCGCCCTTTGTCAATGCCATCACACAACGACCTTTGGCGATATCTACTCAGCTTATGCCTTCTACCTTCATAGCCCAACCACCTTTGGCCTCCGCTTCTGTCCCTGTGACTAGTCATCCGTACATTGTGCCCTTACTGGTACAACCGACTACGTCGTATACCTCCTCTAGCCTCTTTCAAGTGCCTTAAAACCAAGGGGGTTCCTCATCTACCAATCTGTCAGCAGATCTCATCAAAATGCTGATGGATAAAATGTCTAGTCTCGAGACCTCTATTTCTGGCTCACACAATGCTCTCTCGTATGAGCAAATTTGCAACGAGCCCATTCATCCTTCTGTCCCTATCAGGCCATACCCCAACCAGTGGGAACTTCCTAAGTTTTCTCATTTTCAAAGCAAGGAAGACCCATAACAGCACTTACGGGCATTCAAACATGCCTGTTACCTTATCGCCCACGATGATGCATTACTTCTATGCACATTTCCTATGTCTCTTTCTGGCCCCGCCCTTGACTGGTAAGCTCTCTTACCAGACATTTTATCTTTTCATTCGTTCAACTCGCCCAACTATTTCTTGACCATTTCTCTATCAATATCACCAAACAAGTCTCAATCACAGACCTCTACTCTATCAGGCAATTTGACGACGAATCCATAGTCGATTTTGTCGCCCATTGGAGAAGCCTGATTAACCAGCTCTCCTTCTCCTTGCCTCAACCTGAGCTCATTGAGTTATTTTCTCGAGCATGTGTCAGCCACATCTCCTTCACCTTGCAGATTCAGACATTTTTCACTTTTGATGAGGCTTTCACCATGGCCCGAAAGCTTAAACTTTGTGCCATTGAAGAAGATAAGGTCAAATTGCATAATACTAACGCAAGAACCAATGACCATTCTTCTTCCAGACCTTCTTCTTCTGCCAATTCTGAATCCAAAGGAGTGGCCAACACTATGGTCATCAGATCACCATCTTCGATAACAACTAATCAACCTCAACCTTCAACATCTCAAAGCATCACAAAATAATTCCAACAACGATACATACAACCCTTCCCTAACCATCCTCCTAGCCACAACAACATTCAGACCATGACTAATGACTCTCATGACCATCATATACACACAGTCAACACGGTTTCACCTCTTGTCCCTGACCAACCTCCATCACAGGTAGAAGAGCCATCTTCTCCCGTTCGTCTTCCACAGGTAGAAAAATCTTCTTCTCCTATTAGTCCTCCATCGACCTCTCCCATATTAGAGGATGCTTTAACCACATCAACACTAGCTGCCTCGCCTTCATCCTTATTATCATCCATAGATGATCATACCTTTTCGACTCCTCAACCATACGCAAAAGCCATGACTACTCCGATGCTCTTTCCACTTAAAGAGCCCACATCTTCAATCCCTTCTCCATCGAGAGAAGAACCATCCACATCTAAGTCCAAACCCGCATAGGCATCCATCATGCCCAAAGAAATTAAACCTCTTGGTGTTCACCCCACATCTAACCTCACCTCGCATAAAGGTGGCCCTCAACCCAAACCAAAGAAGGCTACTAAACCACACCGGAGGCCTCCTCCCCCACCTTCGTCATTACCTTCAATTTTAGGCCCGCATCCGTCCACTTTAATAGGAGTTCTTCCTCCTCCCATACTTCATAGAGGCAAGTCGCCTCCATTACTCTATCAACCCGTTAGACTTATATCTCCTACAAACCATCGACCTATGCCTCTTATGCCTCTCAAACCAAAGTCATCAACCCTCACTGCAACAAAACTTCCAGACCCATTAGCAGGTTCTTATGCCTTGTTGTTATGGCAATTGTTGCAGTCCTCTCACATCTATCTCCTGCCTCTTAAACCATATCAATCTCTTGGACCAAAACCACCCTGGTTCAATGACACTCACATTTGTGCGTATCATCACACGCTTGGGCATGACACCGAGCATTGTTGTGCCCTCAAGGTTGCCATTCGCCAATGTCTTGGGAATGACACCCTTCTTCTCGACCACATCATCAATAAACCTTCAATACCGCCCCACTCATCAACTCTCAGATCAAGGCCATCTTGGTTTGACAACTCTAAATTATGCCACTATCATCACACTCTGGGACATAACACTGAGCATTGTTGTGCCCTTAAGGCTGTCACTCGTCAACACCAGAAAAAGGATTCCCTTCTCATCAAGGATACTCTAGACCACCCCTTTGACAAAACATCAACACCGACCCATGCTTCTCCAACCTCATCACCAAAATTAGGATCTCCACGCCCGACTATGGTCCCTTTTCCACCTTTAACCCCATTATTCGACATCAACACAGTCCATCTAACCACTAAACCTCAACTGACCTTAACCAATCCATCAAACATTCCCCCTAGCCGCTGGGGGAATTCAACCTTCATCCAAACCTCGACCAATTTTTCAACCCAGTCTTAATCAAATATCAATCACTCCTTTAATCCTAAACCTCGACCAAGTGTCCATCGACCCTACCTTCGATCAAACATTCGACCAATCTCGACCAATCAACAATCAAATATCAATCAACCAAACATTCAACCCAAACATTCAACCAACCTTTTTATCAAAACATTCAACCAGTCTCGACCAATCAGCGAGCATATCAACCAACTTCACATCCACTCATCAATCAACACTTGACCAATCTAGAAAGAGGCAAATGGGGCAAATTTGCTCCTAATTGACTCGGACCTTATCATACATGCACAAGCATGGACCAGGGACTTATCAGAACCTGAGCCTTTTTATGCGTTGCATCTGCGACCGTTCTACTGCTAGTTGAGTACTTGTCCACTTGACATTTAACTTGAGCTCGTCCCTTGAGCAATCCCCGTCCTCTTAGTCCTCATTTATTTTCATCCCTATTCCTCTTAACAATTCCTCTATAACCCTTTTATGATGTATGGATGCTTTGTCCTAATAAAAGGGAGTCCTTGACCTTATATAATCTTGTCCATGACTCACATTTTTGTCAAAACAAAATCAAGATGTCAAAATATCCATAGTCACCATATCAATATCAAATCAAAAGGTAGACTGCTCCCTCAAAAGACAACTGTACTATCATTTCTGTGATTAATAGACTACTCCCTCAAAGGACAGCTATTCAAAAGCCCTTATATTAAGCAAAATTCTAGACCACTCCCTCGAAGGATGGCTATGACTAATTTGGCGATAAACAACACTATCTTAGAAGCTTCCCACATTGATCAGCTTCACAAATGACCACCACAGCAAATGACATCTCTATGCAGACTTCCCACATCAATCAGTCTGCCAAACAAAAAAAAAAAAAAAATGAGTCATGGACTTGACTTATAGTTGTCTCAGGGTCTCCTATAAAAAGGGGCAAAGTTATCTCTGCTCTAAAACGGGTTACCCTATTTTCCTCCTATCACCTACTCAAGGGACTTCGAGCTCACTTTAATATCAAAGTGATTCGATTACCGTTCTAACACAACATCTAGTCAACGATGTCATACATGAATGGGGCTCTTGGTTCTAATAACCCCTATCTATGCTGTCATTCTGGTCCTTGTCAATGAAAGAGCAATATGCTTTTCACTTCTTTTGCACTTTGGTCACATTCACTTTCATCACTTGTCCATCCTAATCAACTCAACTCAACTATCTTTCTAGACCACTCCTATAGCCTATTCACACTAGTTTCTATGGACACCAATACACATGGAAACTATCGACCAGACGCAATTTATGTTAAGCATAAACCAATACTTGATGACGCATAAATAGACCTCAATTCATCTTTAACATACATCCATCACAAATATGGAAAATTGCTAGGGATGAAAGACCCCTCAACCAATGTTGCAGAATACACCATTTGGAAATGGCTGTAACATCTTTTTCTCCTCATCATTTTGACCATTGACCAATCTTCTCAACTTGTCTGAACTACATTGGTCTAAGGCCCTAAGACCGGGGCTATGTAGGTAGCACTCAGATAATACGACATCATCTGGGGTTAGCTCGACCACCCTCGTTTGTTCATCTCTCTGATGGACAAACCTTCTTTCCTCCTTTTGACCATGACCTTGCCCTCGACCAAGACCAATTCCATCCCTTTGACCCTTCCTCCCTTTTAGGGAGAACTACATTGGCCTAAGGCCCTTCACACAAGGGCTATGTAGGCAACACTCAGATCACATAACGTCTTCTGAGGTTAGCTCGGCCACATCCTTTCGTCCCTTCATCCACCTTGACCAATGACCATTGGAGATCATGCCTATCTCCTCTGACTTCAACCACTTCCAAGACAATGTTGTCTTGGTTATTTTTTCATGTATGCTACCTCACGAATGGTTAGCAAATTTGTGCGTAGACTATTTTTGGACCCTCACAAGTATAGGATCGCAAGCCGGTTGATCCGCACTAATTGTGACATTTTTGTGTTTCTGGGAACACTTCTTGCGCCTGGGATACCTGGAACACGATGACCATTTGGAGATTCAGCTTTGATTAAATAACCCAATCAGTAGATGACTAAATGCTGGGGCCTAGTTATTTCAATTTTAGCACTCCTTGACCCTTGACCTGCAACAATTTGACCCGACCATCTCGTGAAGTGGTATATGCGCAATCTCGACTTTTGCCGCGTTCACCCTCACAACCTTTTTCATCCTCTCTTTGTCAAATCAGCACCCGATTCTCGGTTCCCTTCCCTCGACTCCTGCTTTGAGGGGGAATACCTTATCCCACACCTGGGGCAACCACCTCCTATTTTTGTCTTGCAGTTCGTCCAGAATAACCAACAAGACAAAAGGGGCAAATGTAGACACCAAAATTATGTCTAACCCTTGTCATCCTCCCCTTAACCCCTGTCAACCATTTTCCCACAAGCCTTGCCCCTGGCAGCATGTCGAAATGAATAGAAAGATAGAATTAGCCTCTATCCCCATTCTACATCTACCGACACCAGTCACTACTCGATCGACGTCGCTGATGTCGATCACCTTTTCAGTCGACGTCGGTAGTCCTACTGGCGTCGGTCAATCTCAAACTGCGTCCATTAATTCATTTCTCAATCCATTATCCATTATTTGGTTGCTAATCAATTTGGCAACCAGTTATCAGACCTTCAGCATCAAAACGTTTCTTTGATCTGAACCCCACAGCAAGGATCAACCAGTTTTCTTGCATCCAACCAAACGATCAACCAATTTTTGGCATCCAGTCAATCTGAAAACATCTCTTGTGTTCTCTCTCTCTGGTATAGGAACTCTGCATCAGTCTGCTACATAAAACTTCTTCAACATAGTGACAACATCAATCATGTCTTCGACTTTTATCTTCGGCGCGTAACAGGTAAGCTTTGCTCTGTGTTTTTGTTTTACTCTCTGGTTACTATTTTTATTTAATATCATTATCCAGATCTTTTCAGACCACAACCCCGACCTTACTTCTACCTGTATCACCTCTATCTACCCTATGTCAGTCTGTAACTCTACCCAGATCCCTGTACAAACCCTCAGATAAATCCCTCTGACTCCTAAATTGGCTTCCTGAACCCTCAAACAAAAACATCTGACCTTTCTACAATCCAAAGACCCTGTCCAGACCCAACCAGACCCCATCCAAAACTGCTACCTCGATTGACGCCAGTCATTACCCCGACCGATGCTGGCACTTCAACCGACGTCGGCACTATTCTTGATCGACAACGGCACAGAGACCGACACCTGTGACTGTGCAGAGCAATTTGATGCATATCAGGTATGCATTTTGTTTTCTATCTTTATTTCTTTCATTCTGTCTTTCATTATTTCTACTTCAGTCAAATATTTTGTTTTTAATCATTGGGTTGATATCCCTTAAGGAAGTCTTCGTACTTCAGGGATCAAGCGTTTGCTTGACAGCCCACCATTTCTTCGTCTAACATTTTTTCGTGTTTAGTCTATTTTTATTTGTAGGTGTCATTCCTCCACAGCCAAAGAGGAGTACCTTCCAACGTCTAATTTCGGTGTGCACGACCATATCTAGGTATCTTCTAGCCTTGACCATTTCTTTTAGTTTCTCATTTTCTTCTTTGAATGTAGAAAGCGATTTAGCGTAGAAACACCACTCTCAAAGGCTTCAAGAAGGTATTCTAGCACAATAACCTTACACACAAAATATTGTTGAAATATGGTGTGGGCACTTGTATTTATAACTCTCATAACTAACTTTAATCCTAGGGAGGTTAGGTTAAATTCAAACTTGTGTTGAGTTTAAATTAACCTAGGTTGAGTCAGTCTAACCTTGGGTTGGGTCAAAGCACTCATGAAATCTTGACACCTTAGTTTTAGATATTTTTGAGGCATGACAACTTAATTTTAGATATTTGTGAGGTGTGACTCATATTTTTGAATATTTAGGAGATAATAAATCACTTTATTATCTCTTTTGACCTTTTGACTTCATATTTGGCTAAAAATTCATTTTTTGGTAAATGAAATTCACTAATTTGATTTAGAATTTTTGTTTAGGCAAGTTAATTAAGATTTACAATGTAATTAATATTGTTTAGTATTTTTTGGATTTTGGTAATTATTTTAAATGTTATGAATTAATAACTTGATAGGCTAGAAGTGTCAAATTACTAGGTCGTAATTTGACTAGGGTTAGAATTAAACTAGGTTAGTGATGCATACATGGTAATATAACAAATAAGGTAGCCTTGTCACATTTATGGAAATAAAATCCTTTGCATGGATGAAATTAGGCAATTTAGGTGATTTTTAGGCTTAAAATGTGTTATATTCTAGAAATTAAGTTGAATCCTAGTTTGGGCATGAAAGTGGCCAAAACTAAGTGTCTACAGGTGCTACCCAACAGATAGGGAGAAGTTAGAGTTTAAGAGTGATAATTGAGAGCACACTTAAGATGACAACGCCATAGGCACTAGCTATGCCCACACCCATAACCATACCCATACCTAGATTTGGTATGGTATGCCCTTAAATCTTCTCGAGTACTGAGGCATAAAGAGTGTTAGGGACCATGTTCACAAGTGTGAAATAATCTTACGAGCTAGGGGTATTACATCACTAGATAGTAAGGCGGCCCAATTCACTTACCACATTAAATTTAAAATGAGAACATAAGTGGTATGTGAAGCTAGAACCCACATAATCCAACATGGATTTCAAATTGAAAGAGTTTGATATCCTTGATTTTGATCAATAGAGCATCATTGAACTAAAGGAGATTAAGAAGGAACCATGAGAAAGTGTTCTCTCCTATGATGCTAGGTTTAAAAACCTAATTTTTAAGTTTCCATATGTTGTACACTTAGTAAAACATTCCCAATGGTTTATAGGAGGGATATATGTCCTAATTTGACATGTTCTCTCAATACAAAACTTTGATGAGCCATGGTAGGTGTTAGAAGTGACACTTTACGTAGATATGATTGGTATCATGGAATCAAGAGTGAACATAGACATAGTAGCACAAGTAACCACCATTGAGATAATGTTGCAATAAAATTTATTCAAGAAAGTACAAGGCACGTGCCCTAGTTTATGGTGCATTGACAATAAAGAAGAAGCCATAATCAGAATAATTACCCTAGAGAGAGCATTTGTGCCCTAAATATCTCTTGTGAAATCTACCACGAGAACCATGAGAGTACTCATTCCCCTTATATAGTGAATAAATAAGACTAAGGATTCTCTATATTACAAATTTTATGACTCTTTCACCCATAATATAGATAATTATCAATGATAGATGAATTCCACGAGACTTGAGAGCAAAAAACATGACAATTTACTATAGGACCCTCAATGTATGGGCCAAAGAACTTGGGATATGGTTGTCCAATGTAGTAGTATGACATGAGGTACACAATTGGAGGTTGAAGTGAAGGTATATTTATGTCGCACTACTGCTACATGTGTTGTTTACCAAGTCATGTCCAATGAGACTAATCCCAATATCTTATGTACACTTATTATCATGGTATGCCCCTGATAGAGAAATTTTTGATATGTTGTGGAGCCTATTTACACATTATAATGAATTTAAAATATTTTACATTAAAATTTACTATACACTCTTAATGTATTATCATTGGGGTTTGGGGGTGGTAACCCAAAAAAGAAAAATTGGACCCCTTTTTTTTGGGAGTATGAATATGTGGTTTCTATACTTGTATATGTGTGGTGTAAATAGGTTGATTATTCCTTTCTTAAAGTATATGGCTGTGAAGATTTTGTTCATATTGATAAAGATGATATGACCAAGTTAGAGGCTAAGTCTTAGAAATGTACCTTTATTGGTTATGGTGAGGATGACTTTGGTTTCCAAATTTGGAGTCTTAAGGAAAAAAAACTTTCAATCTAAGGATGTGGTATTTAATGAAAAATTCATGTATAAACAATAGTTTTAGGATCAAAAAGAGGATTTTAAAAAAGAGTACACAGTGTTAGAGGACATTACAGATGGTAACATGTCCAAGCAACTAGTTCAGGCACCTACTCCATAGGAATCCCATACTCTTGAGGTGAGAAGGTCTTCTAGGGTAATAAGGGAACCTGAACATTTTAATCCATTTCTTAATTATTTATTACTCACTAGAAATGGAGAGTCAGAGTGATTTGAATAAGCAATACAGGTAGATGTTAGGAAGAAGTGGAAATAAGCAATGAATGAGGAACATCAGTCTCTAATGGAAAATCTAACTTGGGATTTGGTAAACCCACATGAAGGTAAGAGAACATTATAGAACAAGTGGGTGTAGAGAATTAAATAAGATGATGGAGGAAAGAAAAGGTACAAGGCCTTGTTGGTGGTAAAGTGGTTTACATAGAAGAAAGGAATTGATTCAATGAGATTTTTTCTCCAGTGGTGAAGATGACTTCTATTAGGATTATTATTGGGATAGTGGTAGTGGAAGAATTACACTTAGAGCATATGGATGTGAAGACTGCATTCTTTCATGGTGATTTGGAGGTTGACTTATACATGGAGCAGCCATAGGGATATAAGGTTACATGGAAGAAGAACATGGTGTGTAAACTGAAGAAGATCTTGTAAAACCTGAAACAAGATCCACAATAGTGTTACAAGAAATTTGATAGTTTTATGATGGAGAAAGACTACTCCAGGTGTCATTCAAACCATTATGTATATATCAAGAAGTTTGATGATGGTAGTTACATTATCCTATGTCTATATGTGGATGACATGTTCATTGTAGGTAAAAACATGTAGGAAATAAAGGTACTTAAAGAACAACACAATAATTCCTTTTCTATAAAGGATTTAGGGGAAACAAAACAAATCCTTGGTGTTAGAATAAATTAGGATAGGAAGGAAGGAAAGATGAATTATCTAAGGAAGAATACATTAAAAAGGTCTTAGAGAGGTTTAGTATGTAGGATGCTAAAGTAATTTGGACTCTTTTGGCAGGCCATTTCAAGTTATCAAAGGAGTAGTATCCTAAGATAAAGGAGGAGAGAATCTAGATGTCCTATGTACCTCACTCATTAGCAGTTGACAACTTGATATATGACATGGTGTGTACTAGGATAGATATTTCCCATTTAGTGGGAGAAATAAGTTGGTACATGGGTGATCCAAGGAGAGAGCATATGTAGGTAGTGAAGTGGATCCTTCAATACTTGAGAGGGATCATGGGGATAATTTTAAGCTACAATGGATTGAACACTACTTTACATGGTTATGTAGATTTTTACACGGTTGGAGATTTAGACAGTAGGAGGAACATGATAGGATATGTATTTACTATAGGTAACATAATGATGAGCTGCATTTCATGACTACAAAAACTTATGGCTTGTTAAACATAGAGGATGAGTATGTTGCTACCATAGAGGCATGCAAATAGATGATTTGGTTACAATAGTTACTTGAAAAATTATGTTATAATTAGGAGGAAGGGTAGTTATATAGTGATATTCAGAGTGATATACACTTATAAAAGAACTCTGCCTTCCACTCTAGGATGAAGCATATATAATTAAGGTACCATTTCATCAGGACAACTTTAGAGGAAAAAAAGTTGAATATGGAAAAGATTCATACTAGTTAGAATCCTACAAAATGATGACCAAGGTGGTCACAAGGGATAAACTGAAGCTATGTTCAACTTTGGTTGGCATTCACGAATGACAGTGAAGGGTTGAGAAACTTGCTCAGAGGAAATCAATCTCCAAGTGGGAGATTGTTATGTTGTGGATCCTATTTCCACATTACAATGTATTTCAAATATTGTACATTAAAATGTACTGTACACTCTTAATGCATTCTTGCCACTTTTTTTGGGAGTATATATACATGGTTTATCTATACTTGTATATGTGTGGTGTCATCACCCATGATTAATGGGGAACTGTTATGGGTTGACTTGGCCCATGGTTTTGGTACATATTATTTCATAAAACTGCTATGCCAATTACCTATTGATGTATTATAAATGGACATACATTAGGTAATACATTAGATAAACTAAGTTTGAGAAGGTGAATAGAGTGTGTGAATTTAGGTGCAAATTTGAGAGAGTTTATTGAGCGCAGCTCTAAATAATATTTGTGCATTATAATTATGAGAAGACTGATCTATGTTTGGATTGTACTCTTATTGGCTTGTAATAAGATCTAAGCAAGTGCTTCTTAGTGGATGTAGCCCATATTGGGTGAACCACATTAAATCCTGTCTTCTTGTTGTGCATTTTAATTTTTGTTCTTTATGTATCTTTGTTTATAACTTTTGTTATTGTGATTCAATGAAATTATTATGCATTAATTTCTAATTTATTCCTATTAATTTTTAGATTTATATGTAAGGATAATGCAGAAGATGAAGTCAGAAAAATATGCTAGCATGATTTATTATGTGTATACATCACAACCATGAAGGTGATGAAAACAAAACAATAATGGGACTCAAGTTCAGGCCTTGGCCAATCTAATGAACTGAAACTTGAGCATGAAACAAAGACATAGAACATCCCCCCAAGATGATGAGTTGTACCTTTAAATTCAATATTTACATCTCCCAGAGCAATATATGGAGCTTGTTAGACTAAAGTAATAAGCCATGCATTAAGTGTGATTTAGAAGCTGTAGATAGAACTTCAACTCACATAAGAGTGGGAAGAGGATGATCGATGTATAATTCAAGCCTGAGAGTAATAGGATGAAGAAATCATTAAATTAATATCACTTATGTGACATCAAGACAGGTACCCATGCTAAAAAATCTATTAACTACCAACAAATAAGAATAAGAGGATGCTGCAAAGAGTATAGGGTGTGACCAAGAGCTACTCATTAACAAATAAATCAATGGATGGTCTATTTGTGATGTCTTACTAGACACATGTATTGAATTCCAATGTCCTTACAATATATACATGACAAAATATGGGAAGTACCCTATTGAATCCATCATCTTACATATTAATTATGGCCAAAAACACTAAGGTGAAACCTATTAGGGTAGTAAGCAATGTTGACATCAAGATTCAATATGTCAACTTTAACATTGACTTTTAGATGATTGAGCTAGTAGAAGAATATAACTATCCTGTATTACTTGGAAGACCTTAGTGTTATCAATAATGTGGAGTTGTGTTTCAAAAAATGATACATAAGCATTGATAATCAGGGTGAACACGTGGTGGTCCCATTTTCCATCGATCTATGGATTGTGCATGTTATACCAGTTGATCCCTCCCATAATCCATATTCATGCACTATTGATACTTGACCATAACTTGACCATGGTAATCATAAGGTTGCTTGACAATGATGCAAGGAAATACATTCCAACCCCATGTTTAAACCCTTGCACAACACACTAGGCCCATAAGTCACTCACTTACTTTAAAAAATGCTAAAATGATGTGATAGGATGATAATTAAAAGAAAATGATACCCTTTTTGCCTAAAACTAGAGGTGATTAGTGCAAGTTTCAAATTATATAATACCTATGACTTGTGCCCAAGATAAGTAACCACATGACAATTGAATAGGATGATTTCATCAAGAAGTAAAGGTAATAATGTCACAATGTGAACTATGCCCTTCTATTATTATCATGCCCTCTAGATAACCACTCAATAAAATTCACTCTATCACCAACATACCTTATTGTGAGTACTTCATTAGGTCCCAGATCCATGTCCTAGTATAATAAGGCATTAAATTCTATCATGATAAGGCTTCCTTATCCATTTTTATATCTATTTTGATTGAATAAAAAATTGTTTTTGGGTAATAAGATGCACTCGCCTCTTAATATTCAATAGGGAGAGTCAAGTGGGGACTTGATTTAGAAGGCCACCATGTTGGACACTTAAGTATCTTTAGTGAGGTTGAGAACACCATAAAATTAGAAAAGGCATGTTTATGCTACCAAAAATTAAGTTTGCATCGACACCTAGACAAACACATCTTAATGTAGCATTGTGCTATAGGAACAAACACAAATTTTAGTGTGGGGTAGGATATGGTGCCAAGAAGAGGAAAATAAATGGGTCTTATGAATACATATAAAAGGAAAATACATAAGAGGAGATGTTGGAAAGTGCATAGAAGAAATAACATCATGCAAAAGGAGTTGACATGTTGACCAAGTCAAATGGTTAAATAAAAAAGGATAGGTATCACATCAACACACAAGGGACAAGGTAAGACCGGTTAGCTATCTCAATGTAGAGAGGAATAGTGGTGACTAAACCTACACACACAAGGACTGATATGATCTAAATCCCAATCTAAATTTATTACTATTAGAGTTGAGTGATGAGGTAAGTGACTTAGCTAGGGAAGGAAAAGTGTGAGAAGGATGGAGGCTTGTGAAATATCTTCCACCAATTATAAATTCAAATTTTAAAACATGACTCGGATAGGCTACTTCATGTATAAGCAATAGTCTAGACAATTATTAACCTATCATCTAGATCAAATGGTCTCTCTTTTTCCACCAATATATATGTGTGTGTGTGGATAGATGGCCCATGATATAAATTACCAGTTTAGGAACAAAAGTAGAAGAGACCACTGAGAACTTAAAAAGGTAGCATGTAGAGGTTTTTTATCATAAATATAGTGGATAAATATGAAGACATAAGAGGAAGGAGGAAATCAGACTAAGAGGGTCAAATCTCTAGAGGTTGGATAAGAAGAACCAGAGTTGAGGAACCAAAAACACCACAATACCCTATGGATATAGGTTGATTCATTTCAAGGAGGCTACAAAATGGAAGATCCCCATTCTATTAGGATATCATAGGAAAACCAGATACTTATAGGTAGCATGAGGATGAAAAAGGAGCTCATTGCTTAAAGGAAAAAGATAAACAAAAGATGACTCAAGATACAATCATGGACCTCCATCACATGTAGAGGAGTAGAGGTCAAACAAAATTAGAGAAGACACACATATCTTAAGAGGATTCCACACATGAACCCACGCTAAAGTAAACCATGAAACAACAAGAAGTTAGTGAGTGCAACTCAGTGTCAAGAGTAATTGGTAGCACTATCTAGAAGCTATTGAGACTTTGAATAAAAAATATAATGGTGAAGTAAAGTATGAGAATAGTGAAATTCCCCACTACCATTGTAAGTGGTTGGTTACTAGGCCTATTTGAGGTTTAGAGGAAGTCACAATTGGGTAGGGTAGGATCAAGAAGTTTGGGACTCATCCCTTGAACCTATCAAACCCACACGATAGTCGATGCTCCTCACTAGTAGTGATAATTAGAGGGATGAAGTTTATTCATCCATATCCAAAGATCTCATCTCTTTGATGCAATAAAAATCTATTGAGTGATGGAGGTCAGTCTACAAGCTCCTACAAATCAAAGGGAATAAGATGAGGATAAGGTACATGGATACCTATGAGAAGATGGAGAGGGAAACCATTAGGTAATCAAGGTGATAATAATATAACATAATATAACCTATTGTGGATATATTGGAGGAAACTCAAAGGCTAATTATTGATTCATAATGTAGAGGATAAGGTGGTCTTATATGCCTTGAAAATTACTCATTACCAAGAGATAAGGGATTAAACCCTTCACCAATCTCATAATGAATAGATTTATGAAAAGGACTGGTAAGAGAGCCATATAAATGACTCCCCAAGGTAGGTCAAGGTCAATTTATGAAGGCATACAAAGATGCCATCGAAGATAAGGAAAAGATCTCATGAGAAGTCATGTACAAAAGTCTTACAGAACTGTGCAATCCTAGATGAAGTAATTATTTATGAAGAAGCTTTAAGTGTAGCTATATTACACAAGGAAGAAAATTAGAAGAAGAAATCATTATCCAAGGATGAATAAATATTTTATTGTGGTGTGATGTTGATACCTAAAATTATTTAAGTACTAAACAAGTGCACACTTGCACACTTTAGGTGAGTTCAACACCACTAGTCAATAGTTGTGTGTAATCCAAAACACAAAAATTATACATGTGCCTTAGACATAATTTCTATTGAAGCATATGTCAGTTATTACAACCATGCCAACATGTGTTATGTTATAAAGTGGTAGGACCCAAGGAAAATAAAACATGTGGACCTAGGAATCATAGGGGATATTATAGGGGAAAGAGATAGGTGGATTGGTTGGCTACATATCCTAACATAGAGTTATGTTGATATGATATTGGATGATGTGGTAGTTATCTTTGGGCTATGTCAAAATTTCAAATATAGGACTAGGCAAATTTTTTGAATGTTGGTAGATTTTTGGCAGAAAAAATGAAATAAAGGTAGACTAAAGGATCCCCAAAAAGAGAGACATTTTTAGGAAATCATAAGAGAATGAAAGTAAGCCAATTAAATAAATCACTAGAGAGGAGAGGATGAAATGAGAAAAAGAAGAAGGGAGGCTGAGATCCAAGTAAGGGAGATAAAATAAGAACATAATAGAAGTGAAGGCAACTAGATAGAATAAGGGTGGATGAATACAAGCCAACTTAGGATTAGGGAATCTAGGTCCTTTATTTGCGGATTGAAGACTATAATTATCAGAACCATATAAACTTTAATCCTCAATATAATGATTGATGTTAATTATTAAAGTTGTTTCTTATGAATTCAAGTCTATTTTATGAATGTTTTTGGATAGATTGATCTTAAAACTATTTTTTAATGTTGATAACTAATGTAACCCTCCTCCCTTGAGAATATTCCCCCTTGAGGCCATTGTTGACCTTGAGTTCTTCTCCCCAAACACAATTAGACACCTTGTTCTATAGCAGGTGAACCACCACTATATATAACTACCAAAAACCTATCTCAGATCCTTTTGCTCCACACCTTGGGTGAGTGTGTAGGGCTCATTCTTTATGTGATATGTTGATCTAGGGAGTTTATAAGGGTAAGTCAGTGATTGCATCTATGGCTCCAGTTGACCAAATTGCCAACATATATTAAATAAATCATCAAAATAAATCATCACCCCACTTATAACAAAGTGATAAAATAAATTATGAAGAGATTCCATTATCTATGTTATAATTGGAGATTCTATTTAATGGACAATTATTTATATGTACAGGGCACAAATAAGCTAAATTGGTGTTACAATAGTTCATGATAGTGAGCGTGGTGGACACTTTAGTGTAAAATCCATGTCATATAAATTTATTAGAGTGGGCTATTAAATGTCTATGATGGAACAATATTATCATGAATACACAAAAAATATGTGAAAAATTCCAAAGACATAATAATCTCACTCATGCTCCATCTCAAGTATTACAAACCATTATGCCACCATGGCCATTTTCTATATGGGGATTTTACTTGGAAATAATAACCCACAATAATTAGATAGATATAAGTTTAATATCATGAAAAAAAAATATTTTAAAAATTAATTTGAATATTCACCCTTAGAATCCACCATAGATGAAGATATTTGTAGATTACTCATGGCATATGTGCTTTCTTGATTTTTCCTATCATCCTCTATTATTACATATAATGGTTCCTATTTTAAATATAAGATGATAAATAATTTTTGTGATAGACATAAGATCAAACATACATTCTCAATTCCTTATTACCATAAGGTAATGGTCAAGCTAAAATAACTAATAAAATTGTTATTAATATCCTATGTAAGATGATGAAAAAAAAGATAGAGAGGATTGACATAATTTAATAATTATGCTTTATGGGATTATAGAAAAAGTGTAAGGACAACAATGGGGGAAACCTATATTAATTTTTCTATAATGTATAAGCAAAATTACCCTTAGAGTCTTATTGAAAGGTGCTATTAATGATAATGATTATAAAACAATAGATTACATTATTTGGAAATGTTGGATGAAAATCATACTTATGCTATTGATCACCTTAGAGTTAATAAAAATTTCTTAAAGAAAACTTATAAAAAAATATCAAATCAAGAGAATTCAATGTGGGTGATAAGGTATTAAAATAAAATTAAGTAAATACAATTGCAGATATGGAAAATAAAGGCAAGTTTTGAAAAATATAATTAGTATAAAGTACCTAAGATGATTTTATTCTTAATATTTAAAAATTTACTTATTTTTTACTTTATCATTATTATTTTTCTATTGATTAGTTATTTTATATATCTTAATGGGCTTTGAACAAGAAAGGATGAATGGTGATGGACTAACAAAAGGAGGACTTTATAGCAAAAAATAGATTAAAAATACCAAGAAGATGATAATGATAATGATATTGATATAGGGTGGGATACTCATTTCTTAGGTGACTTGGAAAATTTCACAAAGGTTTTGGGAATTAAGTAATTTATGGGAACCACAATACAAACTAAATTCCAAACACTTGGGTAGATAAAGTATTAATAAAACTGAACCAAGGCACTCAAAACATTTTTTCCTTGGAGTTGGTGAATTATAAGTGCAATTTACAATGGAGAATCCCTAATAAAATTGTAGATAGATCTTCTTGTAGTATGTATTAATAATTGATAGGAAAGTTTATGGGAACTAGGATAAATATTTATATCTTCAGAAGTTGGGCTAAAAGGAAATGGAGAAATAAAGTACATATCAAAAAATTTTCCATGATCAAAGGTTTCTTTAGGATTCCTTTTTCCAATCAAGTTAATTACACTAGAATATTGGTAAGAGGATCATAGTTTTTTTTATATTGAATTATCAATTAAAAAGTATAAGCATCAATGATGAAAATTAGTTTTCAAAAATTTAAAACACCATATAATATCAAGCTAGAATGCATTATTTCATAAGTCAACATATAAAAATCGATAATGTAATATAAAAATCAACTCCATATAGGTGGCACAACAAGGAAAAAAAGAACCAACACACATATCCCACCACCCAGACCAACTAGACCTAATTATCATCAACTGCATTACCTTGTCTTTAGGCACCCTCTAGGAAGTGGTGCAGATCATTTCAATGTCTTCATTTGATTTGGCATACACAGGTCCCTCAGTAGAACTCATTTTTTATCTAGGTCAGAATTGATCTAGTCCAATAGTAAAAAATGGAGTGTATTGATCAACCTTGTTTAAAAATGATTTCATGTTATTTGACTTGACATAATCTATCACCTCATCTAATTTAATAGATCCACCTATTTCAATAAGTTTCTCCAATTTACCAACAAATACATTGACATTTTCTTCTATTAATTTCCATACCTCACTTTGATCATAAAAAACCTATACCAGAGCATCCTTTTCATTGGAGAACAAGTCAATGTCTAGGTCAAGAGGAGTAATAGATTCCTCAACTTCTTTAATCCCACTACTATCAAGACCATCATTTTTTACATCACTCATCATTTCACTATCAACCATCAACCAACTATTTACATCATTCTTATCAAATTTTAAAGAGTTAGCCCATTCCTAAAGCAGGTTATCTACCTGATCAAAATAAGAGTCCTTGATGCATTCCCATTCATGCCAAAAAAATTTCACCTTAGTAGCTGATCCATAGAAAACTCCCTAATTTGCGTGTGGACTCAACTTGGGATAGCTGCCTGAATCAATTAGGTATTCTAACATGATCTTGAGCATTTTAGACTATAATAACTATTCAAGTTATACTTACAACACATTCAATTAGAGAAAGATCTATAAAGAAATAATATAAAGGATGACTTCAACTGTGAAGTCAATAAGTACCCTAACCTTATATTGAAAAACCTCTAAGTTACTTTTCTTCCATATAAACCACAAAATCTCAGTTGAAAAAGCAAGACAAAACTTATGAAAAAAGGATGGACATTTTTCGTAGGACAAATATACCTAAAATCAATTTTCAGCCATCCAATCTCACAATCAAAAATAATATTTCATCCCTTGAGACAATATTTACAAATATGAGAATCAAAAGGGCAAGAGAATAAAATATGTTCAATAGTTTCAACAGAGCTACAAAAGGAACAAAAAGGTTGACCAAAACCAATTTTAACCAAAATGCACCAATAACTAATTTATTGTAAATTAAAAGCCAATAAAAACAATATTTTTTAGGTTCAATACAAGAAGCCCAAATAACATCAAACCTAAAGGACCAAGAATGGAGTGGGTGACACATATTCCAAATACGATTAAGGGTAAGATAGTAGGCATTGTAAAAAGAGAGTTTATTATAAAGCATCAAAGTAGAGAATTCAAATAGGGGAGGCCCATTCAACCACTTGACACTATCCCAAAATTCATCCTCCTCATCCATAAAGGAGACATTATTGTTTCCATATAGTGCTCTTTGAAGAAGAGTATACATTCTACACTAAGTGATAGGGATTTGAAATCTGACTCTTAATTCTGACTAGGTAGCCCAAGCCTTCTGTGAGAAAATATCTTTAAAAAACCTCAAACCTTTAGTGAACCAATCAAAAGTAGAACATCTCCTTGTGAGTGGTAGTGACCTTATATTAACACAAAGATTTCACTAGATGGATCTATAACCCTTGCAACATGTCCCAAACTAGCTGAATAAATGTTTAGAAGTGATAAAAGGTTTAACAAAGTCCCAAGTAGACCAAATAGATGTAAAAATTAGTGACCCATCAACTTTAATAGAGAAGGGACCTATAAGAAGATCCAAAATATTGAGCCCTTTCCAATTTAGTTTACCTCTAGGAGAGCCACATAGGATATTAATTATGACTAATATTTTTTATGGCTCATCCCCTTTGAATTCTCTAATTATCCATTTAGCAATGAGGGTGATGCCCTAGGTCCTTAGATCCTTTAGGCCAAGTCCCCCAATATGTTTAGGATTTGAACAAAATTGTCATTAAATAACATGTCTTTTGCTCCCTCCTTTACCATCAGACCATAAGAAACTCCTTATAATTCCATGTAGAAAATTGATCTGTCTTACTAAAAATCCAACAAGAGGCATAATACATAGTTTATGATTCAATAAATTTTTGGCAAACTTGGATTCTTCTAGGTAAAGAAAGTAAATGTCCCTATCATTTTTCAATTTTCTTATTAATTTTGACAAAATTCCATTGCCATATTTTCTTAAATGAAGGGGTAAGTGCAAAAAGAATACCCAAATATCTAACTAATTCATTTATACCTTTACACACCTAGCCAAACTATGTAAGCCAATCAGGAGGGGTGTCCTTCCACCCCAACATACAAGATTTATGAATGAAAACCTTAGATATAAAATTAGATCAATATATATCAAGCTTAAAACAATCTAATTTAAGTTGCTTTGCTCTAGTTCAAAAAATAGAGTAGTGTCATCAACAAATAAAACATCAAGCAATTCTTCTTGATTGGGCAAAGATATTCCTTTAATAACAGGACCTGCATCTAAAAATCTAAGTAGATAATGAAAGGATTTAACTACCAACACAAATAAAGAAGGGGAAGGGGAAAAACTTGTCTAATGAACCATTGAATCTTGAGAAAACCTGTCAATTCCCTATTCACTTCAATGACAACAGAGGCATCTTTGAGAAGAACATTTATCATTATACAAAATTTTTCTTAGAAACCAAAGGCTCTAAGTATTATTTCAATAAAGAGCCATTATATTCTATCAATGGCTTTATCAAATTCAAGCAAAATCATGCCCACATCTTAATTAGAGTCATGAGACCAATAAATCCCTTACTAACTAGTAATTAGGTTATACAAAATGTATCTTCCTTTAACAAATCCAGTCTGTCTTCTAGAAACAATAGAGGGAATAATAGAAGAGAGTCTCATGGCCAAGATTTTTTCCAAAATTTTATAGGAGACATTTAGGAGGGTAATTGGCTTCCATTTTTTGATTGAATATGGGTCTCCTTCCTTAGGGATGAGCTTAATAACACCTTTGTTAATTTTAGGGCCCAAGTCTCCAATAACAATAACTTATTTATAGATCTCAAGACAATATTTTGCCACTAAGTCCTTATTGTCTTTGTAAAATTTAGGAGGGAAACAATCAATACCATGTGCTTTATCATTCTTGAGCAAATCAATGGTCACTTTGAATTCATCAAGCATATTATCCTTATCAAGGGAAGTCACTTGCATACATGACACTTTATTTGGAATAAAAATATAATAAATAGGCTTATTTTTCTCTATGAGAGTATTGGAACAATCATATAAAAACAATCTAGAGTAGAATTCAAAGAAAGCTTCTTTGATCATACAAGTGTCATGCATAGTGTTTCCCTGAAACTCAATACCATGAATTTTTATCCTTTGGTTTTTTGTTATCAATAATCAAAAGAAAAACTTAGACCCTTTGTCACCAAGCTTAATCCAAGTAAATATTGAGTGAATGTGTCCCCCTGGCATGGTATCATTGGGATTGCCTGACTTGACACTTCAGTGAGTTAAGCTCACCCACTAGTCTACCATTAGATGGATCAAGTTGAAGAGAAATTTCAGCCAACATTAGTTTTTCCTAGGTGACCCTAGCTACTTACCTATGCATTTTACCCTTGAACTGACCATATATTCTTGCAAAATTCTTGGACAATTATATACATTAGTTCCACTGATCAATACTGGAGCTAGAATTGCAAGAGATTTTCCCTACATTCCAATAAGAGTGAATAACATCCATACATACCTAATCATTTAAGTGAGAAATATTGAACTTATATAGTCTTTTGAAAGAAGATGAGCTTTTGTCAATGTCTAAAGTCAATAAAAATCCAAATTTAATGGGATAATGGTCAAAGATTATGTAGGGCAGGGCATTCACCACATTTATAACACTATTAGGGGTCACTTGAAAGGAATCTTTATTCAATTAAAACCTATCAAGTCTAGAATATTGTCTTTTCTTACTATTCTAATTGCTACACAAAATATACCATATTCCTTTACTTTGATTTTTACCTTTCTATAATAGATCAATGAGTTTGTACATTCTCTTAAAATTAGACCAAAAGAAAATCTCATTGCCTTTCTAGGACTGATGGTCACCACCAATTTTATCTTCTTTTTATTTGACCATGTTAAAGTCTCCTTTAAAGATCCAAGGGACATTTTTTAGGTTAGTTGAAATCCAATTCCATAACTCAGACCTTTCTCTATAATCATTTGGAGCATATATATTACATAGACCAAAACATTGGTTTTAATTTTATAGTAATATCCATACAATTTTATTACAAGGGGAAACACCATGGTCAATAATGCACTCCTTCAATTTAGGATTAACCAATATATATGCACATCCTTTTCTTCTTTGGTGATTAGTGGAAAACTAAGGTGCGTTAGGCCAAATCAAATTAAAAACCAAGGATAACTAGGAGCCCATAGCCTTAACTTCTTAAAGAAATAAAAAGTCCAATTTGTTTCTCAAGTGTCTAAATTGTATCATGATGGGTTTTCTATTAGAGGATTCCAAGCCCATAATCTACATAATAAATGGAGGTAGGGGGTCAATTATATTGACTAGGGGTTTTCCCCCACTACTCTACAACCTTTTGAAATAGTTTTGAAATTTTTTTCTTTGG
Source organism: Torreya grandis (assembly GCA_037957365.1). Lineage (NCBI taxonomy): Eukaryota > Viridiplantae > Streptophyta > Pinopsida > Cupressales > Taxaceae > Torreya > Torreya grandis. The sequence continues at coordinate 413,534 of JARHVA010001773.1, forward strand.
CCTTCCTCTTAAAAGCTAGGTCAGGGCTACCAAGAGGGATATATTTAGACTTTTTCTATTTTTTACATGAGAATGATCAAGTGGGGTGGAAAAAAAATTGGTATTGAGTCTTTTACAACTCCATTTAGGCTTCCAATTATCAAAAATAATAGGGTCCTTGAGGGATAAGGGTACAATCAGTATTGTATCCATTTCAGATTCATAATTACTATGTTCTTCTTTCTTTGGATAAATCACCACAGGGGATGAATCCTCTCCTTTTTTATTGAGGTTGGAGAAGGGCATGCTACTAGGGTTAAACAAATAATAAATAGGAGGATTAAATAATAAACCCAAATATTCATCTGAGAAAGAATCCTTAAGCTATGGTGCAACATGATCTGATTGAGTTCTTTGCTCAATAAAAGCATCATCTAGATTATCCAAAAAATAAATAATCACATCAGGTAGAGAATTCACTATGTCAATATATGGTGATGAGGAACTATAGGACTAGGGAGATCTATTAGTCACAAATTTTCCTAGCTTGTCTATAGTTGTTGGAGCCTTTTACCCAAGAGGCTTCTAAGGGAAAGCACAATCTTTGAGTAATTCCCTACTATACATAGGGTTTTCAAAGACTTTTAAATCATCCAACACATAATATTCCTTCTATACTACCTATCCTTTTTGTTTACTATGGAGGTCTTCCTTGTTAACCAACAATGGATAATTTTTCCAGAGGTGTCCATATTTTTGATAAAAAATCAAGTGTTTAATCCTCCTCACCATCTGACAATACAATAATGGGAAATCCCTTTGATTTTGAAGTTAAGGGATTAAAAGAAAACATATAATATATCTAAGTATATCAAAACCCTAACATTCATATGAGCTAATGACCATCTAGTGTCTTCAATTCTAAAGACTTCCCCAAGGGGCTTTAGGGCTTGTGGTAGAAAGTTCCAAAGTTGGATAAGAACATTTTCTATATCCACCCATCTGGGTGTAATTTTTAAAACCATGTCATTTCAATCCATATCTAGACTCCAAAGGACTACCTTGAACAAATACTGAGCAACATTCCATAAGGGTTTACTAATGGTCCTTCTCTACATATTGGAGTTTTCAAATAAAATCATAAAAACCCCTTTCTGAATCATTCAATAAAAACTAATGTAGATACCTAGTTTATTACCCCAAAATGAATTGAGCTAGTTATTAAATAAGTTTCTATAAGGGAGAGAGTTCTTGTTCAAACATATGAAAAAAAATGCAAATTTTTTTAATCTAATTTATTCTTGTTGTAAATCTCTTTCCATAGAAGATTTTAGAACAAGAGTCAAGGAATTATCAAGGCTAGAGTGCTTACCAATTTGGGCTTCATTCTACTCTTTCTCTCCATGCTCTCCTTCATAGACATATCTGGCTACCATTTAATATTCACAAGTAGCAGATGTGGACATATCAATTAATGGTAATCATCACCTGGATATTTTATTCACCAACGAACATGACATTTTTTTCTAGATCTTATCTAAAATATATGCTCTTAACTCCTATACTAGAATAAGGACCCTTTGGAAAAACATTAGATAATTTATATATACTTGTAAGGATTTTAATTGGATGTTATTAGGGACTTCAACACCCCTCTCTCCCCCTCAAGAAATAAATAAGGAAGTTAGGAATATAATGGAAGTATGGAAGATTTAGTGGGTCTAATTTTGGACTATGGTCTTATGAATATTGAATTGAGAGGGACTAGATACATGTGGAGTAATATAATATTATGAGCTAATCATATTTAGGTCAAAATGGACAAATTTCTAATTTCTATTAATTGGATACTACATAATGATTTTTGTATTGGATTAAATCATAACCCTCTTCCTTGAGTATTGATATGTTCAATAAGAAACCCTAAAATACTTTCAGATTTGAACTAATGTATCTTCAACATATAGGTATAGATGATAAAATTAAAGTATAGTGGAATTTAGAAACCAAAGGTACAACTATGTATAGACTTGTTAAGAAACTCAAACAGGTGAAAGATAAACTTAAATATTGGAACATGTACACTTTCAATAATATATTTGAATAAAAGTCAATGATTTTAGAGGATTTAAATGACTTAGATAAATAAATTCAACAAAATGGTATGAATAAGGGTACCTATGGTAAATAAAAAATCATATTAATCAAATACCATTCTATCTTAGCTAAAGAATAAATATTTTGGAGATAAAAATTAAGAGCTTTATGGTTTCCTGAGGGCAACAAAAATACTAAGTTTTTTCACATCTCAAATCTCAAACATAGAAGTCACAACATGATTACAAATATTACCAAAGGGGATGGTATCTCAAGCTTCAACTTTTAAGATATTAAGGAAGAGGCTATATTATATTTTAAGAATCTTTTTTTCAGCATGGCTAATGACAATTTTGAAATTGAAAATTCAAATTTGAACTCCATTCTTAGAGTTATCAATCAGACTGATAATAACACTCTTGAATATATATTATCCCTAAATGAAGTAAAATTTGTTATTTTCTCCTTGGGTAGTGATAAGGCTTCAGGTCCGGATGGCTTCCCTATAACTTTTTTTTTAGCATTTTTGGGATATAATCTAAGAGGATATTTTTGATATTATTATTGAATTTATCACCACTTGGTACAAAAATTAGGTAGGGTATCCAATTAAGGACAATAATTAATGCATGTGTTTCAAGGGTTCACCATTTCACGGACACACATTTACATAATTCACAACACCTAACTCATACAAACAAAGATTTTAATGAATTCATTACAATAGAACACATCTTCTCATTTCTTGCCATAATCAAGCTATTTAAAGGTATAAATATGGGGAAAGAAACACACTTTTCTACATAAGGTTCTCTACAACATTTTGCCTTCAATTTGGTAGCATAACATATCCTCTAAATCAATAGGAGAATAAAATTTACAATATTAGTTTCAATCACAATCTCCAACAAGGTAATCCTAGAATAATTCAATTTAAGGTATGTTGTCCTAACCTCTCATATTCTCGTAGTATCCCTTAACATTCCATGGATTTACATATTTCAACTTAGGCTTACACAGGCTTCAAAACATTCAAAAAGACCAAGAAATGTGTTTTTTTAACTACAAGAGACCTGATTGGGTATTTTAGAGCATTTAGATTTTTTTAAAAGTTTGAAACCTAATCAATTTTATAACTCTAATTAGCACTATGGGTGATAACTTAAACCATTCCTAACCTAATCAGGCCTTCAATATTTGAATAACATTGTGGCATCCACTTAGGCTTTATTCAAAACCTAGTTGGGTCCCAAACACTGACTACCACTGTGGGTTATCATTGTAGTCCTTCCTATGCTAGTTAGGATTATTTCCATACCTAACACTATAAGCCTTGAAAGACATTTCCACCATTTTTATTTGGCATTGGGCCTCACACACCATTGAAAAATTTCATTGTGAACCTCTTTACCTAGTCAGGCTTAGAGTCCTGCATAACACTACACATTCCTAATGCATTTTCACTTGACTTAATCGACACATGAATTATGATTAACACTAAGCTCATCAAATAATTAATTTTTATTTCTAATTAGGATATTTGTTTTGATTAGTAATTTGTTCTATAAGTAAAAATTCACATACCTAATTGGTTAATGGATGTCGATTACAACTATGAATGTCTTAAAACTTCTTTCAAGACTTACCTAGGGTTGTAAAACATGATGAAAATTAAAAGCATAAAAATAATCCATATAAGACCAAATCAAACATTCAAATCTTGATTACAACTATAGAATATACAATGAGCTTCCCAAGACCTAATTAGGGATTATGAACCTGATTAGCACTACAAGTTTTTTAACAAAATTAGAGTTTGATCTTCATTCAAATAAATGTAACCAAGTAAGTTTTAAATCCAAGTGTCAATATGAAAACTAATCATATTGAATTAATCTATCAATCTATGAAAAAATCATAAGGAAATGAAGACTTTGGAAATTAAGCCCCTGAACAACTCTATGATGAAAAAGATAAGCAAATGAACAAAGCAAACTCACCACTCTATCATTAGCTGATGATATATTTCCTAAAACCTTATATGCTCCTACATTAGACATATAAGGTTTAAAAATGTGAGCTCCTTCCCATATGGAAAAAATAAATGGCAAAACCACTCTTTGGCCATGAAGTATAATGGCCATGGTGTCCCCTTCTAACACACCAAATATTTCAATTGTTTGTATTTATTCCTTCACCATTTCCAACTCGTTGTTTATTTCAATTTTGACCTCGTCATATTATCACTACTCTTTATTTCCCTCTTTGTGGTATTAGACATGTATATTATGATTACAAGAGGGGTTAGTTTCCTTGTTAGCTCATTCAAAACAACAAAGTGAATAAACATAAGACTTCAAGCATAATCCCTCAGATTGGATAAGGCATGAAATCAAATAACAAATAGAAAACACAATCAAAATGATTATACCTTCCTCATAGATGTTCCTTACAATCATGGTTTGGATTTGTTTATGCTCGGATTATAGAATTAGGAGTCTTCAACAATGTTGGAAGTGCATTATTACATCAACTTCTCTTCTCTACTAGTGATTGTTCTTGATTAATGTGAGAAATGGTGGAATATTTTATAATATTTATGTATTATAAGTCTATATAATTTTTTTTGTTATGCCTAGAGGGGCCATCCTCTATTTATAACCTGATTAGATTGATTATAACCATTGGATCAAGAATAAGATGTGTGGCTAAAAATAAATTCAATTTGGAGTGATTAATGCCATAAATATGTTGGAAAGATGTTATATTAATGAGGCATGGCTTCCAAATTCTAGATTTATGCTGATATTTCTTGCATTCATGATAATGCTTACCAATTTTGTGAATGAGGTCTTAATGATGTCATAAATCTTGATATTTTTTGAATTTTGGATTTAATAAATTATAAAGTTAGCTAATTTATAAGGATATTATACTTATCCATTTAATTTGGTTTGATTATTTAATTAATCCTGAGTAGATTTTGTGTAATACTGAGAGATGAATAATTATTCCATCTAATTGTCAAAAATATCACTTAGAAAACAAAAAATTGGCTTAGAGTGAATTAGATGAAGCTAAAATTTGGTTAAGGTGCATTACCTAAATTAGGGATGACCCAATGTGTTTTATAATGTGTATGACATGCATGTGGGAAAATTTGGGTGTTTCAGTGATTTGTGTGTTATTGCAAGAAATCGATTTTGATCATAATTTTGACATGAAAGTCATGAGAATCGAGTGTCTACATTTTTTCCCAGTTTGATAAGTTATTTATAAGAAATAAGTGATTTTTTTTATAAAGAATTCAAAATTCTATAAATTAAAATAAATATTGATGAATGATGTGTTCATGTTTTGTTGAAATATGTTCAATTTATTGAAAATGAGTTCACAATGATGCCTTAAACATTTTTTGGGTCACCCAAAATTCCACCTTGAGGTGTGGGTTGAAAAATAATTTTGAGGAACTAACCCTAAAAAAGAATAAAATGGGACACTCCATGGCTAAATAGCCTAAGAAATGAAATAATTAAAATAAAATGGGAGAAAAATGGACCACAGGGCCATCTCTAGGCCTGTTGGGAAGAAAAAGAATGAAATAATAGGCTTGGGGTAAAATTTAAAATTTGAAGCTAAACATTTACCCATGGGGGGTGAAAATGGTTCATTTTCATCTTCCCCTATTGAGAAATTAAGTTCTATATTTAGATGAGAGACTTGTAAAAAGAAATAGCACACATTCCACACTAGAGGCATCTAGGCGAGTGAGTGAGAGAGTACTAATGACTGGAGGGTAGTGGAGCATTGGTAGGTACATTTTTTGTATAAATTTACATTAAATTAATTTAATTCCCTTATAATTAGGTGGTCTAGAAATATCACCATTCTCAAATTCCTTAAAAATGGTGAGATCGTATATGTAAACAACAATATCACTAGTCAAATGGTAAGGCCGTGACCAGTTTGATGAAATCATTGAAATAATAACAAATTGCTAGAATGATGAAATTGATAGGAAATGGTGAGATCGATGTTGTGAGTGAAAAATGCACAAAATGGTGAAATCAATGGAAAAATGGTGAGATTGATAGAAACATTGATTTTTCCAAAATATTGGAAGACTGAAAAATAATGAGAAACATCCTAAAAAATGATAGGAATGCCTTGAAAAATGGTGGGAATGCCTTGAAAAATAGAGAGATCACTTAAATGATGAGATCACTCAATGTCAAATGGGTGAAATATAGAAGAAGAGTCTCCTTAGGTAAAATGAGTGAAGAGTTAAATTTAAAATGAGAAGAATGTATTTTTTAGATCAGTCATAGAAATGAATAGAAATAAAATAAATGTTTTTGGTAGATTTGTTGACATGTAGGAGTTAGTCAAGGTCATAACTACTCATAAATAACCTTCACACATTATACATTGATTGAACATTTGGATGGAGGAGACGGTAGCATTTCTAGAAATGGTCAAGTTATTTCAATGGCATGGATGCTAGTGATCTAAGTAGATAGAGGCTACTTATTAGTGTTAGATGAGTGTTGGAACTTTGAGACTTCAACATTTCACCTTCTCATCAGTGAGGTAATAATGACCCTCAAGGATGTTTGGTGCATACTTTTGTTGAAAATTTGGGGACCCATGATCTAGTGGATGTAATAAGGATGATTAACATTATTAAAAAACATGTTTGACATCATAAACATTGTCATAGGGTCATATATATTCATGCCCTAAAGGACTTAGTATTCCCAATAGGTGCCATCCTAAGAGGGGATAGAGTTGTGACAATAGTAGAAATAGTTGGAGGTCATGTATAAGGTTAGATACATGTATAGGGCTAGTCACTAGTACATGTGTTGGTACTTAAAAAGGTAATGATTTTGATGGTGATTGTTAGCAACCTCTTGATACCTAACAAGAGTGATTAATATTTATAGATAGGCATGATTGAAGTAATTACAGACATGTTGTATCACATTGTCTAGTTTATATGAGGCCCATAATACAACCTTGATATATAAGGATATTCATATAATGGCATATTGGAGTGGTAGGAGTATTGGATCGAGTACACTGATTCAGGTTTGGGCCTAGGAACACATTGCAATAGAGCAACTGATTGGGTAGAGACTATAGTGGGGATCATAAGATCCAATGGCATATGGCTATTACCAAAGAAGAAGTGACCATCAAGGTCACAAAGGAGATTTGTACTATTACCATTGAGTTATTGATGAGATGGTTGACAAAGATTTTATTTGGCACCCATATATGGTTATATAGTTTGGCTAGGTGGAAGACACGTATGTGACCTAATTTATTACTACACCTTGATACATCATAGGGTGACACAATATAATAGTGGAACAATATGGACTTGACCATATTTAGAGATAGTTTAACTTTTTAAAGGATGGACTTGATGGTCCTCATTATTTTGTGTATTTCACATGAGAGATCAAAGAGTGGTAGCCACCCATACCAAGGGTATAGATGGTTCATAGCTATTTGATGGTATAACTAATGGCATGGGATTATATAGGAGGCATGGATGATGCTAACGTGACATATGCTTATGTGATGTGGTGGGAATAGGCTAAGATGATATGATTAATGCATCCTAGACCTCATCAGTTAGGACAACACTAGAGGAGAGTGAGATTGAGGTAGGAATTAGTACATGTACCCTTATAAGTACACGTCCTAATTTAATAACCATGATAGGTGACTCCATAATAGGTCTTAAAACAAGTTTTATAGGTTATTTTCCAACATGTTTCATAACAATCATTACAGGTTCATGTGCAATAGATTGTACTTTTGGTTATTTAACATGGGTCATATTTTAAGACAAGGAGTACCTGGGATGGGCCTTTAGATAGGGATGGGGATGGAGGATAGGGTCTCACCTTAGATTTAGAGATGGTAGATGTGATGGATAGGGTTTGGATAGGTAAAAAATGAGGCAAATCCATCAAGACCTACTATATCAGTAAAAGATTAAGGTCTAATAGATAAGCTGTAGAGGGAGATCATAACTAGATTGATCGAGATCTCAAGTTTAGAGTATGATGTGGTAAGGTTATGTGCTAAGTTAGTGACAACCCAGGGTGAGGCCATGAGACTATAGGGTATCATCATAGAGTGAGATGTGGAGATTAAAATATTGAGAGGATAAGTGGCCCAATTAATGGTAGTACAAAGGTAGCTTATGATGTAGGATGTAGAGCCAGTGACTACCATAAGGGAATAGGATAGGGCTCGAGTAGAGCAAGACTAAACTCAAGCAAATATTCATAGGATACATGGGGAGAGGGAAATGACATGGTAGATTATCAATAATCAAGGTTTGTCCAAGTTATTAACTAATATAATGCAAGCTAAGGATGATGCCTTATGGGTGAAGGATATGGCTAGGCATTATAGGAGCTTCTATGAGACAATAATGCCAATAGGGCTTAGGGCACCAAGTTTTATAGAGTACACTTAGAGCCAAAGGTCCATTCATATTTATATATCATGTCATAATTATAATTTATAGATATTAGTAGCATAACCACTACCATAATAGAGAGTTATGGGGACACCACCACAACGGCCATCAGTTCTTAGTATAGGACAAAGATTTGAGCAGACTCCACCTAGAGATGATCAGAGCCAGAGCTGAGATTTTGATTATAGATTTACATTTTGCATTTTTGGAAATTTATATTTATATATTGATGTTTAGACATTGATTTTGAGATGTCTATAGAAACATAATTTTGATCACCTGATGTATACTAACTCTGATATTAGTTTTGATATATATGATGTGGTCTTTTTATTCATAGATGTTGGCATACATTGTAGATTAAATTTGTAATATTGATGTGGATACACTATTTGTTTACCATGATTATATTGTATTTAATTTCCATGTTGATGTTGTACTTGATCCATATATCATCATTAATGTTTTAAGATGTTTGGTCAGTTGATCATGATGCTTATATATTTATGACTAGTTGTATATGCTTATTTTAGAGATACAAATCCTGATTAGCATAAGTGTAGCCATATGATTTACTTTTTATTGTTGGGATTATGAAAAATGTGATGATGTTTCTATTTTTATTGTGGCATAAGAGCACATGTTAACCATGTCATGGAGGGATGTTTTCTCTTTGTGTGACATTGATACATGAGTCCCTCTAAAACTTGATTATTTATTTTTAAAATAATAATATGCATCATAATTTACAAAAAATCACGAAAAAATTATTTACCACCTTTGTAGGGATTATTATAGATGAAAATACTTAATAACTCAAGATTAAGATATGAAAAATTAAGACCTAAATGTAAAACACAATGCACTAAAAAAATAGACCAACAAAGAAAAAGATACACATGCTAACAACTTAAGATCAAGATATGGATAATCAAGACATAAGTGTAAAAAAATACAACAAAATTAATTAAAATAAAATTAATATGATTAAAAAAAAAAAAAACAAAAAAAAAAAGATAAATAAACAACAAGCATAAAATAAAATAGTAAACAAAAAAGTAATCAAAGTGAATGCAAATGTGGAAATAAGACATTACTCTTGGTGAGCTGCCCCCAAGTCTAGGGAGTGGTAGATATGATAATGTGAAAAATCAGATGAAATAAGGGAATATAAAAATAAGGAAGGGATGGCTGAGATGACTTCAATTTCCCTATATAACTGAAAGTTACCAATATAGTCCATGTGGACCGTTAGGCCAAATGTAGTTCTCCCAAGAATTGGGAAAGAAGAAAAGTGTTGACCAATGGGTGAGATGAAACTATTAGAAGAAGCTAGGAATGACTCAAAAATGGTGAGAGCATAAAAATAGTTGGCTTAAAAAATGGCAAGATCATAAAACAGGAAGATTGGGGAAAATAAAATGGGAATGATAGTGGCTGAGATAACTTGAGCTACCCCATGTAGCCAAACACTATCTACATAGTTTGTGTGGACCTCAGGCCAATTTAGTTCCCACAAAAATTGAAGTGTAATAAATGGCTAACACTGTTACTTAAATTTATATTTTTAGAATAAATAATACCCACCCAAGTTAAAGCTATATTTTTAGACTAAATAATACCCACCCAAGTTATATACTAACACCTAAGGTCATGGGATAATCCAAATATGGTGGAAATTATCAATTTTGATTGAATGCAATAAGTATATCATGGTGTGAATAAAAAGGTTGTCCACCTATGAATTGTTCAATGCCAATAGAATGGTGTATGCACATGATACACAAATAGTGCCACTCAAAACATAACCAATAATAAAATCCACTATCTAACAAGATGACCAATTGTGTAAATGGTTTTTTGGCTATACATCTATTTTTGGGATTTTTTGATTTTTGAATTTTTAGATTTTTTTTGAAATCTATGAATTTTTTAAAGATTTTTAGAAAAAAAGAAAAAGTGAATATATAAAAATGTACAAGGAACCATATCACAAAAGAAAAACAAACTTGGGTAGGGGATTAAATAATAGATAGACTAGATATAATGGGACATGCTCAAAAAATTGTGAGAGCATGAGTGAATGGTGAAACATGAAAGGATTACCACTCCACAACAACACCAAGGCACCAAAAAACTACCCTTCAAAAAAAATTTAAGATGCAAAAGTAATGGGATTGTATGGGAATGCAAGATTATCAGAGGGATAAAATAAGTTGTGTTAAAGACTACCAAGTAGGGAAACTATGAAAAAAACATGCTAAGGTTCTAAAATTATGCTTGTAAGGATGTATTAATGATGACCAAATTAGAAATATTTGTTGAACCTTCTATTGAATCTACCTGTAACACCTATAGGTCATAATCAAGATTCAAGACAAAAAGAGGAAATGGGAGGAAGGCAAAGATTGAAAACAAGGCTTGAATTTGGAATGACAAATGAGAAGGGGAAATAAGACATAAGAAGGGAATGCCCCCAAAGCAGGGGCCCTTATAGACAATGTTCAACCAAGTTAGTTTTGAAAATGCTTGAGATGCATAGTGTTCATGGGATCATATAGATCATGTCCTTTTGATGTAGCCAATATATATGCCCTAGATCCATAAATTTTTAGTGATAATGAAAGTACCTATCCAATTAGGCTCAAATTTCCCTTTCTTTTTATACTTTGCATTAATATTTTCTAGTTCTCTTTTAAGACAATGTTGATCACCAGTTGATAATCTATTTCTTAGACCCATGAATTTAATGATGGATTATTTATTCTAGAATTAGTCCAATGGTATAATCAAATCTTGTTGGTCCCAATTGATTAGGCTCAGATGGTGGAGGAAAAGAGGAAAATTAGTTGTAATGGTATGTATGACATTGGTGTTAAAGAGGTTCATAATAATAAACTCATTATAGGTACTATAATGGAACTCTATGTCTCTATCAGGGGTCTCTTCATCAGTTGATGAAGTGGTATCACTCTTAAAATCTATGGGGGCAACCCCAAGTAGTGTGAATCCAAGACCTCAATTTACTACATGTGTTGTCACGGGTATTGGTTCAAAAATTCCTTGTGATTTTATCCATAGAACTTTCCCCTGATAGTCATGATTATCCATAATCCTATTGGGATTGGGGTACTTATTATTTTGATATCAAGTGGAAAATCAATCGCCACACAACCAACCTAATTCAGTAATAGTGGCCTGATTTTGATTTAGTGACATGTATTTTACAAATATAAGTGGCTCTTATAGAGTAGACTTGGACTTCTTTTTCCAGATCATGTTGGGCTTGCCAGGGATAGGTTTGGTCCTTCCATAGGATTTTATGGATTTGGGTAATTTTACAACATGAAAACATCTTGAATGTGATATGTGTTATGATAACCTCTTTAATGTTAAAGTGAGTAGAAATAGATTTAGGAGGTGGATTAGAGGAAGTATATGTGAGGTCACTAGGGTCAATATAATTAGACTTGGGAGATTTAGGAAATTTTCCTTTATTCTTCTTACCTACATACTTAATACTAGGACAATAATTATAGTTCCCATACTTAGACTCTAAGTTTTTTCAATATAAGTATGGTTGTAAGTCACCAATAATAGTGACCTCTAATATTTAATGAGGGAATTTAAGACACTAGTGTAAGGTGGAAGCAACTGCTCATACTTTATGGATCCAAAGATGACCAAGAATCTGATTATAAGGTAGTTCACTGTCAATGACATAACACAGGGTGTTATGGGTGATAGGCCCAATAATGACATGGAAACAAATTGTCATAAGCTTTGATTGTAATAGTATCCAGTTACATGCCAACTGTTATGTAACTCAAAGTTTGAATCAAATTTAATGATGTTTTGCTAACCCCAAACCATTTTCAAAAAGAACCTGATTGAATTTATGGTAGGAAATGATAGATTTGATGTATAAGGATTATTGTGAAGGGGAATAAGGGATGACATATCACTTTGGTCAAATGTGAGTTGTAAACCTAGGGACAAATGTCCCACCAATGCTTATAACTAATCTAGATTGGTGTCATTAGGTACGTTGGATTGTTGGAGAAAGTTATTCAATATCATAAGATGAATAACAAATGTATGCAAGAGATATAAAATAGAAATTTACGTAGGCATTTTGCTTAGTTGTTCATCGATATTATATGGCTTCTCAGTATAAAGATGATGTGGTTTGGATTTTGATAGGGTATTGTCTTAATTAGAATTAACATTGGAATTATAAGGAGGTAAAGATCCTTGAAGGGTGATTATTATACATCTAGTTGAGACTACATAATTTTGAGTTGGGAAATAATTACCTAAATTAGAGGAATTTGGTGGTGGTCAAGGAAGAGTAATTCTTAAAGGTCGAGGTGTAATCAAATTGATATGACCTATGTTAGAATTACATATGATCAAAATGTGTGGTCCTAAGATAGAAGAGCTAACACTATGGTGAATATTAGATGGTTTATGAGGCATGACTTTTATATTAGTGATGTAGTTATTGGGAACACACCCTAAAACATCACCATATTTTTATGGTACACTTTGATAGCCAAATTGGTTTGTTTGGATATCATGATCCTAATTACAATTATTTTGATTCTGATTTTGGCCTTATCCTTGCTACTAATTTTGGCCCTATCCTTGGTTTAGATTGGCTCATTTTTACTGATTATTGTACTTAGGAAAAGGGTTCTTGTAAATTCCCATTCTTGATAGGTGTTGGTACTTTTTTCTCCAAATTAATTTCCCCATTTTTAAGCTAATTTTTAATTAGATGCCTCAATTAAATGCACCTATAGATTTAATTAGTGACCACATAATGGTAATCATAATACTCATTATCACAATACCATGCTGGCTTAGGTTGACCCTTTGGAAAGGATTTTGGATTAGACCAAACAATCATAATAGTTGTCACTAAATTTTGGAACACAACCTCAATGGGCTCCTCAAGGTCACTAAAAACTTTGTCCTTATAGTATCCTCATCATGGGGGAGCTCTTTATATTGTGAGCCAAGGATTAGGTGGGGTATTTTGGATATGTGGTGGTTACACTATTTGTACATGTATTGCCTTTGTAACCCCATTGCTAACCATGTTATTATTTTTAATAAAGGCCTTCTAATTTTCAACTATGTTGGTTTGAATTGGCACTTGATTTTGGTTTGGCACTTGGATTTAGTTTGACACTTAGGTTTTGTTGATGCAAGTTTTATGCACACCATAATTGATGAGGTAACCTCTAACATTTTAGGATCTCAATGGATGTAAAATCCACTCCAAGGCATGAGTTTTAGGTATGTGGTTTGTTCAACCTGTGGATGGAATAGTGATAAGGTATGCATGTTGTTGACAAGGTTTTTCGGATAGAGGTGTGATTCTTATAAGAAGATGGTCTCCTAGGTGAGTTGGATGGGTGGTTGATTTCTAATCTAAGGTGGTATATTCTTATAAAAAAGTGGTATATTCTTATAAAAAACACAAAATAGAGGGTAATGTAAGGTAGAAAATAAATCTTTTTGTTATTTAAATAATCATTTCTATGGATGGATTTTGGATAGACCTATGTTCTCTTAAAACCAATACCTGTTGCTAGAAGTGCACACATACAAATAAACATATCTAGGAAGTCTAAGGAACAAAAGTATAGGAAATTCACTAGCCTTAGACAAAGGTTGTTCCATTCAGGGTAGTTGCTACACACCCTTTAAAATGAGATTATGGCTCAGGCAAAGTGAATTATTAGAGGTAGCTTTAGCACACACTCAAAAAACTATACCAAGAAAACATAAATACACATTCCATAAATATGATTCAATCTTTAACTTAGTTATTTTAATCAATATGTTCACCAATATTTAATAGCTATTTGCACATATATGATCAGTAGACTAATCAAAACAATCAAGAATCTATTCATAGCTTTAACACACTTGAAGATTATTGAAATAAACACCCATAGAAAATAAATACTAATTACACATAATTGGAAAGAAAATACTTAGAATACTCTAACTGATGACCAAAAATGGCTCACTACTTTATATTCCAAAAAAATTCTCTCCCCTTTGATGTGGGTGACACAATAATATTTTTTAACCTTAGGGAGGGGTTGTCTCATCCTCCAAGTCTTTGCATGATGTTTACATGAATTAGTTAGAACATGTAGTTCTGACTATAGTCCAAAGCTGAGTGGGAGTTATGAATAGAAAGAATTTAATTTGAAATATAATGCAATGTATGTATGTAAAAATAATAAGTCAATTATTAGAGGAAGCTAAAATAAGAGGCACATGCCAGGTTAGGGCTACATTGGTTGGAGTGCTACATGGGTTTTAGTCAGAGTAGAAGCTATACCAATAGAAACCTACTTCTTCTTTGCTTCATTATCCTTGTAAACTTTATCTACTACTTCATGCTGCCACTAAAAGATGTCTAAGTTAAGTAGTGAAGGTTAATGGATTCTCTTGGTTTGTCTGAGGTGTTTTGCATGTTCATATTTAGTAAGTTAGAACTTATAAATATCTCCACTTCAGTCACCTTCCTTCTCACCTTACTTAGTTCTGCTTTAATACTCTCCATAATCAAACCTTGAATGCTTTCTTTAAAATTATCTATCACTTCTTGAAAAATGTTATCAAAATTGATTCTAACAATTAACCTCCCCATATAATCTCTTTTACCTTGAAAAAATTCAAATCATTCAAAATTTGAAGGAGCTGGGCTTTATGTGCCTGATAACTTAAAACCATGGCCGCAATCACCTTCAACCATTCCTTGACCTCTTCATGTCTAATAACTACTAAATTTAGGGCATTAGATGCCTCAAATGTAGTCATTAGGTCAAGGTGACTATATAGTGAGTTACATGTATAGGCAAATAACATTTTAAGCCTTATGTTATCCTAGGCCAGGGAACTACAAAGTTGGTTGGCCATGCTCACTTGTGGTGCCATCTCAGCCTTCATGAATTCAAAGGCCTCCAGGGAGTAGTATAATTTTGAGGCATCATCTCTTACCTCAACTTCTATACTTGCAAGGACATGCAGGGTATTTGATCATTCTTTTAACTACTCAATTTTTGCCCATAGTTCTTACACCTCCTCTTTTAGCTCCTAATGAGCTAGTTCTATCCCTTTATAGATAACCACCACTACATCATTATGTGCTTGATCTAGGTCTAAGAGATTTTCCTCATATATAAATTATCTTGGCTGCCTATGTTGTCTCTTTATGAGGGAGAACATTGACTATCATTCTTCAAGGACGACACTGGTTCCTTGGTCATCTTTGAGCTTCCACTTCTTGACCCTTTGGATAGAGCCAGTGGGAGGATCAAACAAGGTAGTTATGGAAGGTAACTTATTTATCTTATAATTAGGCCTTTGTGAATATTTTTACCTTAGTTCCATGGCCCAAGGTGGGATATTGGTAGGTGTATCAGAGGTTATGAGAATAACTCCCTATTCTAGTTCCCCCTCCTCTTATTAAATCTAATTCTTAGCTACCTTCATTAATACATCTAGTAGGGAAAGCCATATAATATTAGACCAGTCCACTCCTCTAGTTTGAGGGAGTGGGTGGACTAATACAATATGTGGATTTGCCTTCCTTCCCCTACTTGTGCTAACTATAGTGGTTTCCTCTATAGAAGTGAAAGTGGGGAGTGGAAGGGAAAGTTGTGTGGATTGAATATGCAATTAGGGTATGGCCAAAGTAGTCTGCACCTTCTTAGATGCTTTAGTCTTTCTA
Source organism: Torreya grandis (assembly GCA_037957365.1). Classification (NCBI taxonomy): domain Eukaryota; kingdom Viridiplantae; phylum Streptophyta; class Pinopsida; order Cupressales; family Taxaceae; genus Torreya; species Torreya grandis. The sequence goes on from JARHVA010001773.1 coordinate 429,871, forward strand.
TGAAGTCTCATAGTAGAAGTACCAATAGGCACAAAAAGGGTGGTTATGGGGAAAGATATAGTGAAGGTTGTGGAGGGATCAATGGAAGGAGATGGGTACATAAACAATAGAAATTGAGGGTAAAGAAAAATTAAGGAGGGCTATGGTACATTGAAGCTATAATTCAATGGGGATACCTTGAAGACTGAGAGCCTTTGCTTATTCCAATTTAGTCTCTTCATCTGAGTCATCTATCTAGTCTTAAATAGTTACTTCATCTCTTTGTGATTGCAAGTTCGGAGGTGGTGCAAGCAAGCCTATAGGTACTTATGTTGTTGGGCTACTTGTGGGGCTCCTTGGTTTTCTAACATAAACTAAGGGAGCCTTCCCTCAAGTAGGAGAGTCATAGGAGGAAGGGACAATTAATTGTGTAGTAGCTTCCCTAATTAATGAAACATGAGATATATTAGGGGTAGTCATGGAAACCAGAATGTTATCAGCAGTTTGCCTATCCTCTTCATTAGAGTCTAAACTAATGGGGTCTCCTTTAGCGCCTCCTCTTCCTACACTTGATCCTAAATCCCTGGTTCCTTCTTAACTATTTTTGACTTAGACTCTAAGGGGCCCTTGAGAAGAAGAAGCTCCTTAAATGACCTTCTGATAGACCAAATATCTTTTCCCTCTCTAAAACTTCCTCATTATTTGTAGGATTCAAAAAATAAAAATAATAAAAATATGGCTGGTGGCAATAAGGAATGTTTTATCTATGAACATGTTGTCGGATGTCTATGTGGGGATCCCAGTCTCTACATGTCATTGTAGGGAAACCATATTGGTCCCACTTGGTTATAACCTCACCAAGATGCCTCCTCATGGTGTATGTTATTTTGCCGATGGTGATAAGGTTCTTAAAGAAGAAAGCCTTATTTTGTCTTGCCAAGTCTTCCTCTATACTGTTCCATAGCTAAAAAGCTATCTCTTGCTCTGCTAGCTTATTAGGTATGTGCTTGGGAAGACATAAGGGTTCTAACTTATTGCCCCAAATCAATATAACTATAATGTCTAGATACATGAAGTAATCACCCTTCCCAATCAAGTTCTTCACAATATTCCCCCCAATGCATGGCATAGGGGAACCATAGATAGCTTTTCATATCTAGAGGTATACATCCTCATAGATTCTAACCATGTGCCTCTAGTAGGTATAGATGTGAATGAATGGGTAATGGTCACATATTATATTCTTAATGTAGTTTGTGCTTGGTGACCATAAATAACCTAGGTCTTTATAACATGTATCCATAACTGCATCATCTAGATACGACATCATATAGAAATCCCCTACAAGGGTAGGATGTTTATCCTTATGTAACATTTGTTCCCTTAACCTTAAACTAATTATTTCTCCCAGAGCATAAACAACATCATGTGATAGCATCATATGGAGCAACGGTACCCAATTTAGGTTTACAAAATGAATAGTGGGCATACCATATAACATATTTAATAGAGCCATACCTATGCGAATGCCCATTCTAAATTTATTGATTTGTAGTGATCCTATTAGCTTCTTACCCTTCTATGTCATGGTTTCATTGGGTAGTAGCCATGATTGTAGTGCTCCTTGGAGGCTCATTTCCTTTTTGAACTGCATCAGGGTATGCTTGTCAAAATAGGCATCATGTACTACAAGAGATAAATACCTTTGAAAATCATCTCCAAAGATGCACATGGCCACTATATCACCATGAGAATGAAATAAGTACACATCTTTTGATATCCTACATGCAAAAAAATAAATCCTTGAGAAGGTCAATGCATGGCATGACCTTCGATTTGGTAGGAACTATGTACAAAATCATATAGTGTTTTGTTGTTTTATCTTTTTGTTTCTTTGTCACCCCTTTGCCTTAGGCCTTGTTGTATAGTTCCTTTTGTCTTGTGTTTATTTTTAGATTCTTTTGATCTATTTTTGTTAGTATGACATTGTTTTGTTGAGCCTCCATGAGTGTTTGTTGGTAATTTGCTAAGTCTTAACTCTGTGGCCCATTAGATTGGCACTTGGTCTTACATTTTAGGGTTCTTTGCACACCTATAGGGGGTACGCATCCCTGAGCGAAAGCCAATTTTAGTGTCTAAAACCACTCTAAAACAATTGAGCCCTTGTTAAGTTTAAATGCATGAGTCCTTAGCCAAATCCCTACTTTCAACTGTTCATGTCAAATGTCAAGTTTTATGTTGAATCAACTAAGTGTTAATTCAGTATTTGCTTAGTGTGTATAAGCCTTCATTTATTTTAGGCAAACGTGTTTAGAGTCTATCAGGGAAAGTGTTTTGTAGAAAGGTTAAAGATTTATTTATTTCAAAATTTTTGTTTGCAACAAAAATTCTGAAGGGTCATATATTTTGAGCATTTTGCCTGCACAAAAACCCTGACAAAAGTCAATTATTTTGGTAAAAATGTTAAGTTCAAATCTTTTGGGACAAATGTAAATCCCATATATGCTTTGGAGAAATTATTGTAGACAAATTGTCCGAAACAATTATCCCAATATAAGGTCTGTGACAAAAAGGCTTGACAAAGATTGATTCTTCAAATAAATTATATTAGATAAAATGTCTAAAATAATTATCTCGATGAAGAAAAAAATGCCATAGATAAAGGGCTTGGGAGCAGAAGTGTTGAGAATATAAAGGCCCACAATAATTTTTGCGGCACAAAAATCTCGTAATAATTCTACCGAAAAGAAAAAGCCCGCAGACCAAATTCTTGTACAACAAAAGGCTCGATAAACAAAGTCCCTAAAAAAATTTGCTTGAATTACAGGTATGATGGTCTCATGGATGTCTTTTAATAGCCGTGTAAATGTAAAATTTAAGACATGGTAATTATCTATTGAGGCTTAAATTTGACAATTGCACGCCCATCAAAGATGTTCATATGGACATCAAATGATGAGTGCATGAATGTCAAAATTAAGCTCGGTGATTATCTATTGGGGCTTAAATTTGATGGTTGCACACCCATCAAAGGTGTTCATGTGGACATCAAATGATGGGTGCATTGATGTCAAATTTAAGCCATAATAGGTAGTTAATGGCATTGGATCCTTCAGTTCTAGATCGGCAAATATTCCATCGAGCTTCAAGATCGATGATGTAAGAGCTGACTTGTTAAAGGACTCGAGCCAAATAAGAAGCTGCCACATAGAGAAAAGGCATTAGCCTGGCAGAAATTGACTGTGTAAGGTGCAAGAAAGCCCATGGATTATCCAAGTGGCATGATCTCAAGGGATCTTAATAGAGATCTAATGGCTCATAATAAAAACTGATGATAAATGGATGCCAAGAGTTTGTAGAGCTGCCAAGTGGCATGCTTATATTAATCATATAGATAAGGATCTGGTAGTGTTAGTCTTAGGTGGACTATTCAAGGATATGAACCCAACAACGTGTTGACACATGTCCTATGGGCAACAATCGCATTTCAAGTAAATGAATGGAGTAACATGGTGATGTCACATAGGCATGCACATCTTATTCAAGGACCCTATACAAGGCAATTGATGAAGCTTTCACCACTGGCAACAAGTTGACTTGGAAAAATTACAAATGAGTAATGGTAACCCTGAGGTTGAAAATAATGCATTTTTGCATTAAAAAAAATGAGGGAAGCCCTAAAAGGCCAAATGTGAAAAAGCAAAAGGCAAAGGTGCTAAAATGGAGCCCAAGAAGTAAAAATTAAAAATAACCTAAGCCTTTTGAATTTGTTATTGTTGTACTTATCCCAACTCCTCCATGAAAGGAAATTATAGGTTTGCAAATCCAAGGTGGGCCACCCAAAGAAGATCATTCAAATAACCATGGATCTAGAATATTCTCAAGAAAAAATTGCAAGAGCAGGTTGTTCCATGGCATGCATAAAGGGAAGAGGAGTTGTCTAGAAGGTTCTAGTTGTGCAAACAAGTGGTCCAGGGCATCTTTAGGCAGTTCCACATAAAGATAAATAGTTTGTTTGCCCTCCACCATGAATATTCTCTTTCTATCTCATACGAAAACATTTCTAGTTAAAATATCAAAGAGTTTGTTGCATACCTTCATCATTATTTGCAGAGGTAGTTAAAGTAATGATTCTTTTCTTACAAAAAGATGAGGATCTCAGGTGTGACAAAAGGGCATATTTTGGCTAGGATCATTTTGGCAAACTTGAAGGTTTATGTTGCACTTTTGCAAATTGTGATCCACAGTCCTAGATTTGAAAATGTTTAAATTGGAGATTTTCCCTTATATTTAATAGGTTGGTTGGCCATTGTATTAATCATTGTGTGGGTTGTTGTTGGTCTTATTTTTTCCTAATTATAGGCTCTTCCAAATTTTGGGATCATTGTTATGTGCATTTTGTCTCTCTTGCTAAGGTGATTGCAATTGTACAATCATTAGCAAGCTTTAAGAGCATCTCTATATGCCTCCTCTTTCTAACATGGAGTAGATCCACCACGCTTGTTCCCATGACATAATTTTTAAACATTGGTGTATTTAAGATTTTATTTCAAGTTAAGGGATAATACTTGTGGTTCTTTATTCTATCCTATTAATGAAATGCAATAATGTATTTTACAAGTTTTATTGATTGGATATTTGGGTTTGTGTTCATTATTGGTTGTCATTTTGAACATGTGCCTGTGTTATAAATCCCTTTTTGTAGTTATATATGGAAACATGTTGTTGAATACCTTTTAAGGGCACCTTAGGTTCATGAATTTAGCAAGAAAAAGTATTTGAGATTCTAGTTTCAGTGTATGTTCTATAGTTTCAGGGATCATTTGGGCATTTGTATTTTATTGGCACCAATAGATGCAAATTTCTCCTTGTAGTTTCCATGGATTGCATTTTAATTTTCTTACATCTTTGCAATAGGTGATGTCATGTATGCTAAAATAATCCATGCTATTTGAAAAAAGTACCAACACACCACCATACCCTTCCTCTTTATTATTACCAAACTATCTTACCTTGTCCTACACTACAAATGATACAATCCTTATTGCATATCATAAGTGACATTTGCCTATAGATGCAGAAAATATTGCATACTTAACATGTGTTTTCAGTTTGTGATTTAAATGACCCAACATTGCAGTTTTCCATTCATCCCCTATTGTTGAAAATTCTTTAGAATAAACATTGCAATCACTTTTATATCTGTCTTTAGTAGCTTGTATATAGCCTAGAGCATTTGCTCATTCCATGTGATAACCCTTATCATGTGGAGTGAGCTAGTTTGGTTGTGTTCTTATCAGATTTGTGTTCCCTTGTGCCAATAATCCCTATGGAGGTTGAATTATAGAACCACTCCATGCGAGCAAGCTACCCCTGTAGGTCCTCTCACCTTGGTTTAGGTAGAGGCAAAAGTAGTAGGGAGTTGACCATACCTTTTGTAGGTGCCTCTCAGTCATTTTCTATGTCTAATAAAGTCTTGATGCTAAACCCTTCCTTAGCTATAACAACATACTAACACATTTTTCATCATTGCTTGCCATTTTTTCTTAAGTGTGCAAGGTGGAGTGCATGAGGTGTACAATTGGGAACCAACAGATCCAATTCCAAGCATCTTGAGCCCTACCACAAAGCCAAAAAATGTGTTTAAGGGACTCAGTTTAACCACAAGTAAGACATCTAGGAGGAGTAATCCCCATGTGAAGTAATCTTTTATCTACATGGAGGCCTTGAAAAATAAATCACCATGCAAAAATGGCTTTCTTGGGCTCAGCAATAGTAGCCTAGACAATTCCCAAATCAAAGTTGGGCTACTAAGATACCAATAATTATTGAGCATCTCCCAAGGAGGAGTGGTTGGGGAGAGCCACTGATAACCAAGCTAGGGTTTGTACTGAAGCATGGGTGTGGAAGTAGACCAGTTCTTGCATTTTCACCACCTAGGGGATTCAGTGAGACCAATTTTATGCAAAGCATAATTAGGGACAACCATCTAAATTTCATAAATTGATTCAAAGTCCTAGGGATTTAACTTGTACTTAACCTTAAGGACCTCCCAAATGAGTTAAGATCTGGTGCATTTGTCAAGAATATACCTTAAAGTTCTAATGTCATGGCAGTATAGCCTCAGGGTTTTAATCTTGGGAGCTTATGCCAAAGTTCATTAATAGTGATAATAAGGGACCACCATAGAGAATGAGAGTTAATAAATAGGCCAAACTTGAACCCATCACCCTTCCAAAGCAACCAAGGGTTGATAGACTCCTAGGTTTTCCACATGCTTTTGACAATAAAGGTCCTAATGATTTTAACAAAGGCTAGGGTGATGAGCAGAGTTTTAAAGCCTATATTCCTCCAACCTTTTTGACCCTAAGGATCCCCTGAGGATATGCAATTTATGAGAAAAACTTTCTAGGCCTCCTATCCTTCAATAGCTCTAATAATCTACTTAGCACAAAGGGTGAAACCTTGTTTGGCTATGTCAATCAAGCCAAGGCCTCTATCCTCTCTAGATTGGCAGTAAATATCCCATGCCTCCCAATGAAAGCCTTTGTTGCCTTTGGATTTGGCCCAAATAAATTCCCTGAGTAATTTTTCAATCTTCTTATAGGCAACTTTTGAGGGAGCCCAGTAGGAATTTTGGACTGGTAGGTGGTGGAGGTGTTTTCAAATACCATTAAGGTCAATCTTAGCTAGTCTACTTAATAGATATTGTTGTGGATAGAAATAACAATTAGAATTAATATCTCTTTTCAAAGAGGTTTAGTTCACAGTGTTGAAATGATGGAAAAGGCTAATAATTGAGGCCAATTTGTAAATCATATCAATGACCTATCTGGTAGAGTTGTTAAGGTGTGGATAATCAATGAAATTGTCAAAAAAAATAAAATGGCTTTACCGTAAATTAGATAAGAAAATTAAACCAAGTAACTAATTGGGTGACAAACCAAGGTGTGAATTTGAGGATAATATCTCAAGTTCCTAATAAGGTTTAGTGCCCTCCCTTTGAGGGTGACTTGCAAAAAAAAATAGTGGAAGATATATCCCATTCCAATGTAAGGGATAAACATATATCCAATCCAATCATTGAATCTAATCTTTCTCCCATCATTGAACTCACTAATATTCCAATCCCTTTTGATCCATCTACTTCTTATACTCTTGAAATTACACTAGATGCCAAGGTAAATGATGTTCATCAGATACATTCTAAGTATGATCACCATGGAAATTAAATTCTAGATGTTGAAGTAGATGTCAAGTATTATGGTCCTCTTCCTACCTTGCCTAGTGACGAATCTATCCTTGAATTACCTTATACCCGATAACCTCAACTCCATCAGAAACATCATAAACTTGGAAATTTTAAGACGAAAACTCCTTGCTTCAACAACTTCATTGCTAGCATTGATCCTAAAACTAATTTAATTTCAACCTTACCTAATGCACCATACCACTTTAAAGATGATATAATCAGATGCATATCTCTCCTGACGACCAACATAAGACTACCTTTACCATGGAATGGGGCACCTATTGCTATGTGAAAATGCCCTTCGGCCTCAAAAATGCCAAAGCAACTTACCAATGAATGATGACTCACATCTTTCATGATCTCATTCAAAAAATTATTGAAACATATGTGGATGATCTCATTGATAAATATAAACATTGTAAGAATCATATTTATAATCTCACTATCATATTTTAACTTGTCCTTCCACTTGTGAGCCAGTCCAAAATGACACAAATTCTAATTCCCCTTTTTCACTAGTTATGAGCATGGTCAGTCTAAATTTCAAATTAGTTGTAGTAGAATAAACATAATTCTAGTCATTTAAGAAAATTCAAAACAACTAATCTAAGAAAATTTCAAAATCTAATTTAGGAAACAAATAAAAAAAACAAAAGTAGGAAAGACTAGTCTAGAAAATAGGAAATCTAATTTACTCCTAATCCATACTTATCTTGATCATCCTTAATCAGTAATATCCATCGATAGAATAACCTTGAATTAATGCTTCAAAAATTGTCTATTTATTGGATATGTCAGCTCATTACCTTAAAGGTTCTTCAGTTAGAATGCATTATCACATATGATTTTTGAAATCTAATAATATTTGATCCATAATGGGGCAAACTTGTCATGTTATCCTTTCTTTTCATGGGCTTTATCACATAGTAATACTAGGTTTGAAATATTAAATGCTTTGACTTTTTCCCTCTTATCAAACCATCATTTGACCAAGCCTTGATGTTTAATAAATTTTTGTGATGCCTCATTCTTGGAACCTTCTGTCTCAATTATATCCAATACTTTGGACCCATATTTATCACTAGGTTCCATGTAGTCTTGAATGAACTAATAAGTGGGCAGCTTTAATGTGATATGGAAGATAGGTCTACATCCATACACTAGCAGGTAAGGTGAGGCTTTAAGGGCTTGATTATGCCTTGTATAGTCTACCCAAATAGCATAATTCAATAAATTATGCCATTCTCTAGGCTTGCCTCTTACGAATTTTTTGATTACATCAATTATATTTTTATTTATTGACTCTACTAAGCCATTGCCTTGAGCATAATGGTTTGAAGCTATCATGATGATGATTTGATTATCATGTGACCACTCAATAAAATTTGATATTATGAAAGAAAGTCCATTGTCACAAACCAAAGCAATTGATGTGCCAAAATGAGTTGTTATATGTTCTTCTAAAAAATGAATCACATCTTATGCTCTATAATACTTCATAGTGATATCTTCAGTCTACCTAGTGCAATAGTCTATGGATATGAGTATAAATTTATGGCTAGATAAAGAATTTGGGTTGATCATGCTAATTAATTCTAAACCCCATTAAGAAAATGGCCTTCCTTCAATAACTAGTTATAGTGGCATGGCTGGGTGCACTTCTCTTTTAGCCAAAATTTGAAATTCATGGTAGGATTTGATGTGTGTGTGAGCATATTTAAAAATTATCAACCAATAATAGCCTCACCTGAGGATCTTGTGAGCTTTAGTATTCCCTAAAGGATGCTCACTACCTATCTTTTGATGTAAATTCCTTAGGATCTCTGTAGCTTCCTTTATAGCCACACATTTGAGATAGATCCTTTCATAGTTTCTTTTATAAAGAATTCCCTTTTTTATCATGTACTGAGTAGCCTTGAGCCTTAGAACTCTTTTTTTTTCTCTATTATATTCTAGAGGACATGTTCCTATTAGTAAGTACTAAATTATATTTGTATACCATTCATCTTTAGATACTTGAGCTTGACATACCTCTTTTATAGTGATACAGGGATCTGACTCAGGTATGAGCTAAATAATGCCTTGTCCTCTAAAAAACTTTACAAGTTGGATCTCTATGTAAAAATATTGGAGCTTAGCCATCCATTTGCCTTGACATTCCCCTAGCTTATTTTGTGATAAGGTGAGCTTTATAGCTGAATTAGGTAGAATAGAGATGGTTTTATTCCTCAAGATATAATGTCTAAATTTATTGACTACTTTGACAAGGGTGAATATCTATTTGTCAATCATAGAGTATCAAATAATGATGTCCTTCAAATTGTTTCTCATAAAAGTGATAGGATGTTCTATCTCATCCTTCTTCTAAGTGATAACTGTAACAATCATATGTTCTAAAGTGAAGGGGTATAAATAGAAATCATTTGTAAAGTCAGGACTGACTAAAATTGGAGCCTATGATATAACATCTCTGATATCCTAAAAAGACCTTTTGGCCTCAAGGGTCCACTCTATCTTGGCATCCCTTTTTAGCATGGCATTAAGGGTTTCATAATTTTTGTGAATCTTGAAATGAACTTCCTTACAAAGTAAATTTTCCCAAAGAATGATTTTAATTCATTTTTGCTATTGGGGGGTTGAATCTTCAAAATCACTTTCACCCTATCTGGATTAATAGTAATTCCATCCTTCATGATTATGTGTCCCATATCTTACCTTTAGTAATGCCAAATATGCTCTTTTTTAGGTTTAATGAAACACCAAATTTCTTGCACTACTCAAATATAGACTGTAGTTGACTTACATGATCTTGTCGATTCTTTGAAAATATTGTCAGATCATCCATGAAAATAATTATGCATTTCCCTATTAATCCTTTGAAATCATGGTCCATGACATGTTGAAAGGTAGCCCCTATGTTGATCAAGTCAAATGGCATCCTTTTATATGTATACATTCCCCATTTCATAGTAAATTCTATCTTCATCTGATCTTTGGGCTACACTAATACCTGATTGTATCCTAAAAATCCATCTAGGAAGGACATCATTTTAGAGATACTTACTATTTGTATGACTTCATCCAAATAAGGTAGAGAATAATTGTCCTTTTCTAAGGCTTTGTTTAGATTCCTGAAGTCTATGTAGAGTCTAATTTTGCCACTCTTCTTCCTTACTAGGACTAAATTAGCCACCCAAGTGGAATGCTAGATTGGAAAGATGATTTTAGGCCTTATTAACCTTTCCAATTCCTTTTGAATGAGGGGTTCAAGGATAGGATTAATCAACCTCTATTTTTGTCTAAATGGTTTATGATCTAGTTTCAAGGGGATTATATGTGTGATGACTTATGGATCATATACTTTTAAGTCCTCATATGTCCAAGAAATAACATCCCTATATTGAGTAATCAAACACTTAATTTTTTTAATCTCTCCTTTAAAGTGTAGCTCAGATGAATGTTGACATAATGCAGGTTATGTTCATCCCCTAAATTTTCTTTCTTAAAATCAGATTCATTGACCTTGGGCTACCAAAGTTATTATGCCCATAGATCCAAGTCAAATTGAATCTCCAAAGAGATTATACTAGTTGGTATTTGATTCTCTTTGAGCTATAAAATACCTTCTTTACTTGTGTCTTCTTGGTGATTATCATCTCTATCATCTATGATTTGGGACTCAAACTCTCTTAAACTAGTCAAGAACTAGATAATTTACTAGTCATCCTAGAAAACCTAAAATTTCTCTCATTATCTAGAATGAATGGAACATGTGGTAACTCAATAAAAAATTACTTTACCTCAGCCTCTTGCAATAGCTCCAAATTGGTGACAATGGTAACTAGTGAATCTGTGCCCTAATTTTGCTCCTTAGGGAGTGCTACTATGTTTAAAGCTTCAAATCTCTCGATTAGGTCCCACGCTCTATGATTATACTTATTTAAATAAGATAATTTGCACTAATATTTATTTATTATTTGGTATACTACTAACTCTGAGTCCCAAAATAACTTAATTTATTTTACATTATTCTTCAACATGAATTTTAAGCCTAAGATTAGAGCCTCATACTCAGATATATTATTTGTACATAAAAATTGTAACCTGTAATTGACTAAAAAATTATTTCCCTAAGGGTTGATTAACTTGATTCCCACTCCCGACCCTTGCTCAGACTTTGCTCCATCAAAATACATCATCCACAATTGGTTTTGTCCTATAGGCTCTATGTTCTGCAATAAACTATACATGGTAAAAGTGTAGATACCTGATAAGGGTGAATTATACTTAACCTCTTCATTTTTGATGTTGTATTAAGTGATGGGATACTTCATTTTGGGCTTCCTATTGATTCAGATTTGATTTTTGATCCCTTTCCATGGTAACAAAATGTGTTAAAAATATATGGAAAGCTATCCATTAAGTGTTTTACACTAGTCCCTACTCAGTAATAATCCATAACCTTCTAGTATGTCCACTACTAAGATATTGATATTCATCTAGACTCTTGGTTCTAATGCTACTTGAATATGCACATTGTTTATCTCTCCCACTACTAGTACCATGGTTTTGTCTAATTAGGAAACAAATCTCTTTGAAGGACTGAGAGTAAGGCCAAGCTTTTTACATATAAAAGTAGGCATAACAGTGGTAGATTCCCCATAATTAACTAAACAATAATGGAAGGTTTTACCAAATGCTCTGATGGTTAGTACAAAGGGTGGTACCTCAAGATTTCTCTTGTAGATAACATTGGTATCAATAGATTTTTCTTCTTTGGCTTTGTCTAGCACTGCCCTAGTCTTCTCCATGGGCATCTTTCTAGTGATGGATTTCCATAACAACTCCTATTTTGTGATTTGAGCCAACTCATGAAGTGTGATATTCACCTTTATTTTCTTCATATCTTCCATGATGTTATATCTACATAATTTTCTCAGTTCATATTTACTTAGTAATGAATCACTGCTTTTCGGAGAGGGTTTTTATTTGCCTTGGGATCAGGTTAAATTAATGTGGTATTTAGAGGAGTTAAGGTGGTCAGAGGTTGCTTGTCCCTTAGATTATATGCACCCCTCAAGAATTTATAGAAAGCATGTAATTATTATAAATTATCCTTAAGTTCATTATCATCCTCTCCCGGGAAGGGAAATATATGAATCTCAAAGAACATAGCTGCATTGGCAGGTCTTGGATCTTGATGCAATTCTAGTGGATTGTTCATCTGATCCTACCTAGTCACTTCTCTCTGGAATATCTCAAATGATGTATAGAATTTGACACAATCAATCTCAACATGCTGGGGAGTGTTGTAAATTCTACACCAATTAGGGAGAGATATTTCAATGATGTTGATTTCTAGGAGTTTACTAGACTACTCAACACTATTTTCAAGTTGATTAAAGGGATTATTATATCTTAGGAACCTGATATTCTGGTTTCTCATCTAGGTATTGGTATTACCTAATTTTCAATACGTGTTTAGAAAGTCATTATTTAATTTCTAAACCATATTTTGGATTGAGTCCAATTCAGCCTTTGTAGAATATCTGTAAGAGGAGTAACTACTTGTTAATTAGGTTGATAACAATTATTTATCATGTGAGTGTTCAAGTAGCCAAGATTTGGCTACATCATGTGCATCAGTGAGAAAAATGCATATAACTAGTTCTAATTACAGGTAGGCATATTCTGCTTTACATATGGTATTAGATTGAGTGTAGGGAATCCATTTTTGCTGCTGTGTGTCATATGTATTTGGGGATTGATTTGCTTATCGATATTGATTGCTTTCTCAAATGCTAATGCTAGAGTATTAGTGGTAATAACTCTTCTCAATAATACTATAGTTATAGGGTATTCTTATACATCTCTAATGCCAATGCTAGTTAGGGTCTATAGTTTGGAGTCAACCAATTGTACATCTTCTACCACCTAGCATTAAATGCATGAATCAATTGATTGGGTTCTCATTTAATGTTAGTGAAGTGTTGGTATACTAGTCCTAGAGTAGTGACCTATCCAAGTTACACAATAAAATTTGCTTGGCAATGTGTCCATGAGGTTATGTATTTTTTTATTAAATTTAAATACCCATCATAGGTTGCATCCATCAAAGTAAATAAAAATAACTGACACAAAACATCCTCATATACTAAATTCATTAATTTTAGTATGGCTTTAAAGGTCTTGATATGTTCTTCTACTATCCTTGCTCCTAAAGGAGTGAAGGTCGATAGGTATTTTTAAAGGTTCTAAAGGAGATCATGTATATCCCCTAGGATGGTGATTACAAATCCAACTAGCTAGGGCTATTGCTGGGCCATTGATTGATTAATAAGCAAAATGTTCCTTATAGGTGAAGGTTACCTTCGTAGAAGTGGGTTACTCTGAACTAGAGCTATTGGTGTAGCTCTAGGTCTTCTATGGCTTGCTAAGGGTGATACTAATAAACTAACTTAGGAATTAAATTTGGTCACTCTATTAGGAAAATCTAGTGCAAGGGTTAACCTCTATTATAGGGAGGAAATTGAGCCCCTCATATTAGTGCTATCTTACTATTGATGCAAGTTTTATGCACACTATAATTGATGAGGCAGTGTCTAATGTTTTAGGATCTCAATGGAGGTAAACTCCACTCTAGGGCATGAGTTATAGGTATGCAATTTGTTTAACCTATTGATGGAATAGTAGTAAGGTATGCAGGCTGTTGACAAGGTTTTTTGGATGGAGGTGTGATTCCTACAAGAAGATGGTCTCCTAGGCGAGTTAGATGGGTGGCTGGTTTATAATATAAGGTGGGTAGATTATTATAACAAACACAAAAGGGAGGGTAATGTAAGGTAGAAACTAAATCTTTGTGGTCTTTAAATAATCACTTTTATGGATGGATTCTAGATAGACCTATGTTCTCTGAAAACTAATAACTATGGTTAGCATCAAGTGCACACATGCAAACAGACATGGCTAAGAAGTCTAAGGAACAAAAGTATAGTAAATTCCCTAGCCTTAGATAAAGGTTTCTGCATTTAGGTCAGTTGTTACACACCCTTTAAAAGGAGATTATGGCTCAGGAAAAGTGAATTATCAGAGGTATATTTAGCACAAACTCAAAAAAATATGCCAAGAAAACATAAATACACATTCTAGAAATATGATTCAATCTTTAACTTGGTTATTTTAATCAATATGTTCACCAATATTTAACAACTATTTGCACATATACAATTAGTAGACTAATTAAAAAAATTAATAATCTATTCATAGCTTTATCCCACTTGAATATTATTGAAACAAACACCCATATAAAATAAATACTAATTACATAGAATTAGAAAGAAAATACTCATAATACTCTGCCTGATGACCAAAAAATGGCTTGCTGCTTTATATTCCAAAAAAATTCTCTCCCCTTTGATGTGGGTGATATAGTAATATTTATAGACGCTGGGGGGGTCACCTCATCCTCAAAGTCTTTGCATGATGTTTACATGAAGTAGTTAGAACATGTAGTTTTGACTATCATCCAAAGCTGAGTGGGAGCTATAAATAGAAAGTATTAACTTTGAAATATAATGCAATGTATGCATGTACAAAAAATAAGTCAATTATCAAAAGAGGATAAAACAAGAACTATTATAAAATTGAGGTGCATGCTAGGCTAGGGAGACATTGGCTGGAGTGTTGTATGGGTTTTAGTTGGAGTAAAAGCTTTACTGGTAGAAACCTACTTCTTTGCTTTGTTGTCCTTGTAAAATTTATCTACTACTTCATGTTGCTACTGAATGATGTTTAAGTTAAGTAGTGAAGGTTGGTGGAGTCTCTTGATTTGTTTGAGGAGTTTTTCATGTTCATCTTTAATAATTTGGAACTTAATTCTAAAGATCTCCACTTCAGTCACCTTATTTCTTAACTTACTTAGTTATGCTTCAATACTCTCCATCGTCAAACCCTGAATGCTTTATTTGAAATTATCTATCACCTCTTGAAAAATATTATCAAAATTGATTCTAATAATTAACCTCCCCATAAAATATTTTACCTTGAACAAATTCAAATCATACAAAATTTGAAAGAGCTAGGATTCATGTGCGTGATAACTTAGAACCATGGCTGCAACCACCTTCAACCATTCCTTGACCTCTTCATGTCTAATAACCACTAAATTTAATGCATTAGATGCTCAAATGTAGTCATTAAGTCAAGGTTACTATATAGTGAATTACCTATATAGGCAACTAACATTTTTAGCCTTGTGATATCTTGGGCTAGGGAGCTGGAAAGTTGGTTGGCCAAGCTAGTTTGAGGTGCCATCTCAGCCTTCATGAATTCTAAGGCCTCCAAGGAGTAGTAGAATTTTGAGGCATCATATATTACCTCAACTTATATATTTATTATGACATGCATTGTATTTGATCATTCTTTTAATTTCTCAATTTGTGCCTATAGTTCATGCACCTCCTCTTTCAGCTCTTGATGAGCTAGTTTTGTCCCTTCATGGATAACCACCACTACATCCTTATGTGCTTGAGCTAGGTATAAGATATTTTACTCATATATAGATTATCATGGCTGCTTAATTATCTCTTTTTGAGGAAGAACACTAACTATCATTCTTCAAGGATGACATTGGTTCCTTGGTCATCTTTGAGCTTCTTCTTCCTGACCCTTTAGATAGAGCTAGTGGGAGGATCAAACAAGGTAGTTGTAGAAGGTAACTCAGTTATCTTGTAATTGGGACTTTATGAAGCTTGTTACCTTAGTTTCATGGCCTGGGGTGGGATATTTTTAGGTGTATTGGAGGTTGTGAGGACAACTTCCTATTTTAGCTCCCCTTCCTCTTCTTGACTCTACTCGTTGGCTTCCTTCATCAATACATCTGGTAGAAAAGGCCATATAATTTTAGACCAATCCTCTCCTACAATTTGAGGAAGTGGGTGGACTACCAAAATGTGTGTCTTGACCTTCCTTCTCATGCTTGTGCTAATTGTAGTGGTTTCCTCTATAAAAGTGAAAGGGAAAGTTGTGTGGATTGAACATGTAATTAGGGTATGGTCAAAGTGGTCTGTACCTTCCTAGATGCTTTCTTCTTTATATGAAGTCTCATAACTATAGTACTAGTAAGCATAAAAGGGGTCATTATGGGAAAAGATGTAGTGGAGGTTGTGGAGGGATCAATGGAAGGAGTGGATGAGGTGGAAGGGACTTCTATAGAGGAAATGGGTGCATCAATAATAAAAATTAAGGGTAAAGGAAAAATAGGGAAGGTCAAGGTACCTTGAAGTTATAGTTCAATGGGGGTACCCTAAAGACTGAGAGCCTTTACTTCCTCCATTTTAGTCTCTTCATATGAGTCCTTTATCTAGTCTTGAATAGTTACTTCATCTCCTTATGATTGCAATCTAGAAGGTGGTACAAACAAACCTATAGGTACCTATATTGTTGGGATACCTATGGGGGTCCTTAGTTTCCTAACATAAACCAAGGGAGCCTTCTTTCAAGTAAGAGTGTCATATGAGGAAGGGACTACTACTTGTGTATTATCTACCCCAATTGATGAAACATGAGACATACTGGGGGTAGTCATGGAAACCATAATGTTATCAGTAGTCTACCTATCCTCTTCATTAGAGTCCAAACTAATGGGGTCTCCTTCAGTTCCTCCTCAACCTATACTTGATCCCATAATCCCTAGCTCTTGCTTAACTATTTTTGACTTAGACTCCAAGGGGGGCCCTTAAGAAGAATAAGCTCCTTGCTCATTAGAATACCCACTCTAGAAGTCTAAATGTGTCTACCCTTTATAAAGGGATCTCCATGAGTCTAATTCCTTGGTGGTAATGGTGGAATCTACTTGGATCATCCTTAAATGACCTTCTTGTAAACTAGATATCTTTGCCCTGTCTAAAACTTCCTCATCATTTATAGGATTCAAAAAAATAAAATCATAATAATATGGTTGGTGGAAATAAGGAATGTTGTATCTATGAACATGTTTTTGGATGTGCCCATGGGGATCCCAATCTCTGCATGGCATTGTAGGGAAACCATATTGGTCCAGATTGGCTGCAACCTCCCCAAGATGCCTCTTCATGGTGTATGTTATTACACTGATGGTGATAAAGATCCAAAAGAAGAAAACCTTATTTTGTCTTACCAAGTCTTCCTCTATACTATTCCATAGTGAAAAAGCTATCTCTTGCTCTGCTAGCTTATTTGGTATGTTCTTGGGAAGACATAGGGGTTACACCTTCTTTCCCCAAATCAATATATTCCCCTTCTTAGTCAAGTTATTCATTATATTCCCTTAGATACATGGCATAATGGAGCCATAGATAGCTTGCCATATCTATGGGTATACATCCTCACAAATTTTGACCATGTGCCTCTAGTAGGCATAAATGTGCCATGAATGGGTAATGGTCACATATTATATTCTTAATGTAGTCTATGGATGGTGACCATAAATGACCTAGGTCCTTATAATGTGTACCCATGATTGCATCAACCAGATATGACATCATATAAAAATCCCTTGCAAGGGTAGGATGTTTATCCTTGTGTAACATTTGTTCCCTTAGCTTGAAACTAATTATTTCTCCTAGATCATAAATAACATCATGTGATAGCATCATATGGAGCAAGGGTACCCAATTAAAGTTTACAAAATGAATAGTGGGCATACCATATAATCTATTCAATAGAGCCATATTTATATAGATGGCCATTTTGAATTTATTAATTGGCAGTGATCTACTTGGCTTCATACCCTTCCATGTCTTGGTTTTGTTAGGTAGTAGCCATGGTCGTAGTGTTCCCTAGAGGTTCATTTCTTTTTTGAACTACACTAGGGTATGCTTATCAAAATAAGCATCATGTATTATGAGAGGCAAATACATTTGAAAATCATCTTCATAGATGCACATGACCATTGTATCACCATGAGAATGAAATAAGTATGCATCCTATGATATCCTACATACAAAAAACAAATACTTGAGAAGGTCAATGTATGGCATGACCTATAATTTGGTGGAAACAAAATTCAACGTTTGGCATTTGTAAGCCAACAATTCTTTGACAAATATCTTTTTTGATAGTGTTGTTTTGTCATCCATTGAAAAGGTATCCACTCGTAAATACTTAAATCTGGCCATCGATAACCTCTAGCCAGGCTTTTGACTAATTTACACCAAAATGCATAATTTGGCTTAAAAACACTAAAACACATTAAATGAGTTGAAATTTATATATTAAAGTGCTGATTTTGGCTAGGGTATCATTTAATGGGATAATTTAATTTATGGGCCAACTAACTTTGATCAAATCATTTCAAGTTAAAATGCCAATTTTGCACCTGGGTGCTCTGGATTGCTCTTTTCTATCAATTATTTTTTATGATATGTGTGTATTTATTATTTTATGTTGGCAACATCCTAAATGGGAATATGGTTCCAACACATCTGACATTGACTTCCAATTCCAATCTAGTTGAATTTTGGACCAATAACAAGGCATTCTGATCAATTTGAGTAATTTTTGCACAAAGTACTTAATCATGCTTAAGAGATAATAAAACCAAATTAGAGCCTAATTTAGAATTTCATAGAAACTTGTTAAATACTTGTTTTTAAAAATTAATATTGAATATCTACATCATTAGGTGACCTCATTTCTTGGGAAGACATCCCTAGGCCATAAATGCCACAAATATCAGCGTTATGGGTCTCCCATGCCTCATAATGACCCTCCATGCCTATTAAATGCCCCTTTTTCCAATGTCATGATGAGGATAATTATAGGTTTAATTTCAAAAAATTGAATTAATCCTCAACCATACATCTTCATCTCAAGATGTATGGTTCAAGTTGATTCTGAGCAATCTCAAAAATCTATAAATATAAGGTTTTACTTATTAAATTTTAAGCTATTTTAGTGCAAAGTTATTATTCTCAAATATATTCAAGAAGCTATCACATGCCAAAGTTATGATGCCAAAATATTGATTCAAGCCAAGCCAAAGCCACAAGGTTCCAAAGAGAAGAGGAGATAGCCAAGCCTCCTTTGATGAAGACTTCATGAGCACAAGCCGAGTAAGCCACTACAACAAGAATTTGAAGCATCCAAGGAAGGTCAAGGATTTTTGTTTTTCTTTACTTTTGAATTGTGTTTTTCATTTGTTTTTTTTATTAACCTCACCCTAGTAATTAGGCCTAGAGATGTATGCTAGTTAGTGTGTTTTTATCAATTTGTTTTCATTTTGGGACTAACATAATACTAATCACCTCTCTTGAGTCAAATTCCTAGTTCACACAATGGCACACCCAGTGGGACCAAACACATCCCACACATGAAGAGGATCATTATGCAACTTTAAAATATTCATTTGGATCATTAAAACTTTTACAATTTGATTTTCTATCTTTATTTTGCCATTTTTCTTTATCACAGGTTTACACAGTAACCATCACTACTTGAGTGAACCATCGATGGTAATTTTCAACCATTGTCAGTTAAGTATAACCATAATCAATTAGCATAAACATCACCAATTAGTAAAACCATCATCAATCTACATAAACATCTCTGGTTAGTATAACCATTACCGGTTAGTATAACCGTCGATGGTCACTATGTTTATTTTACATAAACTCGAGAGATCATTTTTCTAAGTTGGTTGTTTCATCTTCAAAAGTGCTTCTAAGCTAAACATCTTGCTAACATTTTTTTTGTAGGTTTTTCTTGAAAAATCATCAAAGCATGCTTAAATAGATCCTTTTAAACTTCTTTTAGGGTGTTTTAAAATGAATCAAACTTTTCATCTTGGTGCTTAAAGGAAAATAATTTAGAGTGATATTGCTTAAATCTTGTAGTTAGCTTTCAAAGTTACCAATTAAGACTAAGGGGTTAAAAAAATACCACCTAATTTTTCAAAATTGGTTCTTAAAATTGAACTTGTCTATTTTTTTGTATTCAATAGTTGTTTAATTATTTTTTGATTGGCAAAGAGAAGGATGTCATGTGTATGCTCTTCCATTTGTCCCCTTTAGGGAACCCTTGGAATAAAAAATGCCATCCTTATTACAAAAAGCCTTGTATAAGGCTTAGAAATAATGTCATCTAAAGCACTCCCCAGAAACTCATGAAAATTTGGGTGACCTTGAAAATGACCCTAAAGTCTTTTTATTAGTCTTTTATTTCATGCAAACGTAGCTTACGAGGGGAATGCCATTACCTCCCATGAGTTCTTTAGGGAAGCTTTGACCTGGTTTTTCATTTCCTAGCATTGACTTCATTTGGCTCCATATTGGAGTTGTACATGGGATGTAGTAGCACTTTATACATTGCGCTACACTGAGTGAATAACATGATGTAGTGGTTGAAAAAAGGACTAGACCTTTTTGCAACAAGCCAAGTGATACGGACCCAAAATCCATGCTTTTATTTTACATTTTTTGACACAAAAGTCATTATGTAATTGATTCCCCTAGAATGTTTAAAAGCTTGATAGTTTAGCCAACCCCACATTGCCATACCCTTGCTACAATTTAGATGATTATACTTAGAGTATTTTGGTCACTTTTTCTTGGTATATTTTGAGACTAAAACTTGTTTGTTTATTCATAAAGCCATGGCAAAATCACTTTGTTTATACGTCATTCTTTTATCTAAAGAGGAATTATGCTAGCTATTTTACACCACATTTGTCCCTTGAAATTTTTGTTAAAATTATTTATGTTTGTGCCAATTTGAGTTGTAGAGGGTAGTGTTATGCTACCAAAATTATATCAAACCATTTTTCCTTTTGAGTCTTTAAAACATAACATAGATCACATCATTCGAGCATGATTACACCGTTAGGCTTCTAAATTTGTTTCAAGACTAGTTTACCTTGTATCAAAAACTATTTTGTTTCAAACCATGTCATGCATACCATATGGACCTTTGTCTTGTGCCATCATGCTATCCAATATTGTCTATCTTGTTCAGTCAAATCCTAATTTTCAATATTGAGTTTTCAATTAACCTTGTCAAGTTTGGATTCAAATATTGATTGATTTCTATTTAGGCCTCAATTTATGGGGCTAATACATAGATCTTTCTCTTTTGGGTTTCATAACTTTAGTTAATCAATTACCCAAATTTGAAAACTATTGATGGTTTATTTGTTCAAAACCTATCCTAATCATTTTTTGTGCCTTTATTTAGGAGAACACAACCTTTCTCCAAAAGCCTTTTGCCTCATGCCTTATGCCAACTAATCATGTTTATGTTTGATTTTGTGTGTCGAGTTTATGTCAAAGTTATTTCCAAACTTTTTAGATTAAATCAAATCACATGATACGTTTATTTCAAGTCTATCTTTTGATGCCATTTGGACAAAAGTCCTAGTATAGCATGTTTGAACCTAGATTTTGACTCCACATTTGGATAAAATACCTAGCGACTCTTTTCCCTTTCCTAGTTTAGACCTTATTTGGAACACTTTGAGCTAGACATTTAACATGCCAATTTTTATTTAGATGCTTAAAATTTTTCGTGTATGACATTTTCCATTAGACATTTGATGTTAGAATATTTTATGAAAAGTCTTAACAAAAATCATTTTGGAGATACGACTCCACTTTCAGACCATATTGGAGATATAACTCCACCCCTTTGACCAAGTTTGACCAAGTTTGAAATATTTGTCCTTTAGATAGTTTTTTAGAGTTTATAGAACTCTAAGCCTTTTTATTTTAGAGCTTTCATTATTTACATAGATATGTCTAGCTACACTTATACTGGATTCACGTACAATCCAACTTATGATAGAATAGCCACACAAAATCCCACTAGGAACCCCTATAGAGAAAGATTTTCTAATGAGTTTTATTATTCTCCCTATAATACTCCATATGAGGAACATAATCAAAATCCACAAAATCCAAATTGAGATCTTGATTGGCATGAAGAGGATTTTGAGGAGGACTTTAAAGACCCAACTAGAGATAATGTTTTTTGGGATATGGATCCATACCCTCTTTACAATAATCAATATGTGAAACATAGTCAAGAACTAGCTTATGAGCCAACTCATGACTGGGGTGATATGATTTATGAGGAAGACTTAGATCCTTTGGTTTGTGTGAGAAATCAAGATCCATACTACCAAACCATTTCTATACTAGGACCTCATCCTTTGGCTTGTGTGAACAATCAAGCTCTATAATGCCCCTTCATCATTCTAAGACCTAGTCCTTTGGCTTGTGCAAGTAATCAAACCCCATAACACCCTATCATTACCATTTCAAGACTTCATCCTTGGTCTCATGTGAGTAATCATGTTCCCAAATGCCCTACCATTATCAAAACATAAGCCATTCCTCATCTAGAACCAATCCCATCCAAACCTCAACCAATCCAATCCTTCAAAGACCAAGCTATATTCAAAACTAGTATTTTTTAACTCATTGGAAACCAAGGCCAAGAGAACCAACTAGTCTGAGATGTTTCCATTGAATCAACCATTTGTGATAAGTTTACCTATGATGAATCACTTATTGATCCTATACCGGTTGTTGAGGAGTCTAACTCTGATGAGCTAGTCTTTGTTGAGTCACTTCTTAATGATTATAACAGCTTTTGGGTAAATCATTACCTCAACCATGTGTGTATTTTTTAATGTCCTCTTATTGAAAAGATAGTCTCTAAGGAGTTGTATCTTGACCTTTTTACCATCCTAGAGGAGTCCCACTCAGACAAAATAGTTTTTGTGGAGCCCATTATTCCATCATGGGTCATTACTTATCCAAAACCAAATATTCAACAAGACATCATTATAATAGAGTACCCATTAGATGAAGATTCAAAGTTAGAGTTAGGTTTTAATATTGGATTGAAATTATTTAACATCAAAATAAGAATCAACATTAGTCTTGACATCAGATTCAAAGTCTCTTGAGTTATAATTAGATTCAAAAGAAAATATGTTTGTGGCTGTTACAACATTTGTTATGCATACCTCACAGATCAATTTGAATACATTTGTGATCCTTATACATTTTTTGAGGATGAGTAATTCAACATTGACACAAGTTATCCTAGTATCTTATACAAGGATTGTGATTCCAACACCCATTCCATTACCATTCCACATGCCATTACCATAAACCAAAATAGCCATATTATTAACATTTTATCTCCCATAAGTGTCAATTGAGATTGATAGAATCACACTTTTTTGAATTGAATCCATGGTGGCATATCATTTGAAGAAGAAAAAGGAGGCCAAGACCACATTCATGTAGCAGAAGAACACTCTCTTAGTGAAACATTTTCAAAGGTGCTAGTATACAATCAAAGTTCCAACTCAACATCTTCTAGTGAAGATTTTTTGAAAGCACTAAAAGAAAATCAAATTCAAAAGCCAATGTTCATTAGTGAAACCTTCTCAGAGGTGCTATAAGACAATCAAGACAATATCATTGGTGAAAACCTATTGAGCACTAATAGTTGAGCACAAAATTTCTTCACTACATGATGAAGAGAAAATCAAAGATCAAATCAAAATAACTTCCTATCTATAACCTAATCAGATGGTAGCTACTCTTAGGCTCAAACAATAGATAAATCTGATGGTCTAATCAAGAGAACATGTCTCTGGCCTTGCCACAAATAAAATTATGTTAAATTTGACATCATCAACATTACATGTGACTAAAATTCCTGATCTTTATTTGTTTCCCCACCATTATACATTCCATTATCATCTACCATTCCATTTCACAATCAAACCTATTGTTTATTATTTATCCTTGTTTACCATCCATGGTTGGACTTTCCTTTGTAGAGGCTATAAACATACTTTGTCTTGATGTTTGAAGGAATCAAAATTAATGACCAATGAAGATCACAACAACATTCTCATAATCCAAATTTGTAGGCATTTCTTGATGGAGTAACTATTTAGATGAGGTGTGGGATAGAAATTAACATGATCAAATATTATATTTGTATCATTTTTTGATTAATATGTGCATCTCCACATTAGTAGGAATAATATAAGCAAAACCCACACCTAGGACAAAAAATGTACCATACCATTTCATTGCCATGCCATTGCCATTGTTACATATCCTTTTGCCATTATCACATATCCCAAATAATCACCTTCTCACTTGGGGGCAACCCTCTTACCATTTTAACCCAATTATCAAACCATCATTATCATAAGAAACACCATACTATCCTATCATTCCATTCCTATCTAGACTAAATCTTGGTTTTAGTCATCCTACCCAATCCTATTTTGATTTTGGTTCATTTGGTTCTTCCTGTACCTTTTGTGAGAGGATTTCAATCAAGTTTCAACAATCAATCCAATCCATGTTTCAATGATAGTCTATGAAATTAGTGTGACAGTTTATCTAGCAAGATATCTTTTATCCTATCAAGTTTGTTTATGTGAGGCTGATTATAGCTACTTATGGGCAAATCAGTGTCTCCCTAGTTTTTCTACTAATTATAACCACATATAGGAAAATTAGTATCATTAACCTATGTCATTTTATCTTAGTTATGACAGCCTATGGGAAAACTAGGGGAAACACTTGTTTACCATGAATTACCACATCACATTTCCATTATTGTTTTCATTTGACTAGCCATTTGCCAGATTTGAGAACTTATTAGGACCTAGTTGGGTTTTCCCTACCTTTTGTGTGGATAGAATTACTATAAATTGATTTCATTTTTAGGACTATGTAGGTCATGCTCAATTCATGTTGAGGTCACCTCAGTCCCCCTTTCTATAAGCTCTTACTATTTTATGAGCAACCTAAGCCAAACACTCTCATCATTTTGTGAGTAGGTATCTTGTCATTCTCTAATGAGTTAAGATACCTCAAAATTATAAAAGCATTCATAAAATTTCAAAAATCCAAAAACATTTATGCTATTTAAGCCTAGTCAGTTATTCTCGATCCACTCTATTGTGGTAAATTCATTGTTAGGATGCTTTCTTTTGATTTTATTTTTAAGATTTTTGTTTGTTTATTTATTTCAAGTTGTTTGTCTTTTTGTGTGTTTTATTTGTTTGTTTGTCTTCTTGCTTGTTTGTTTGCTTTTATCACTATTACCTTGACTCAATATATATGTGTTCATTAGGTGATTCCTTGAGCACATTATTCTTGAGTCCATCCATATTCATACGTCAACATTTTCATCATGGTTTTTATCATTGGTGCATTATTTTTTATTGTTTATTGGATTGGGAGTAAGTCCTTATGCATATTTTGGCCAAGTATTCATGGTGTTCTATCATGAAGCCTACCATCACATGCTACAACAAAAATTAGCTTCAAGAAGGTCTAAAATAAATGGAGCCACATAGGTTTCTCCTTGGCACCTTGGAAAATCATCCCACCCTTGATCAAATCAACCCATTAACCATTATAGTTATATCATTACTAATCAGGATGAACATCTCCTCATTCGTAGGTAAAATTAAATCATTCATATTGATCAGTATTATTATTATATTCATATATTTAATCACTTTGCACCCACTCATATTTAATCTATAGTCTAGGTTATATCTTTGAGTTATGATTGCTAATCAGTCTTAATTGGGGCACAATCATCTTTAGCCAATCTAGGTCCTCTTAATGATTATAATCACCTATGGGTAAATCATTATTTTGACTTTTAATCTTGATTATAACCACCTTTGGGAAAATTATTATCCTTTTTACATCAATACATGCAATCATTTTATTATTTAGATTAATCTCAACCATGGGTTAATTCCACCTTTCTTCTTGTTTCTTTTCGAGGGACCGTCTATTAACAAATGTGATGACTACTCCCTCAAGGGTGCATCATCCTAGGATTTCCAAACACCATTTGGAGCTTTTTTCTTTAACCATCATATTATTTTTGGAATATAATCCTTTTCTCATTATTTGAGAATATATTACTTTGCCTAAAGTTTGCAACATCTTACCAAATAGGGGCAAATTGTAGACACCTAAAACTAGCCACCGATAACCTCTAACTAGGTTTTTAACCAATTTCTACCAAAGTGCACAATTTGGATTAAAAAAACTAAAATGCATTAAATGAGTTGAAATTTATATATTCAAGTGTCTATTTTGGCCAAAGTATCATTAAATGGGGTAGTGCAATTTATGGGCCAGTTAACTTTGATCAGATCATTTTGAGTCAAAATACCAATTTTGCACTTGGGTGCTCTAGATTGCTCTTTTATATCAAATTTATTGTACAAGATATGTGTATTTGTTATTTTATTTTGGAAACATCCTAAATGGGAATGTGGTTCTATGACATCTGACGTTGAATTTCAATTCTAATCCAATCAAATTTTGAGCAAATAACAAGGCATTGAGATCCATTTGAGTAATTTGTGCACAAAGTGCTTAATCATACTTAAGAGATAATTAAAAAAAATTAGAGCCTAATTAATAATTTCATGGAAACTTGTTGAATACTTATTTTTGGAAATAAATATTTAATATCTACATCATCAGGTGACCTCATTTCTTAGGAAGACATCCCTAGGCCATAAATGCCACAAATATCATGATTCATGCCTCCCATGCCTCTTAATTAATCCTTTATCACAAATATTGATGAGCCTATTTATGGATTTTAATTACATAATTGGATTAATCCTTAGCCACACATCTCAATCTTGAGATGGATGGTTTAGGTTAATTCTACCCATTTACAAAAATCTATAAATAGGAGGCCTTGCCTATTGAATTTTAAGCTATTTTGGTGAAAAGTTATTATGATAAAATATCTTTAAGAAGCTCTCACATGCTAAATTTATGATTCCAAAATATTGAGCTAAGCCAAGCCAAATCCACAAGGTGCTAAGGAGAAAATGAGATAGCCAAGCCTCTTTTGATGAAGACTTCATGAGCACAAGCTGAACAAGCCACTACAAAAAGCATTTGAAGCATACAAGGAAGGTGAAGGATTCTTGTTTTTATTTAATTTTTAGTTGTGTTTTTCATTTATTTTTGTTAGTGTGTTTTTATCAATTTGTTTTCATTTTGGGATTAACACAATACTAATCACCTCTCTTGAGTCAAATTTCTAGTTCACACCACTAAATGATAACATCCCAAAGCTGTGAGTAATTTTGATATTTGTTGTTAAATACTTCTGTATCAAACATAGTGTCCTTAAACTCTATGGGATACTTATTTGAGAATGTAAAGAGAGGTTTAGTTCCCCATGATGACCTTGATGAGGATGTCATGGCTTATACAAATTAGATGACATAATTTGTTACGCAATGTATTCTTCCTTCAACTCTTAGCTAAATCACTACTGTATTCAAGGAATAATTAAAACACAAGTAGAGGTGCATGGTTGCTATTAGGAAGGAAAATAATTCAATCATAAGTTAACTTGAATACACAACAATGGTGGTAGTAGTTGTGTATAAACTATATAATATCTTGCATTGAATGTTAGTTCGTGCATCATAAAAAATACAACATTCACTTGGCTTTAATTTTAAATTCATCAGCTTGGGTTAGTGGGGGCCTTTACTAATGTGAATAGGAAATATTTTATCTTAGGAAGGCATAGTTAAAAGTGAAGGTACTTAGATTAATATCAAGGGAAAAAATGTTTGGGTCAATGCTGATGGACTATTTGTTTCAGACAAAATGTCCATGAGAATTTCTCGAAGGAAATGTATCATCATGGTGAGATATCTAAAACATTTATTCTATAGGGTTAATATTCATAGTTAAAGGACATTTTCAATTTCCTTGAAGGTTATTTTGGTCTGAAGGGTCTACTTCATAGGGCACTTTGGTCTATGACACAAGTCCCAAAGGGTCTACTTCAAAATCCTTGAAGGGTACTTTTGATATCTTGAAAGGGTATTTTTGTATGGTTTAGGGGGCACTTCAAAAGTTATAAAGGGTATGTGCCTCTAACTTGGAGGGTATAATTCTCTTAGGTACCATGTTTGAAGGGAATTGGGATAAAGATTGAAGTTTTGAGAAAAGGTTTTGAAGGGTTTGTAGCCATGTTGGAGGGTACTTTAACCTAAGTTTGAAGCATATGTCTAGGGGAGATTGAAGGGTAGGTACCCTACAAGAGTTATTTTAGGATTTGTGTATCAGATAAAAGGCCCAAAATAAAAGGTTTAAAGGAATAAGGCAAGGGTACATAACAAAAGTTCTGAAGAAAAAGGATGAAGGGTATTTCCAAATATTTCAAAGGGCACTTCTGTACACATAAGGGACCTTTTCAAAAAGCTCAAAGGGTAGCTTTGGAAAAATCCAAAGGGTAAGTTTAGGAGTTTCGAAAGGGAAGTGTCCTTCATAATAATTTCTTTGGATATTTTGTATTGGACAAAAATGCCCAAAACAAAAGTTTCAAAGAAATGACTAAAGGGTCCCAAAGGAAGTTTTGAAGGAATAGTCCAAAGGGTAATTCTAAATGTTTGAAATGCCAAATGGATTTTTCAAGGGACCTGAAGGGTATGTGCCCTTTGAGATATGGCTAAAGGGGAGTGGAAATGTCAAATATGGAAAGGCCAAAGGGTCGGCTGGGAAGGTCCTGAATGGTCCATGGGAAAGACTTTGAAGGATCAACTTTATGGCAATGAGTGTTTTAAGGGTATACTTTGTAAAGGTTAAAAAATTGGTTTGATTTCTCAAAGGGTAGTGACATACACTTAAGGGTTACTTCCAAAATATTAAAGGGTATGTTATAGGAAATGATATGTTCAGGTGTGTCGGGCATGAGGGGTGAAAATTGTTTTAGATGAAATGTTTGAAGGATTTGAATAAGAAGGGCAAAGAGGGGACAAAATCCAAAGGGAAAAATGCCAAAGGTAATTCATTTCTAATGGCAATATGAAGGGTCTACTTCATGAGACATTGGTTCATGACAAAGTCCTGAAGGGTCTACTTCTAAAAGATCCAAAAAGGTAAATCCAAGTCCATAAAGATATAATGTGTCAATGCTACCCTACCAAAATCAAAGACCATATTCAAAAAAAAAGAAAGTGGGTCCCTATTTTCTATGAAAGAGGGGGGTGTTGAGTACAATAGGTTTGAGAATATATCTTAAAAAGACTTATATCTATTAGTGCCTTTTCAATTTACACTCCTTTGCTAATTATCTCATTAAATGTGTTGGCATAATGAAGTCTCATATTGTTTTCAACTTCAACATTTAGGTTTTATGTGAAAATACCTTCTAATTATTTATCTATAAAATTATACAAAAAGTTACTAGCTAGGGATATCCACCTTTGTAAATATGTCAAGAAAATTTCTCCTCCTTACTAATTGGCATTGCATAAATCTACCATTGTTAACTCATGCTCTATTTTATAGGAGAAGTGTTTGAATTTTTTTTTGATAAATCATCAAAAATGGTTATCAAACTTTTTAGTAGTTTTAGAATCCACTCCAAATCTTGTCCACCCAAACTACATGGAAACAAGCGAAGTAAATATACACTGTTGTATGCTACTTCTTGACATGTGATGAAGAAAGCCTATACATGTTCTATTGGGTCACCTTTCCCTTTTTACTTATTAAATTTTGGTATTTCAAAATGAGGTGGGAAAGGTACCTAGAGAAAGCTAAGATCAAATGGATAAAGGTATATATCATCAAATTTTTACTTCTTGGGCACTTGTCTACCTGCTTGAAGACTAGAAATAATTTCCTTCATTGTATTCCATTCTTGGATATTAGGATCATTTTACGCTAAAAGAAAGGTAATTTGTTATGTTTGATGGCCTTGGTTGGTAGAAGCATAAGTAGAAATGGTTCTTATTTGTGCGGTTCTCTTAGGGACATTAAACCTATAACTTATATTTATATTTTGATGAGGGATTTGCTGGTGGTTCAGATTAGGATTGGAATAGGTAATGCATTACTAGTTTTGAGGAAACTACTATTGGAATTTGTGAGGGTTTTATTATTTATAAATGTATGAGATCTACTATTGGTTTAGAGGAATTAAGTGTTGGTTTTGAGGAACTTACTGTTGGTTCACTAGAAGGCATTATTATTGTGAATTAAAAGTAGGTAATGTGCATTAGGAACCTCTCAACACTTGCTATGGTGGTGGATTATTGGTAACTTGTTGTATTTGGATTGGCACTTGCTGTGTTTGGATTGGTACTTATTTAATTTTAATTAGCACTTGTTGTATTTGGATTGGCACTTGTTGAATTTGGATTGATACTTATTTCGTTTAGGTTGTAACTTTTTGTACATTGGAAAGGATCTCTTGGTGGTTAAAAAAGGTATACTGCATATCAAGTGGAAATTATTGCATGGCATCCATTAGAAATAAGTGGAACTTATTGCTAAGAGGTCTTCATTAGATATAACATTATTTATGGGTTGTTATGGTTGCTCAAGTAATTGGTTTTGGTCTACAAATATGGTGTTATTAAATGTCATTGACTCTAAATGAGTAATTAAATTAGAAACAAGTCGATTGACATATCATTGGCTATTTTTTTGTATTCTGGAGGCAATAACTTGCTCATGTTGAGATGGGTCAACAAGTTGTTCTTTTCTTTTACTAAATGATGTAATGGCTAGATTTTTACTTTGAATAATGGGCCAACTTTGGATAATAGATACTTATTAAGGTAACTCTTCTATGTGAACAAGACTATGTAATTTGTCCATGGCAATATCAGGTGGGAGCTTGACCCCAAATTCTAATAGTCTTAGAAGTTGTTCATTGTTATCTTCAATGATTTGTTGTTTGAATTGACCTTGAATAGTTCTAATAATAGGAGGGAGGTATTCAAACACCATAGGGTGGTACTAACTATCTTCATTGTACTCATAATTTTAAAGGTATCCTGAGGGATCATATAATTCTTCCTCAAAGCTAGGTCCATAAGAGGGCCCACTTCATGTGTACCTAGGCATGGTTCAAGTGGATTTTAACTAGAGAATGGTTTGGTCCTTAGTAGGTTTTTGACATGATTAGTTTGGAATTTTAGAACAAGGTCAATGGTTTAAAATCTATAAATTATCTTGTCATAATAAAATTGAAGTTTGGATCCAAAATGAAACTAAAATAATACATAATAACCTTGTCACTTGGAATTATTTTGAAAAGGGTGTAATCTTGGTTTGGTTTTTGATATTAATTTTAAATGAAATTGGAAATAAGGTCAAATGGTTTAAAATATATAAGATTGATTCTACACAAGAAAATACAAGTCTAAATCAGAAATGGAATGGGTAACATAATAGTACCAAATGAGACAAAGCTAGGTTTCAATTGGTACACATAACATTACAATATGTATAAGGTTGGTTTTGGAACAATTTGACAGTGTAACACCTTAGTGTGTAGATGTGTAAGGATGTGTTTTGGAACATTTATTTATAGGACATGGTGTATTTATTTTAAAATGAGGTTGTGAATATAACATAAGTTTCAACAAATTACTCAAGTAATCATTTATAAATTGACATAGGTTATGAGATAGTCACTAAAGCCTTTTGATAAACTTTCCTTTGAGAGGATAAAATTTATGGGTTCATTAAATAAGTTATTAAAATTATTGGTAGGGTTTTTAAGCTCCTCTTCTCTCAAAGGTCTATATTGAAAGGTGGTATTTGGGGGAAGTTACTTTTACATCCCTACATCAATGAGTTATCCATGGTAAATGTGGTTTTTAATCTAAGTTTTGGATTGGCAAACTAGATGGTCTTGTTATACCTTACAGTATGTGGGCACTTTAGAATAATCCATTAAATATATATGAGATATTATGAGCTATTTTCCAAAGGGTCTAGTCCCTTTGAAACCACTTTAGCCATTGGGGTCTTAGTGAAGTGCTACCAGTGCAATAAGGCTATGAAGAACCACTGATTAAGATAATATTGGTATGACCGCAATTTATATACCCCATTAGATAATGAGGTTGGTACGATGCTAGGATGTTACTTATTATTTCAATGCACCCCTAAAGACTAGTGGGAAGGCTATGAACTCCACCCCATGAAGTCAAAAAATATAAAAATGGAAAAATATGTTTCATTTCTAATTTTTAAGATCCCATAGATGGGCAAGAGAAGAGCATACTTTTAAAATGAGTTTTTTGGGTAAGGAAATCAAACAGTAAACCAACATGTTTTTGGCCACCCAATTTCCTTAAAGGGGGAAAGGGGAGAAAATATGCATAATATATTTACATAAATAAAAACATAATAAATAAATCACTTAGGCTAAAAATAGAAATTATGCACTCTTAAGAGCCAAGTCAAATGTGTCTTTTCATTTTTAAAATCCAAATAGAAATGTGATTGAAGTTTATATTTGGTTAGTTGTAAAATAAATTTTAAAAATACATAAAAACATGTAATAAATATAGTTAGGCAATAAAACAAAAGATTGGCCACCTAAGGAAAATAATTTCAAAAGCTTTAAGGTCTCGAGAATTCAACACAGGTCAACTTCACCATTTAGTAGGGTAAGTTCACGATTTGGCAGGGTGAGTTTGTATACATATAATAATTTCAAAATTTTATCAATTACTAATGCTATTTTTCTTATAGGAACCCATTGAATCTCAATCTATTTAAGTGCATGCCTTAAGGGGTGCACCAATAAAGGGGTGGGTAGACCATTGGTACTTCATAGGATATTTGTCCCTTTTTCCACTTGTTACCTACACACTTGTCTCTTGAAAACCATTACCCTAAGATTTTTATTCTATATTGTATACTCCTATAGTCATTTTACAACTTCATTTTCTCTTTCCATAACTATTGGCCATATTTGGCCAACATACTAAGCATGTGCTTAGTTGTTAAAGATTTTGAGGTAGTTTTCTTGATTGATCAAATGGTTAAACAAGGTTTGGATGGTTTGAGTGGACTAGAGAGACCATGAATCTCAAAAGATTTAAAATAAGTTTTGTTCCACTTGAAATATAATTTATCAATTCTAAATACTAGTCCAAAATTGTAGAGACCCTATAGAGTGCTCTAGATAAGCATGGAAGCTCATGGTATCCATGTGGTCTACTCACTATCTAGAACTTGTCTAAACATTTGGATATGGTGTCAAAGAATCTAAAGAATACATATTCATGGCACTATATCTTACATGTATGGATCAGTCAAGAAGAAAAAATCACATGGGTATATTCATTTTGGAGCCTAGTTCGTATGTGCCAAGTTTCCACTCATACGCTATAGCACAATGAAAGATATGCATTGGAAAATTTGGATCCTAATAAAAAATTTGCTAAGTTTCCATACTTAGCCATTTTTGTGTAGACCGTCATCAAGATGTCATGTAGTGTCACATAAAATAGTCAACTTTAACATTTTACAGAAGCACATGGAAATCTCTAATGGTTGGTGGATCATAAGTGTTTTTTATTTTTGACATTAGGTCTATTATTTACAAATTTGGTGCCTCCATGATCTTTGCACTTCCAAATATAAAATTAAAAAGTTGGTTAGAAATGACACATGTTTGTGCATAAGTTAATTTCAAGCTCTAAGAAATAGCCATTAGAATTCAAATAGTGGGCTTGAACAAATTGAATGGCATGTGTTTTATCATGCCAAAGAGATCAATGGGAAAGGTGTAGGTCAATTGGTCAACAAATCCCATGAACCAATGAGAGATTGAGCTTAGGGTGGTGGGTCTCAAATGATCTATGGTCCACATTTAATTGAATCTCATTAGAGTGAAATAGAGTCAAAGGGTTAGTGACCTAGGTTGATTTCGTATAACTAATAATAAAGAGGTGATTCAAGATGTCTCAATGAAAGTTGGTAAAACATGAATGGACTTGACTTGATAAGCAAATAAAAGAGATGAAATCAAACCTGACCCAGTGTAGTCATATAAAATGTGAAAATTGGTAACTTGAGTGTGGCTAATGACACTCAATCCATAGGTCTCTCTTGATTTCTCTCATGATACTCATAAGCATATTTTCAATAATTCCAAATCATCTATGGCCTTTTAGACTTGATCCCAGCTCAACCAGACTACTCTTTTCATGACAAATCTATCCCTTTAGGCCCTGTTAGCTTAGGACCATAGTGACCAACTTGGACTATAACATCAGGCCCTCTAGTGTCAACTTTTGGTGATTCTCTCCAAGTAAAATTTTGCCTCCAATGATCAGTTCCTTTTGGTTCTTATCCCTCTTCTTATCGGCATAATGTGAACACATTTAACCCATGACCAATAAATCCCTATCAAATCCCATTTAAATTTCATTTAAAAAAGGGTTGGAAAATATCACGAAGTAAGTAAGAATACAAGAAAGAATACTCATAAAATCTTCTCTATTCTTTGTATACAAATAAACAACACTAATACAAACTTATTCAAATCCTTATGCTAATCTCTAACTAGTTCAACACACCTAGTTTTAGCATTTGTATCTTTATACATACTATTACACAAAACACATCAAGTGGGAGAACTATATATGGCTTGATCCCTCTTCAGAGTATTGGTATATAGGCATTATGCCCACACAAGGGGTGTGTATACATGTTTAGTGCATATTACACAAACTAACCCCCCATATTTCCCAAAGTTTGTTAGAGCATATTGGAGTCTAGGGTTTTAAGACTAAATCAACTCTATAGGGAGTTCCACAAACATCCAATAGTCAAAATTTCATAGGTAGGCTCACATGGACACAATGAACAAAACCCAAAAAGATTAGAATTATTGGACAATAGTGGCAAAAGAGGACTATAACATTAGACCCCATGGTATCCTATTTTGGTGATCCTATCCAATCATAAAACCAAGTCCAAATCCTAATTTATGATAGTGTCGCAGTCCTTCATAGTGAATTTTAGACCTTATAACAACCATCTTAGTTAGTTTCTAGCTAAGTATAATTTTCTCTCCCTTATTATTATTTTTAGAAAGATTCAAATTATAGTCAAAATTATATAAATCAATAGCTTAATTATTGCATATTTATTTACTAATTTTATTACTCTAGACCTTTAACTAAATTAGGAATAATACACCAATATTCTTAAAATAGTTAAATCATTTGGTTAACCTGACTTACTTCATTTGTGTATAAAAACCCTAGGGTAAAATTTCCTACTAATTTTTCTTATATTTTTCTAATTTTTTAATTACATAATAAAATCATAAATTAGAATTAAAATTTAAAATTTTGTAGTAATTTTAAAATAATTTTCTTTAAAACCCTAGTTGTCCATAGTAGGTCCTAGTATTTTCTCAGTATTTTTCTTATATTTTTTTTGATTTTTTACTTACATATTTAAATTATAAATTTGCATCAAATTTCAAAATTTCATAGTAATTTTGAAATAATTTTCTTTAAAACCTAGTTTCATGTAGTAGCTCCTATTTGCTTCTTGAGGTATCACCTTACATCTAAAATTAGATTTAAAAAATGGATCTCACTTATTTTCAAATATTTATTGCATTTTTAGTAAATAATAAGGAGACCATACTTGGCCCTATCATGTACTTGAATGATGAAGCTTACTATATGTTAGTACAAAGCTTCATTATTTATATTTGACGCTTAATTTTCATAATATGGGATGATATTAAGAGAGTTATGGTTAAACATGTTAAGATACCTCTTGCCTCACTTCCCTTGGAGCCTTTATCCCATGTAGAGTTGTGTTTCATGGCCCATTTTTCTCTTCCCCAGGTCACTACCCATCACCAAAGAGCCTATTTGACACCCTTTATCCCTCCACCACTTTGACCTATTGATTATCTTCACTCTCCTCCCATAGCTACTACTAGTCCTATATGGATAGTAGATAATGCAATTAGAGATATTAATCAATGTGCTACCATGCCTTACCCACCTAGTCAAGGCCTCACCACCCTCCTATTCATTCCCATACTAGGCCCAACCCACCCACACAAGTATATCCACACAAGGCATATGATATTGTTGATCAATTGAGAAACACACCAACTAATATTTTCATGTTAGAACTACTTCAAAAATCCAATGTGTTCAAGGACATTCTTTATCAAGCATTTAATCAAACTTCTATGCCCATTAATTTAGAGTCTTCTTATTTTGTAGTGGTCAACATGTTAAAAATATAAAAGATGATATTTATTTTGACTACAAGGACATGCCATCTCAGATAGTTATTGATCAAAATTTACCACTATTCATATAAGTTCAAGTCAAAACCAACACAGTGAAGAGAGTTCTAGTTGATAGTGGTTATAGAATTAATATATTTAATATTAAATTCTTATAGACCATGGACATAGATATGGAATCCATGCAAAAATCATATAAGAATATTAGAGGGCTTGATGATATACCATGATAGACATTCGGCACCATTAACTTGGATATAATGTTAGAGCCAAAAACCCTCTCTACATAGTTTCAGGTCATGCCAGGTCCTCTTCATTATAATATTTTACTTTGATGACCTTAGATATATGCCATGGGGCATTTCCTTATACTCTTCATTAATGTGTTAAGTTTTTCAATGAATGATACGTATACACATGCCCAACAGATAACCAACCATTTAGATATTGTCAGATTACAGAGTCATCTTTGACTATTTCACCAAATGGGACACCTAATATCATAGTTAAATCACCACCTCATTGCATTTTTCTTGATTAGATACATACATATTAGGTAGGAGAGACTAGCACATCTCACACTCCTCCACTTACAGTTGTGTCCTCAACTCTAGATATTTAACTAGTCATAGCAGTTTTAACCATTCAAGCTACTCCATCGGTCATGGTTCCTACATTGGTTATAATTATACATTCACTGATAATAGTTCAAATAGTACCAAATAGTTATACAAATATAGTTACTCTATCAATTATAAATACTCTCACAATACCACTATCTTCTAATACTATAGTTGATGAGACTCCCATATCATAGCTACCCCTTGTGGTAAACTCTAAGTTACCATATTTACATGGTGTTGATAAATATTCCTAGGCTACTTTAGATGATGATACGACACCCACACTCATAGATGACTATTTGTGTGGATTCAAATTTACACTAGTTGGCCCAAGAGAGTACTAAGATGACTCTAGATCTCTCATTACACATCCTATATCGCTCTTAGCATCTTTCATTACACGCTCAAGATATAATCCAAATTCATGGCCATAGACAATTCACTTGGTACATACATTTCACATGGTTACCTCTATAGATATATAGCCAATCATTCAGAATCAGGCAAGGAGTACACAACATCAACCATAGATTCTACTATAAATGTTACTTGATCATAGATTAATCACACTACCTATAGTATGACATAGATATATTAGTAGATTATCATAGTAGGATGGTCACCCATTTATCTTTTTCATTGGATTACATGCCATGATATGAACTCATGTATAACTTTATAGTAGAGATTGGATAAACTACAGGTTCAAGGTATTATTTAGATTACACCATCACCAACACCAGCTTCACCACTTCCACCAAAGCCATCTATTACTAGAGTTAAACATCCCAAAGGGGACTCAACATATTTAATACCAAAGCGACCTTTAGTTTACCATTGATAGGATGACACCATTATGAGTGAAAGATCTCTAACTACGCACACAACATAGATCTTACTGACACCTGAGGAGATAGCCACCATGCATACAACATCTATGGCATATGATGATACTTATGATGATGATCTTGAGGCATTTGATAATGTCCATGATCCTTTCCTCCATCTACATCCCTAATGATCTCCATATTTGGACCCTTTACCCCTTCCATCCTAGTCTTTTACATCATTGAGTACATATTGCTTATTTTAAATTACTTGTACATAGTTTATTTTTACTTACTTATACATAGTTTCTTTTTTATTTCTTATACATAGCTTCTCGTCAATATCTTGTACATAATTTCCTTATGATTAATTGTCAATATATTATTATCAAAATATCAAAAACAATATAACATTTCAAAATACAAGAACATTCAAATATTTAAAAACATCAAAAATAGTTTGATTATATGTATTATCCATGCTTTACATTTCTACTATATGCTAGACTTACATTTTCTATTCTATGATTTCCTTTTCAATTTATCTACATTACCATGCTTCACTTGATCTTCTTTATGTGTGTGCAGTGACATCTATATCCTTGATCACTTCACTCTATCCATTAAGGGGGCATCCTGATTCTACATCCAAGACACACATTGATAGACATACCCACTGGGGGAATATTCTACATGACTACACCATCTAGGTTATGTCATTCCTACACCACACACTCTAGTTATCATGTTGATGTACATTATTTACTAGCTTACATAGATTACTATATCAAAATCTCACTAGTATATAACACTTGTGTATTTATTAGCATATACCTAGTCTTGTACTACATGTCTTGCATACTTTCACTTCTTACTTTGATTAGTTATATTTGATTGTATTTCCAGTATTACATGTTTTCCTTCCTTGCTTTTCATAACTAGATGTGATTACATTTCTTAGTTTCTATTTTGTCTCCTGTATGTACCTTAGGATATTTGACAATGTCTTTTGATTTTATTCTTGTGTATTCCTTAGGACAATTTCCAATGTACTTTGATTGTACTCTTCTATGTGATTGTGGATTTCACACCAACCTTGCTTATTTATAATTGTGTGTGTATGTGGCATTTGAACATGCTTTGTATGTTTGCTTTCTAGTTTGAGTGACATGTGCCCATGTCCCTTGTTTGCTTGCCCCCTTGGTCACTCTTATCTACTTCTTACTTCTTGCCTTGTATGCTTGTTGCTTGATTGCTTCCTAATTGATTGCAATGCCATGATCCACATTATACATTATCTTGATTTATTAAATGTCATGATGGACATCATGCTTCATCCATCTATGACAACTAACAACTAACAACTAAAAACTAACCAGACTTCTAGTTTGAGTTCATTATATTGCACATGCTATTACATTATTATATATATTTAGGCATACCCCTATTGATCTAACAATCTCTCATTACAAACCATGCTATATCTTGAGATATCTTATCGATTATCATTGTTATATCATGTATCTTTATAGCATAACACACTTGTAGGGCCCTTTCTTCTAAGGGTGGCCATTTTAAGGTCTTCATTCCTACCCTCAAAAGAGGGGGAAATAAACAAGGGCTTTGTCATAGAGATCATAGCTCCTAAAAGTTAAAAAATCAACATTTAGAACACCTAAAAGAACAACCAAACATCAAACTAGTTATAATAGACTAGGTAGATAGTGAAAATGTTAGAACAG
Source organism: Torreya grandis (assembly GCA_037957365.1). Taxonomy (NCBI): domain Eukaryota; kingdom Viridiplantae; phylum Streptophyta; class Pinopsida; order Cupressales; family Taxaceae; genus Torreya; species Torreya grandis. The sequence continues at coordinate 469,415 of JARHVA010001773.1, forward strand.
TTATTAGATTTAGCCTAGGATAATAGTGCCAATATTGGACTACAACTCTGGACCCTCTAGTGTCCATTTTTTGTGCTCCTATAAAAAAACTAGACTTTCTAGAAGTAGAAAAGTAGGTTCAACTACAATGTTGCACATTCAAACTAGTTCAAAATCAATAGTTTCTAGTACACTTTTACTTAGAAAATCTAGATGTAGGGGGCACCATGCATACCATGGTGTCTCTTGCTTCCAGTTTTAGATACGGTAGTTGGTATAACTTCCAGATTAGAATCCATGTTTTAGACACCAGTGATTGGGGCCGATGTACACTACACATTTTTTTTTGAGTTTAGTATATTACCCAAGCATTCTCAGTAGTTATGTGCCTTATTCCATCTACATATGGTTAAAATCATTTTGGAGTGGCTTTCATATAAGCCTAATCTCTACATTTTTAAGTGGCTTCCACATAAAATTATACCCTAGTTTTAGAGTGGCTTTCATACATACCTAATCTCCACCTTTTCTGAGTTGGCCAAGAGTGGCTTAGTATCCAACACACATTTGGGTATTGATGCCACATTGTTAGATTACAGAGAATTCATAGGCTTCAAGAGCCATCCCATATGACACACATTCATACTGGTATTAGTTAATGGCTTCATTTCATGGGGCAATGATGGAACCAAAGGGACAACCTTTATATTCTTGAGCCACCTAGTTAGAGGTATTTAACACATAATCCAAAAATCAATTAGCACATGCATGTTCACCTAACTTCACTCAGTAGGCAATGATGGATCTACAAGGCCAAACTTTGCATTCTTGAGACACTTCTAGGGAATTGAGCACTTAGTTTCATTCATGATATTACTCTTGGTACAATGTCATCTTTTATTACTCAACATCACCCAACATTGCTCATCATCACAATAGGTTTTGTATTGGTTTTCATAACCAATAAGGTGTATTCATTCCTTTATCTTCCTCTTTTCTACCAAACTTTATACGTTATTATTTTAGATATAGCGTATCTAGTAAAAAATGATCTACTCTTTATTTTCTTTTGAAAATTTACACTTCACAACATGATCTCTGTATGCACACCCAACATCACATAGTTTCATGAGCTTCACCCTTAAAGGTAATTTTAGGTATGCTTTCTATTTTTCATTTATCCTAGTATTTTGCTTTGTTACATCACTAGAATAAAGGGGAGGAAAATGTGGTCATATAGAATGTGAAAATTGGTAATTTGAGTGTGGCTAATGACACCCAACCCATATGTCTCTCTTGATTACTCTCATGACCCTTGTAGGTATATTTTTAATGATTCCCAATCATTTATGGCCTTTCAGACATAATCCTAGCTTATCTAGACTATTATTTCCATGATAAATCTATACCTTAGGTCCTATTAGCTCAAGACTATAACAACCAAATTATAATATAGCACTAGGCCCTCTAGTGTCCACTTCATTACTCTTATCCAAGTACATTTTTTCTTCTAATGGTCAGTTAATTTTGGTTATTATCCCTCTTCTTGTTAGCCTAATGTGAGCACATTTAACCCATGACCAATAAATCCATATAAAATCCCATTCAAAGTTCATTTAGAAAGGGTTAGAATATATCACAAAGTAAGCTAGAATACAAGAAAGACTACTCAGGCAATCTTCCCTATTCTCTACATACAGCTAGCCAGTATTACTACATGCTTATTCAAATCCTTACATTAGTCCCTAACCATCTAAAGCACACCCAATTTTAGTATTTTCATCTTCATACATACTATTACACAAAACATATCAAGTGAGAGAATTACATATGGCTTGATCCCTCTTTAGAGTATTGGTATGTAGATAGCATGCCCACACAAGGGGTATGGATACATGTTTAGTGCATATTATACACACTAACCCCCCCTCTTTCCCAAATTTTATCAAAACATATTGAAGTCTAGGTTTTTAAGATTAAATCAGATTGATAGAGAGTTATGTGAACATCCAACAGTCAAAATTTCATAGTCAAGCTCACACAAACACAATGAACAAAACCTAGAAAGCTCAGATATTGTAAACAACAATGATAGAAGAAGATTATAGCACCAAACCATAGGGTATTCTATTTCAACACTCCTATCCAATCATAAAATGAAGTCTATATCTTAATTTATGATAGTGCCCTAGTCCTACATAATGAATTTTAGACCCTACAATAGTCATCTCAGTTAGTTTCCAGCCAAGCCTTATTTTCTCTCCCTTATTACTATTTTTAGAATGATTAAAATTATAGTCAAAATTATACAAATTAATAGCTTAGTTATTTCATATTTATTTACTAATTTTATTACTCTAGACCCTTAACTAAATTAGGAATAATACACCAATATTCTTGAAATAGTTAAATCACCTGATTTGGTAGAAAAAGCAAAGGAAAGAATCTCGATATAGAATCAAAAAAAGTGCCACCTATATATAAAACTATAAGAAAACTAATATACTTAAATTGGTTTTCACCTATAGTTATATCAGTCTAAGATCCAAGGCATAAGAATAAATATGTGATTGGTGAGGAGATCATCCCAAGTCACGCCATCGACAAACCATTGTTCAAGACAGGCATGATGTGTCTCATATAGGTACATTGATTTTATCTTCTTGATGAGATCTAGAAAAGATCAATAGATCAAAATTTGGGGATATGGAAAGTATTTGGAGCATTTACTTCTAACCAAGTCATGACTTGCCACTTTTGGTAAACTCTTGTCTTCTTTTGTAGCTTGCTTGAAATAGAATGATTTGGAGGCTATCTGGGCAAATTAAATATCTTGCTTATAATGACCTATTCTAATTAGACCAAAAGCTTGGTGAAATGTATCTTAGAGATGACAACTTATTATGATCATGAATAATGTGATTTTCCTCTCCTCTTCCCCCTTCTCCTATATGAACCCTTTCTCTTTATTTTGAAAGCATCTCTTGGGGACTTCAGATTGAAAACTTTATTTTTGAGGGATGGGACATTCCTTGAGATACTATAAAGTATACTCAACTTGATTAGGCTTGACCCTATAAAGTATTTTTAAGAACTACCTCTTAATGCAATAGGACTTTCTTTACCTATCTTTTACCTTAAATCTTTGTTTGACTACTTGTGCACTGTGGCATTGTGTAAAGGAGAATATTACTCATTCATGGTCCTTATTTTTTGAATTTTTAGAGGTTTTTCATTGATTTTTGTAGGTCTAGGTTAGTGTTCTAATCTAAACCTCTCTTATGAAATACTTATGTAAACTAGCTTGATATTAAGGTCATGTAAGCTAGTACCATCCTTTTCTAATCTAGTGTGGGTTTGAGCTTATGGGAGTTTTAATTTAAGTTTGATGCATCACCCTATTAATTTTATTAGGATCCCTTAATCTATTTCTAACTCTTTTATCATGAAGCATTAGGCTTAGTTTTAGTTTTAGGTGAGCATCAAAGATAAATCCAACCCACTTCAGAGGTTTAATCCCAATAAAGGTGACCCACAACCTGAGATTGTTCCCATTGTTTGACTAGGGTTTGAGTGAGGAGGCCTGAACAATCTCCTTGCTCAACTTAGGGTGAAATTCTAGTTGATAATAGTTTATAACATGCTCAATATTTACAAGGTCTAAATAAGGTGAAGAGTTTTGGTGTTCTATTCATCTAATTAGCCTTTGGAGGCACATCTATAAACATCAATGGAAACTTTGAGCTTTTAATTGGTTACAATAGTCTAGGTAAGCCTTCAAGCAAAATTTATCCACATTTGATCTCCTTTTATGAGTCTCTATGACTAGATTTAGGAAAAATTTCTACCCTCATCTAGTTGGTGAGCCTTATCACCAAGAAAATGGAGCATACTATTCATCTAATCATCCTTATCAGCCCCATAATGAGCATATCTATCCTTCATACTAACCTACTTACCCATCTAACCAACCTTCTATTATTACATACTTGTTGGCACTTAAAGCAAATATGTTGATATTAGAAGAAGTGATTAGAAAATGGGACTGAGAGCATGATGTGATCCCTTATCATATCATAAAGAGGATGAGGAAGTTAGTTCAAAGGTTGGCAAGTAAGTGAATGGTAGTTGGAGAAGAAGTTAAATATGGTGCTATCAATGATGATTTGCATGAGATGAAGACCTTAATCTAGTAGTGGGTAGATAGATTAGTAAAATTGGAAGGGTAAGAGAAATAGTTCAAGCAGTCTCAACCTGTCATCTCACACTCCCTTCAGAAAGAGATTATTTTGAGAAAATAAAATGAAAAGGAAGAGAATCAAGGGGATTCATGCCAGTAGTTATACCATGATTCCATGGAATAAATGAACCTGATTGGTAATCATATTACCTCTCCACCACATGAAGGCAAAGTAGTCTTGACTAACCAAGCTGAGATATCAAAAGAAGACTCATAATTTCATAATGGTGACCAAAGGATTGTCATACTTGGTTCTAAAAAAGTTCTAATCAAGCTACAGATTCATAAGGAAAAATCTTTAGAAGAAATTATTTTCTTAAGAGATTGCATGTTTTAATGTTTAAAACATGGTTATCAACTCCTCTCTTCAACTACAGACATATTTCTACCTTTGGAGGCTCGATGTGAGCTCAGATGGCCTCAAGAAGTCATAATGTTAGAACCATCTCTCTTAGAGTTCAACCTTGAAAATGTGTTGAAGGAGATGGATCAAGCTGATCCATATGTTCATGATTAATAGTGCATAAAAGGAGAATAATTAGAGTTTTTATTACAAAGAACATATATTTGGGAGCGTGATGATTGGGTTTTGGGCCCATGCTTCCAACATACCTAAAATTAATAATAGAGGAGCTTATAGAGGTCCCTATAGTCCAAGTGAGAGTGAACCTTAAATAAATATGCCAATATGTCTACATTGGAGACATTTTTGCCCCTTTTCATCCAAATGAGGATGTGCCAAAGGAACCAGTTAGCTCCCATAGAAGACATGAGCATTCAATTTCTCTCAGCTATAGAGAAGAGTTATCAAGAAAAGGTATGTTTCAAAGCTCTAATATACATAGAATAGTTTCCCATTTGGCCCAGGAGGAGGGTATTTGTAAACCTTGTTTAGATTAGAATAGGTTTCATGTTTTTGTCTAAGTGCTTGTGTGTACATTTATTTATTAGGTTAGCTATTTTTCTTTCCTGCATTTGCCTACATGCATTTTCCTTTGTTGTTTTATTTTGGTCCTTTTGTTTCAAGAGGAAGTTCTAGAGAGAGGTAGCCTTAATATTTCTCATGGTTAAGCTTAGCTACAGAGGATTGAATCCATGCCCAATGGATCAAAATAATAAATGAATTGTGTTCAAAAGGCATAGTAGGCATGCTTCCCTATGAGTTTCTAAAGATTTTGGCCATATTTGGCCCACATATCAAGTATGTGACTAGTTTCTAAAGATCTTGAGGAAGTGTTCTTGATTGATCAAATGGTTAGAGAAAGTATAGATGTAATGAGTAGACTAAAGAGACCATGAAGCTCACAAGATTTAAAATCACTTTTGGTCCACTTGAAATATAATTTTTCAATTGTAAATACTGATCCAAAATTGTAGAAACCCCATGGAGTACTCTAGATAAGCATGGAAGCTTATGGTATCCATCTAGTCCATTTTCCATCTAGAACTTATCTAGAAATTTGGCTATGGTGTCAAAGAAGTTAAAGAATACATATTAATGGTGCTATATCTCAAATTTATGACTGAGTCAAGAAGAAACAATCACATGGTTTTAATCATTTTAGATCTTAGTTCATATGCACCAAGTTTTCACTCATGCACTGTAGTGTAACAAAAGATATGCATGGGCAAAGTTAGCTCCTAACATAGAATTTTCTAAGTTTCCATAGTTATTTTTGGCTAGACCATCATCAAGACATCATGTAGAGTCACATAAACTAGTAAAATTCAACATTATACAAAAGCACATGGAAAGATCAAATGGATGGTAGATCAAAATGCTTTATTCCTTTCAGCATTAGGTCCATTATTTGCAAATTTAGTGTCTCCATGATATTTACACTTCTAGATATTAAATTGCAAAGTAGTTCAAAAATGATAGACATTCATGTAAACATCAATTTAAAGCTTTGAGAAATAGCCATTGAAATTTAAATAGTAGGCCCAAGTAAATTGAATGACATGTATTTCATCATGATAAGGAGATCTATGAGCAATGTTCAAGTTAAATGGTTAGCAAATCCTAGGAACTAATGAGAGATTGAGCTCAAGGTGGTGGGTCCTAAATGATCTATGGTCTACATTTAATTGGATCTCAAGATTTGATGGAGTGAAATAGAGTCAAAAGGTCAACGATGTGGGTTGATTACCTAAGTCAATAGTGAAGAGGTAATTTAAAATGTTTCAACAAACATTAGTAAAATAGGGAGAGACTTGACTCAACAAGCAAATAAAAGAGCTCAAACTTGAGCTCAACCTAGGCTGGTAGAAGAAGCAAAGGAAAGAAGCTCGATGCAAACTTGGCTAAAGACCTAGATTTAAATAAAGTACCACCTATATATAAAACTATAAGAAAACCAATATCCTTTGATTGGTTTTCACCTATAGTTATCTTGGTCTAGGATCTAAGGCACAAGAATAGATATGTGATTTTTGAGGAGATCATCCCAAGTCAGGCCCTTGACAAACCATTGTTTAGGACATGCATGAAATGTCCCTGACAGGTACAAATATATTATCTTATTGATGAGATCTAACAAAAGATCAATAGATCAAAACCTAGGGATTTGAAAAGTAGTTGGAGCATTTACTTTTATCTAGATCATGACTTACCATTTTTGGCACAATTTTGTCTTCTTGTGCAGCTTGCTCAAAATAGAATGATTTGGAGGCTATTTGGGCAAATCACAAATATCTTGTTTATAATGACCTATTATAATTGGACCAAAAGCTTGGTGAAATGTATCTTATATTTGAAAAATCATTATGATCATGAACAACATGCTTTTCCTCTCCTCTTCCCCCTTCTCCTAAATGAACCCTTTCTCTTCATTTTGAAAGCATCTCTTGGGGACTTCAGATTGGAAACTTTCTTTTTAAGAGATAGGAAATTATTTTAGATACTATAAATTATACTCAAATTGATTAGGCTTGACCTTATCAAGTATTTATAAGAACTACCTCTTAATGCAATAAGACTTTCTTTGCCTATCTTTTGCCTTGAATCTTTGTATGAATAGTTATGCACTGTGACATTGTGTGAAGGAGATTCTTCCTCATTCATGGTCCTTATTTTTTAACTTTGTTTAGAGGGTTTTCATTGATATTTATAGGTATAGGTGAGTGTTCTACTCTGAACCTCTCTTATGAAATACTTATGTAAATTAGATTGATCTTAAGGTCATGTAAGCTAGTACTATCATTTACTGATCTAGTGTGGTTTGAGCTTATGTGAGTTATCTTGTAAGTTTGGTGCATCACCTTGTTAATTTTCTTATGATCCCTTTATCTCTTTCTAATTATTTTCCCATGAAGCATTATGATTAGTTTTAGTTTTAGGTGAGAATCAAAGAGGAATCTAACCTACTCTAGAGGTTCATCCCTAACATAGGCGACCCACAGCCTGGGGTTGTTCCCATTATTTGACCAGGGTTTGAGTGAAGAGGCATGAATAATCTCCTAACCTATCTTAGGGTGAAATTCTAGATGATAACACTAACCTAAACCCCTTATCAATAGTTTACATGATTATGTTAGTAGGGTAGACCTTATATTGTTATTTAGAATAACTTACTAAGAACTAAATCGACCACCATGGCTGACTTAGTTCATTATCTAGTGAGTTTCTTGTGAATTACAATATTAGATCAATTGAGTCGACCCTATCAACCAAATTTTTTAAAAGGGCTTAGGGTTAAATCTATATATATATACAAGATCATTTCACCATTATTTAAAGAAGAGAATAAGAATTAAGAGATATTGTATATCTTCTTATCCACCATTCTACTTGAGGATCAAGCTTAGGGTTTCATACTTTCTTTGGAGATACATATCTTATCTTGTGGAGAATTTTTTTGGATGCATTGATAGGTTTTGTAGCATAGAGCTGATTTATCCTTGTTATCTTTGACTGTCAATTGATTCACAATGAGATATACTTCTCTTAATCAAAATGAACAAGGAGAGTTACCATAGACCTGTACCTTTTACTTCATTTAAATTTCAACCTGAGGATGTAGACTTGATAGGATGACTTCACTATAAGTGCATACTCAATCTTCTAATTTGACCTTTTGCTAATTATTAACTAAGATGTTGAAGTCATATATTAAATGAAAGTATAGAATTTAAACATGAATATTATACTGTGAAATAAATGCTTATACATTAAAAACTTCCTTAAACAAATCTAAACAAGAATGTAAACACTATTCAAAAATAACTAACATGCTTAACTATTCAAATGGATTAGATTGTTGCTATAGAATTCCAAAGGGGGACCTTCATCCTAACTCTAGATTCAATCCTTCCTCTCACAACACTTACTTGAACTCATAAATGCTTGTTCATATTAATAAAAAATGCATCAATGAATTACTGTAGGAAATTACAATAATAGTTGCTTGACAAAAAGTACTTTTGATAATCTCTAATCAACATCTACTACATCTCAACCTTGATATTACATATATATATATACCATAGAGGAGATTGTTTTATACAAAATAATATATATTCTAATCTAAGAAACATTCAACTTAGGATAACTGAAATTGGTTCCTTTTGCTAAAGTCATCTTCCATGTGAATTATGAGACTTAGCTGTAGGAAAAACAAAGCTATTTTATTCTTCAATCACTTCCTTATTAGGCACCATTAAGGTTATAGTTGTTTATATGATTTGGTTGAAAGAGGAATCAAATTTTTTTCATTTGTATCTTTGGTCATGCAGTGGCTACATAATAGTCCATGTAATGAGATTCCTTTGCTATAGGATGTTCTGTGCTATACACCTATTTCTCCAAAACATCCTTAATACACATTATAGAAAAAATATCCTAAAGTAATAGATAAATATCATATATTTAATTTTAATACATAATTATAACTATTCAAAGAGTATAGAAACATAATGCTATTTACAAGATTATGGATTTTTGAGGAAGGAAACTTTATGGGAAAGCATGAAAAACAAGAAGGATGAGTGTAATAGATGATGATAAGAACAAGACATTTTTGGGGCTCATCACACCCCCAAATTAAGATCTTACCTAACCATGAGCAATAAACTTGTTCATTTCCATTTCATAAATAAGTCTAAAATCCATGGGATCTATGATACCACTAGCAAGGTGAGCATAAAATCCATGCCTCTATTCAAATAGTTGCTATATTTTGACCTCTTTGGCTTCAACTAATGGGGATTTATCTTGCTAATCTAGAATAGGATACCAAAATAGAGGGGGATGGAATGTGAGGCTCAACAATTGAGATCCCATTTCAATTACAAGAAGAATATATTTTTTGATCCTATTAAACACTAATTTTAAGTTAAAAGGGGAATATGGATCTCTCTTCCTTAGTGTAGGAGTGAGATCATTCCATAAATTAATGTAGGACTCTTTGGCTATAGGACCTGTAGAAGTTCTCAATCCTAAATAAAAATCTTGGGCTTCATTAGAATTCTTAGCAAACCAGGCTCTAACTTCCTTATTTAACATGATATTGTCCCATTTTGTCAATACAACATCAAGTGCCATTGACTCTCTTATGATGAGCAACTGGATTTCATTCTCCTTTTTCTTATTTTCAGCTAATTATCTTCCTCTTCTTTGCTCATTCAACATATATGATGAAAATCCCTTTAGTTAGACATCTCCAACATATAGAATAGGGTTCCATTCCCTATCATAAGGGACAACAAATTTGTGAAGATAGAACTCACACAATTGTGCTTGTTCTTCCTATGAGCTTTCTCTATAGATTTGAAAGGAGAGGGAATCAATTACTTCACAAATCATGTCACAGTACATTTTGATAAATTTTAAATTATGCCATTTCTCCTCAAGGTAGACTAAATATACTCTTAAAGGAGGTATATAGTCAATGAGCTATTGTGTAAGACAAGCCATGTATTCAATATTTTACTATAGTTTGGATATTATCTCTTCCTTCAACCTATTCTCTTCTTTCAATTTCTTATTTTCTTTTGTTAATGCCTTCAAAATTTTAGACTGACTATCTATCTAATTCATCAATTTAGAAGATATTGTAAATGAGGAATGATAACTGGCATCTTAGGTAGTTATAGGTCCTTCCTATTTATTTATCTCTACAAAATGTTGTTAAATATTGCCTATAGGATGGTCTTTGGTAGAGGGATGTAACTAAAAAGTTGTTATAGCAAGTGCATCTAGTATTCCTCTAGACTGATCTTATAACTTCTTTTTTAGTCACTCAATTTATTGTAGGGCTTTCTCTAGAGTGGGAAATTCCAATTGTATAGTAGGTTGCTCCATTTGTTCTACTTCTTCCTACATTGACTCCTCTTTCAACTCTTCAAGATTGTGCTCTACTTGTTCTACCTTCTGATTAAATTCTAGAGAGCATTCTCCCTTCTTTGTTTTAGCCTCTAGAGATTCATCACTATTGGTAGTTTGTTTTTCTATAGATTCTTCATTAATTTTAATAATATAATAAGTATTCATTCTCATTTTTCTTCTCAATCTATGGGATATATGAGGAGTAGAGGTTACCTTGGGATTTTTGAGAGAAGGTGGAAGTTCCTCAGACTCCTTTGAATCAGGTTGGAGAATGAGTTTTTTCCTTGTTTTTTAGATTCCCTAGTTATAGAAGTCCTTTCTTCAGTCCTTACTACAGGTTCTTGTGTGGCTGTATGAAGGTCTCCTTCTATAGGCTCTTGTGGAGATACAAGAAGGTATCCTTCTACAGGTTCTTATGGAGATACAAGAAGGTTTTCTACTGTAGGTTCTTATGGAGCTACAGGAAGGGCTTCTTCTGATATCTATTATTTTGCCTCTAATTCCTCTTCTATTTCATTTCCCTTTTTATCACTTTCTATCTTTCTTAGTACTTGGAGAAATTCTTCCCAACTTATGTTGGGTCTAGTCTTTTGTAAAAGTGTTGAATAGTCAACTAGATTAAATAATCATGGGAAAGAGATTTAGAATTACCTCTTTGAAATATCTCTACCATTTTTGTGATCATAAGGAGCAAGAATTTGGGGATGTTTATCTCTATACCATGCTATAAATGATTCATGAATTTGAAGTAAATTCCATGCAACATGGAATACCTCCCTTCACAATTGAAATATCTATAGATGAACTTCGCAGATTTGGCCCATCTTCTTAGTAAATATTACCATATAGTGCCCTACTTTGAAGTTTCTAAGCTTTCATTTCCTATGATGAATTTTTGCCTCTCTGCTTTGGCATCAAATTTTCTTTCCATGCCTCCCCTATTCATGAAAATCTTGTTACTCTACTAATGATGGTTTTTGTCAGCTTTATTTCTATTCCTCTTATTATTGCTAGGTTATTATGCAATGAACTAGTGAATTCTTCTACAATTATTTGATCTAGGGCTTGTATCCTCTCAAAACAATTTGCCCATCCTACATTATAGAATAGGGCCAGGATTACCAAGATATTAGTTAAAGGAGTGATATAGAGTGGTTCATGTTTAAGCAAGTCCCTTCCCATATTGTGAGATGAAATTTGAGTTGCAGGCTATGCTATTGTAACAAGGGTTATATGGCATTGGTGAAATGTTTGTGATTTTTTCATTAGGAGTAAAATAATCTATTTGAATTACGGAAAATCTCCCCCTCAACTTAAATTATCACTTGTACTAAGGGGACAAAGCTGACATGTGCAAATGGCTCATGGAAATAGCAAAGGGTGGAGATAACAACACATCAAAGGTCACATCAATCAAGGAAGGTGAAGATATGGGGAATGGGAATGATAAAGAGAGGATATGGATGCAAGTTAATAAAATAAAGACCCATCATCTTAGTAATAATTAAAATGTATGACATAAAATAAATATAAAATGATTATCTTGTTACTTGTAGGAATAACTTTCAGTAATGTGCAAATGATGATATAAAGTGGTGGTTTGGTGTGTGTTATCATTTGATTGGAAGAAAAACACTTTATGAGAATGGAATGATAAGAATACATCATATAGCAAGATATGTTTCCTATAGTAATAATTTTTTTACTATATAACAAGAATTGTTTCTTATAGTAATAAGTTTTTCATCTTGTAATAAGAAGGAAAATGTATTTATGCTCCAAGGGAATGAATCTAAAAGAAAAAATAGATGAAAACAAAAAGTTTTATTATTGTAGTGCCTTTCTCTCTCTCTCTCTCTAATGAATGTTGATATATATTGCATAAATATTGGGGTATTCATCTCATGTCATGATAATCCCAGGAAAATGCTATTATGTGCTTTCTCAGCATTGTAAGTAACTTTCTTGCTGGGGTGATAAGGAGGTGCTATTGTTGAGAGTTTTGTTTGGTAGAATGTCTACTTGTTTTGTTAAATAAATCATGGTTTCTATGTTGGTGATTAAAGGAGCATAGATGAATTGATGGGGGAAAAATTGATGGAATGTCCAAATGTCTCTTGCAGTTTCAACAAGAACAATATCAAGAAAGGTATTCTAAAGAGGGCATAGTATACATTCCAAAAAGTTGTGGCTATAGGATCTTGTCGATAGGTGTTTTATAGGATACCAGTAAGGATAGTGTCTTCTTCTTGTGCCTAGAAATCTGGACTCCAGTCAATTATGTAGAGAGTTTGTAAGGAGATAGCTTCCTCAAAGTCATCAATCTAAAGGATTGGGCCATCATTATAGGAAGGCTGAGCTGGTGGATACAAAACCAATTTCTTGGTGTCATTTTCATTATAAATTAGTATTTTTTTGACCTATAACCAAAGATGAGAGGATAACCCCCCAAGTTACTTTTTAGCTATAGGACAATAAATTTTGTTGGATATTGCCCACGATCCATAGGATAACAAGGTCCTCAAAAATACCCTTAGGTTTAATAGTTGACCTATCAACCATCTAAAAGATGGTAGGTGTTGGATGAAGAGTGGTAAGTTTAAACTATTGCATGGTATCCATGGTCATCACATTGATGGCTACACCCAAGTCAATTAAATTATTGGAGATGGGTTGGCCATGAATGCTAACATTAACTATAAGAATTCTTGGATTAGAATATTTTAGGGGAACTATATTTCCCAACATAATATCTGCTAGTTAGAAAATGACCTAGACTATTTTAGGATCCTTATTTCTTCCCAGATTTTTCAAACATAACACTCTAAAAACCATATTGTAGATAGGAACATCCTTTATTACTTGAAAGAGTGGGTTTTTCATGTACACATTCTTGAGTTGTCCTAAAATATTAAATTTGAGCTCTAGTTTAGGACATGATATGTTTAATCTCTCTAAAAAAGGAGGATTGTTAGTTTTTTTAAATTTTTGAATAGACTTGGCTCAAGATTGGCCATGGGTGGCTATGGATTAGTATGGAGTGGGGTTGGTTCAAAGTGTTATATGATTATGGGTGAGGTGGGTTGTGGAATAACATGACTCGAGTGAAGTTGAACTTGATTAATATCTAAGGTGTATGTTGGATATTGCATTATTTTAGTGGATTGTATTGGTTGAACCAACTTATTAGTAGGATTGGGGATGGGTTGGGTGGGTAATTTATTGGTTCGAATAGGTTGCTAAGTGTTTGAAATTATGGTCTATTGTTGTTTTGCTTATTGTATTTGTTGGGAAAATCCTTGATCACCTATTTATTGTTATTGCCATGGATTAGAGGGAAAGAACCATTGTTGGTTTTAAAATTGCCCAGGTTGAGGTTATTATCCATTTTATTAAATCCATAATTAATTCTAGGGTAGCTTCCAATTTATTTGGGACCAATTTTGATTGGGTATATTCATCTAAGAACTATATTGAGGATTATTTTAGATTTGATAATTTACAAACATAGAGTTTGATGGCATACATAGTATTTTTACACATGGTTTTAGTTGAACCATGAAAAACACTTGATTCTCATCTTTTTCTATGGCATTTAGCTCCACCATTTCAAGATTCTCCTCAGTTATGCTACCTACCTGAGCTTTCATAGAATGACATGTGCAATCCACCTTCTTCTTTCTACATTTAGGGCAATAGGTGGCTAAGGCTTTCTCAGTTTCTTCTTGTTTCTTCTTTGTATGTAAGGTATCAAGCTCATTATCTAGTTAGATGATAATGTCCTGCTCATGTTCAAGAGTAGGTTGCTAACTTCACCTTTAAATAGTCCTACTATAGATGCTATAGGAAGGGTTTTACCTCTTCTTTTGTTCATGGTTGATTTGAAGTAGTTTATGCATAGAGCTATTAGTTCATCAAAGGGTAGTGTATAAACATCACCACCAGACATTAGATTTAGTACCTCTAGATAATCATCTCTAATCCCTTTCAAGAATATCAACTTGATCGATTCCTTGTCCATTGTAGTCTGCTTAGATTTTTGCAAGCTAAAAAAAATCTTTCCATATTATCTTCCAATGAATCATCATTAGCTTATGTAATTTGGAATATGTCATCTCTCCTATAGTTCTTACCCTTGAAATAGTCTTGGTATTTCATCAAAAACTTTTCCTTCATTTCTTCCCAAGTAGAAATGGCATCCTTTCCAAGTCCCATGAACCATCTAAGTGCTACATCTTTGACTGTTGCTAGAAATAATTTGAGTTTTTGAGTGTCTTGATTATAATCATAGCTATGACATAAGATGCCAAACTCAAAAATAAATGTGTCAAGATCCTCATATGCTTTCCCCCTAAAATTAGGGAGGTTAGAGTGAGGGATATTCTTCATGGGTGCATTTTCATCAAGACTAAGGATAAAAAATTTGAAAGTAGTAGACTCATTGGTAGTGTTTTCTTCTTAGTGATCTCCCATGAATACTCTTTGTATTGGTAGACCGGAGGTTGTTGTTAACCACCGCTCACAATTCCCATCAATTCTTTTATTTCCTAGGGTGTAGAAGATAGAGAATTTATCTTTTTTCTTAGAAATGTATGGCTTCATATACAATAGGGATGGTGTGGAGGTTTCAAAATATTTAGATAGTGTCTTGACAAAGAGTCTCTCTAAATTGGAAGATTCTATTAGCTTGGTATTTCTTCTAGGAGCAAGAATAACTTTGAATGTCTCCTTAGCAAAACATTTGGGGATGGAGGGAAGTGAACTTTAGATTCCTAAGTATGAGGTGATAAGGTGGGAATTCTCAAAGGTGGCATATGTGGGTCTCTACTAGAAGTATTAACCTCCTCAAAGTCTCTAGCTTGTGCTATTAGTCTAGCCAAAAACTCTTCTTTCTCTACCTCTTTTATTAACAATTATGAGTGATTTTCAAAAATTATTTCATGTTACTCAACTGATATATAATGAATATCCAATATTGAAGCAATGATTGATGATTTAGGAAAAAATCTTCTTATATAGTCCCCTTCACTATGCATACATCAACCGCTTTTTTTCTTTTTCTTTTAAAATTATTGCCCACCCTACCTGCATAGGGTTAGTAATATGGGTTATTTTGAAATTTTCCACTATCCTATTTGAAAAAAGAGAAATTTAAACTATTAAAGTAAGAAATATTTAATTTAAAGAACAAAAAGATTTGGAAATGAAAATAATAAACATCTAGAAATAATTGCTATCAAGATTGAAGATTATAAGTGTGTGACACCCATCCCAAAAACAACACCAAAAATGACTAGTAGTTGATTCACAATCAAATATACTTATCTTGATCAAAATGAATAAGGAGAGTTACCATAGACCTATACCTAATAGGATGACTTCACTATATGTGCACACTCAATCTTCTAATTTGACCTTCTACTAATTGTTATCTAAGAAATTAAAGTCATGCAGTAAATGAAATGATGAAATTTAAACATGAATATAATACTATGAAATAAATATTTATAGATTGGAATCTTCCTTATACAAATTTAAGAAATAATTTAAATCACACAATTTAGAAATAAAACACACAATACATAAAGAAATCAAATAACATGGTTAGCTATTCAAATGGGTTAGATTGTTTCTATAGAATTCCAAAGGGGCCTCTTTCTCCTTTTGACTCTAGCTTTAAGCCTTCCTCTCACAACACTTACTTGAACTCATAAATTCTTATTCATATTAATAAAAAATGTAGCAATGAATTGATGCATGAAATTATAATAACAGTTGCTTGAAAAATGTACTTATAATCTCTAATAAACATATATATACATTGCAAAGGATATTGTTTTATACAAAACAATATATATTATAATCTAAGAAACATTTGACTTAGGATAACTAAAAGTGGCTCCTTTTACTAAAGTCATCTTCCATGAGAATTTTGTGACATTATTGTAGGAAAAACAATGTTATTTCATTCTTCAACTGCTTCCTTATTAGGATCTATGGAGGTTATAGTTATTTCTATGAGTCAGTTGAAAGAGCAATAAAAATCTATTCATCTATGGCTTTGATCATGTAGTGGTTGTAAGATAGTTTGTGTAATGAGATTCTTTTGCTGCAGGATGTTCCATGCTATACACCTATTTCTCCAAAACATATTTAAAACACATTATAGAAAAAACATCCTAATTCAATAGATAACTATCATATATTTAATTCTAATACATAATTATAACTATTTAAAGAGTATAGAAACATAATGCTATTTACAGGATTATGGATTTTTGAGGAAGGAAACTTTATGGGAAAGCATGGAAAATAGGAAGGATGAGTGTTATAGATGAGAATAAGAACATGACATTTTTAGGGCTCATCAATCCTTACATACCACAACAACCTCTTGTGAAGCACCTTGGACAAGGGAGAGATTGAGGCTCGATGAGTTCATCTTCAAAGGTAAGTATTCATAACTTTTTTTCTCCTTTGTAAGAGTAGATATATATGCATTTATACTTTTCTTCCATGCATTAAGATTTTTTATACATTGATGTGAGTATATGTATCTTATACATGTTTAATTTTATTATTTATTACCCCCACTTTATGACACAAGCTTTGGTGATCATTATATTAGATCTATTTACTTTACTTGTTATTAGTATAGTGAATATGAAAACATAAGGCTTAGTTAGGGTTATTACATGACTATTTTTGATTGGAGGCTTTAGAACCCTCCCTTGTATTGTTATTGTGATAAAAGATCCCCTAATTAGGTTTAGTGAATCCATATATTGGTCATGCTCTTGATTATCTAATGTATCCCTAATCATAAGTGTAAGTATGATTTATCTTCTCTAAATTAGGATTGATTTAGAGACATGATGAATTTTTGATTGCATACATAGTTCACTATTTAACAAGGTGAGTTTATTGATCTGTAGATAGACAAAGAATAACTTTTGAGATTTCATAATTTATTAAGAAAAACTCATCATTTATAGGATGATTTCACCATTTTCAATAAATAATAACATAAAATACAATTTACCTCTTTATCAATTTCATCATTTATCTGTCGACTTCATCAGATTCAAGTTGAGTTCATTGATGTTCAGGTTGAGTTTTTTGTTTTAAAAAAAATAGGGAAACAAAGAATAGAAACTTCATTATTTGTATTTAAATATAATCTATATATAGGGTGAGTTCACTATTTATTAGGGCAAGTTCACCATTCTTGTTAAGACACATAGAGCTAATAAAGAGTGATAAAAATAGCTTTGTTAATCTACAAGTTGACTTCTCTAATTATGGGAGTAACTTTACAATCTGTAGGGTGCCTTCACCATTTATAAAAACATGAAATATGATAAAATGAGAGAAAAAATAGGGAAATTAATGCCAAAAAATAATCAAATTCAGTAATTAGAAGATTATGAAGCTTTCCAAGGAGATTTACAGGGTGTAGTGTCCCACCGGGCATGCCAAATGTGAAATAGGGTTGGGTAATGTCAATGAAATGAAGATACATATAAGAAAAGCATACAAAGATGATTATATCTTCTCAAAGTGACTTTTCCTCATCGAAAATCCACAAGTGTGTTTGTGCTTAGTTATGGAGATCAAGATATTTAACAATGTGGTTGGGCAAGTGCCTCCAACATATTCTCATGTACTATTTGGATTAGATTTAGGTAGGCAAATAGAATAAATGGTTTGAAGCTTTAGCATAAATTCAACATTATATATTTATACTAGAAAGCTTGATAATTGTCCATGGTGGATCTTACATTTGTAGGCTAGGCAAATCAATTATGGCCTTTGGATCAAAAGTGAGATGAGTGGCCACATAATGATTTCACTATTAGGGGGGATAAGTAATTAATACCTTGGAATAAAGGAGAAATTAATAGGCATGAATAGCTAGCCTTAATCAGATATTTATCTCCATTAATGCTTGGTGGATGACACCTTTTTTAATGATGTCATGGGTGATGTCATGGCCTTGATATTTGAATTTTCATTTAAAAAAAAGGATGTTAATTAATTTATCATGGATTTTTCACTTAAGTATTTTATTATATTTTCTTAGTTAAGTGATTCTGATTTTTTTTTCATAATTCTTAGAATTTTATTAGTTTGTCTTATACTAATGGTTGAAAACATCAATTTGCTAGGTTGAAATTTCACTAGTGATAAATTTGAATAAGGTGATGATTGTGTATAGGGTAATTTCCCAATTAGGGACATATTGATGTGAATTGAAACTTGCACATGATGTGTGCAAGTGGTTTTCATCCAATTTATGCATTATTAAGGTAAGTCATTTAGACTTACAATTTTGACAAATAATGGTGAGAATTTGATGTATACAAAGGTCATGCACCTCAAATTATCTTGGGATGATGTACTTGTTGTAACTATAACATAGTTAATTCTGATATGTTTTGAGATGGATCAATATAGCTAGTTATTTTTCATCTTAGAGTTCTAGTTCTTGTAGTTTGGCCACTATATAATATTTATCATTAATGATACCCTATAATGAAATATGTAAATAAGGTAACTCAATGTCAATTGGTATAATGGATTCAGATCTAAAAAATTTAGTAAGGGTTTGTACTTGTAGGAGTGAGGACATTGGTATGATAACTCTAATGGCAGGAAATAATTACAAGTGCCAATCTCAACCAATTTTGTTAATAATATTTTTAAGGATTTTGACAATTTATGTATTATAAGCTTAAGCTTGGCCATTATAATAGGGTTTAAACCATTTGTGTTTAATATGGAATTTTACACAGAGGCTTTTCACATCCTTGTTCTTGAATGACTTGCCATTAACATTTATATAGGAATAGGGAATGTATTAGTGGTAGATGAGGTGGTTCAAGATGAATTTGGAAATCTATTTTTTATTTATGTAAGTGAGAGGAATTACCTCAACCCACTCAGTGAATTACTCAATAGAAGTTAGGATAATTGTGGCTATCAGAGGAAGTGGGGTTTATTTTATCATTGAGATCAAGTTCCCAAGAAGAAAATAACTAAGGATAAGTAATAGGGTGAAGTGCATGTGAATTAAGTCACCATGATTTTAGAAATCAAGGCATTTATTGACATATGCACACACACTTGATTCCATTATGGGCCAATAATATAATATCCTAAGGAGTTTTTTGGCAAGGACCATTCCACTTGTATGGGACCCAAATATTTATTTGTTCACATCTTTAAGTGCCAACTTAGATTCATCCAAGTTTAAAAATTTAAGCAATGTCTCATCATAGCCTCTATGATAGAGCATTCTATCAAGTAAAGTGTATCAAGATGCATTATGAATAAAGGACTTATGTTGGTTGCATGTTAGGTCAATCAAAAGAATGAGTCTTAGATATAGGTCTTGGACATAGGCAAATACATATTGGTACCAAAGGGAATCAAGATAAGCAATATCACATGCCATTTTAGTGTTTGGCCAAGTGTAAGCTAGCATAATGAGATTATTGATAATAAACTAATATTCTTAGACATTATAAGGTATCTCTATCAAAGGTCTAAAGATAGCCATGAAATCTATTATATATTGTTGGCTTTAGGTATCTACTCAAAATGGATACATTCAAAGTGTTGTTTGATATTATCAACCATGATTTTGTAGGGCACCAACTTATTTATATCCTAATTGATGATCAATTGTGAATTTCCATAGACCACCAATTATTGAATGTATCACTATATTTATAGGTAGATACCTACAAAAAGTTCCTTATACTCTATAATATTATTAGTGCATGGGAAATCAATTTGAAATTCCTTGGGAATGAGACCCCCTAGGGTGTAATGAATAGAATACTAGCCCCTAAACCATGAGTTGTGAAAGAACCATAAAAGTATAGCTTCCATTGATGTGATTCTTTAAGATTAAGAATTGAATCATTTGGGAAATGCATGGTTAGTAGATGTATATTTGACAAAGGTGCCTCATAAAGTTGATATGTAAGGACTTTCCATTTAATGGATTTTTGATTAGTGTATTCAATGTTAAACTCACTGAGGAGTATGCTTCACTTATCCATACGACCTATTAAGGCTACCTTATAAATAAGATATTTGAGAGGATTAATATTTGTAATAATAATGATCTTGATGTTCAGCATATAATGGCCAATTTTTGTGATGTAAAGACTAATTCCAAACACACCTTTTCAATATGAGTATAATTGTGTTAATAGGTAACTAGTATCCTACTCAAATAACATACTACACATTATTTTCCATAGTCATCATGTTGGGCCAAGAGTGCCCTTATGGCATATTATATAGCACAAATGTACAATAATAAAGGCTTACCCTATGTTGGTGGGACCAACACTTGTGGATTTTACAAATAGATTTTTAGTTTCTCAAATGTTGTTTGATAGTCAACATCCCATTGAGAGGTGGTTCCCTTATTTAGAAGATGAGTGAAAGGAAGGAAATGATCAAAAATCTATGAAATAAAGTGATGATTAGTTTGGATTTTACCTTGAAAATTATGAAGCTATTTTAGATTAGGAGGAGGCATTTATGTGATGGCCTTCACCTTGGTTGGATTAAATTTAATTCCATGGTGGGAAATAATGAAGCTTAAAATTTGTATTGATGTGGCTCTAAAGACACATTTCTTTGGATTGAGGTACACCTTATATTCATGAAGTCTCTCAAAGATCCTCTATAGAACTATGGATGAGTGGCCCATATTTTTGACTTTACCAAAATGTCATCAACATAATATTCAATAATGTCATGCATCATGTCATGGAAGATGATAGTCATGGCACTTTGGTATGTGGGAACAATAATTTTCAAGCCAAATGACATGAATTGACAACAAAATGTTCCCCATAGAATGGTGAATGTTGTTTTGTGTTGATCATCTAGTGCAATCTTGGTCTGGTTGTATCCTAAAAATCCATCCATGAGGGATATTTCATAACATGCTATTGAATCCATAATCATGTTAATATTTGGTAGTGGAAAATCATATTTTAGACATACTTTGTTGATGTCCCAGAAGTCTGTGCATAAATGAATGCCTTATGGTTTTCTACTAACTGGCATAATATTTGATATCCATTATAAGTAATCAATTAGGAAAATGAAGACTTCCCCTAATAACATTTCCAACTCTTTATTGACTAGGATAAAAATTTGTGGATGTATTTTGCATAATTTATGCTTAATGGGCTTGGATTTTAGGTGTACAACAAGATGGTGTATAACCAAATATGGATTTAGCCATAGCATATCTACATAAGACTAGGAAAATATGTTAATAAACTCTTGAATAATGATAATGATGAAATCATGATCCTTTGTAGTAAGGGATGTGCCAAGTTAAATCATTTTAGGCTCATTTATTATGTTCATATTAGGATCTATGGTGTTTTCCAAAATAGTGGAGAACTATCTCTTAAGAAAGCAGGTACAGAGGGGAACTAATCTTATTCATCTGATTATGGACCATTAGGTCCACCCATGTAAGAATATTTTGAATCATTCATTTCAAGTAATGATCAATTGATATAAGTTTATGGAAAGTCTTGAACTAAATACTCAAATATCCTTTATTCCTTGGCACTAATATATGATCCAAAGGTAAGATGTGAACCTATAGGATTCCAAGATTCTTAAGGAAAAAGGTGAACTTCCCCATATAGTAGCTCCTGAAAAAAGTTTCACCAAGGGAATTTTATTTTTCTTTACTTTTTGCTTGTCTAAAATTTCCTCAAAGAGGTTTTCACTTGAGGACCTTAATGTTTGATTTTCTTTTTCTTCGTATTTTGACCAAGGAAGTTCACCTACTCTCCAATATGATCTCAAAACCTTATTTGTGATCTCCAATCAATAGATCATCTTTGAGACATAAAAATTATGTTATCACTTATTTATTCTAGAATTCATCCAATGGTATAGTGTGATATTGATTATCCTAATTTATTAGCTTGAGGTAATGGAGGATAAAAGTATTTTTAGGTGAATAAGTGGTATTGAAAATGGTATTGGTATCAAATAGGTTTGTGTTGTCAAGATCATCATAGTTATTATAATAAAATTCTACATTGATACTAGGATTGTCTTCATTTATATGCTAAAGTAGTGTCACTTTTGTGGTCTAAGGAGTTACCCCCAAATATTTTATATCCAATACCTCAACTACATTTGTGCTAAAAAGAAGAAACATGTTCCATAATACCTTGTTTATTTGGCCCTAAACCTTTCCCTTTATAATATTTATGATATAGTATTTTATTAGGAATAGGATATTTAGCACTCTGATAAGAAGAGGTGAAATCATCATTATACAACCATGAATCCTTATAAGTATTGGGTTGATCTTGATCTAATGAAATCTTATTAACACATACAATAAGATCCTTAGGATGAGCTCTAGTGTTTTTGTGCCATATTAATTTAGGAATATTATGAGGTTTTTTAGCCTTGGGTCTACCATGGGATTTGGGAGACTTTGGTAACATGGAATTTGGAAGACATCCTTGATGCTATATGTACCAATACCCATATCTTCAAAAGTGAAGTGGGAGGAAATTTAGGGAAATGAAGTAGAGGAAGTAGATGCAAGGTTATTTAGAACAATATAATTTGATTAGATAAACATAAGGCCTTTTCCCTTGTCATTTTGAGAAGCATGATCAATACTAAGATACTAATTATATTAACTATATTTGGCTTCTAAATGCTTACAATACTAGTAGGCTGTAAATCACCATGAATAGTGGCCTTTATTCTAAAATGGGGGATTTTTAGGCATTGGTGAAGGGTGGAGGGAATTGAATGAAATTAATAGATACAAGGACATCAAAGAAGTAAATTTTAATGTAATTAAAATGTCAATGATGTGGAAAAAGGTGTCATTGGTGATAGGCCTAATGATGACTGGTAAGTAAATAGTGTGTTGTGATTCTCTTTCTGCATTATCATATGCCTTAATTATAATGGTATCTATATGTAAATTATTTGAAGTATACCCAAAGAGTTTTTTCAATTTTAATGAATACATAATAAGTCTTGAATCATTGTCTATAAGAACCCACTTGATATTGTATAGGTTTATGATAGAGGGATGACAGGGCACTCTAGTTAAATGTAAGTTGTTAAACTAGGATAAGTGTCATACTAGTGCTTTAAATGTCGCTAGTTAAATGTTATTAAGTACCTTGGATTATTGAATAAGGTCATACAACATGATATCATAAAATTTTGACATATTCAAGAGATCTAGTATATAAATTTGCATGTGAGTCTTATTTGGTTATTCATCAAGATCATATTAATTTTCAATAGAAGGGGAAAATGGTTTGGATTTTGAAGGAAAAGGGCCTTGTACAAGTTTTTTTTTATGAAGGTTTGGTATTTGAACATAATGTTTTAAAAATGGAATTAGTATTTGAAAAAGACATAGGATCTTGAAGTTTAATATTAGGATGATGAGTTATAAATATGTAGTTTTAAGGTGGAGAAGAGTTATTTGATTTTGAAAGAGATGACATGGGACTTGGAATGGTAACCTATGGTCATTGAGGCACAAAACCATTACTACCTATTGAAAAAGAGACATTAGGGTATGAAAGAGGTTGTCCCAAGATAAAGGGAGCAACACTTTGGGGTGTGCTATAAGCTTAATGGAAATTAATATTGATGGTGGCTACATGAATATTGGTAATGTGACCTAAAACATTGTTTTAGTTATATAAGACATCATGGTAGATAATTTTATTATTCTGGGTGTCTCGACCTTGATTACGATTTCCTTGATTCTAGTTCTATGCTTTATTCTAACTCTACCCTTGATTCTGATGTTGATCACTAGATTGGCACTGAGTGTTAGAGTTGTGAAATAAGCTTGATGGTAATTAATATTAATGGTGGATACATGATTATTGGTAATTCAACCTAAAATATTGTTTTTATATGAAACATCATGGTAGCTAATTTGATCATCCTGGGTGTCTTGCCCTTGATAATGATTTCTTTGATTCTAGTTTTGCACTTGATTTTGACTCTACCCTTGATTTTGATGTTGATTAGTAGATTTGCACTAAGTATTAGAGTTGTGATTAGGAAATGGGTCTTTTTATATACCCATGTTTTATTTGGATGTGGAAGCACCATTATCAAACTCGATGCCACCTCACTCTAACAAAACTTGAATAAAGTGCCCTAATTACATGCATAGATGAATCCCATGTCCTTTGACACAATGGAAATCATAATATTCTTTTTTTCTATGCCATTGAGGCTTTGGTTGGTCTTTGGGAAAATGTTTTAGAGTTGGAAAAATAACCATGTTAGCTATGACTAATTTATATAATATAGACTCAATAGGTTCACCAAGGTCACTAAAAAACTTGTTCTGGTATTGATTCCTTCTTAGAGGTGGTATTTGTAAGGTGATGGTTAGAGTACATGTATCATTTTGGACAAGTGGTGGATGCATAATCTGTATGCATCTAAGTTATGTTACTCCATTTGATACAACATTTTTGTTTTTATAAATGGATTTGGAGTTCTCTTATGTATTGGCATGTGCTTGTGGAGAAACTTGAGCCTATGCATAGTTTTGAGAATAGATATTAACAACTTATTTATCTATAAGTGATTTTTCAATCTAAACTCCTTTATCTATAATATTATTGAAGGTATCTACATGATGGAGTCTCAAATTATGATCCACCTCTGAGTTTAGTTTAGATGTAAATATATAAGCTAATTTTTTATCATGGAGATTATGTGGAAAGTATCTAGCAAAATTTCTCCATAGTTATAGGTAAGGTGAAAATATTTCCCTACCACGTTGTTTAGTATTGCATAAGTCAACCATGGTCAAATCATATTATATGTTGTATGATAAATATTTCACAAACGTTTTTTATAGGTCATCAAAGGTGATTATGGATCCTTTAGGAAAGTGCAAAAACTACTCAAAAGATTCTCTACCCAAACTACATGGAAATAAGTAAAGTAAATAAACATTGCAATAGGTTACCTCCTGACAAGCCACTAAGAAATCTTTTAGGTGCTCTGAAGGATCACCCTTTCATTTGTATTTATCAAATTTAGGACCCTTGAAATGAGGTGGAAAGGGGACTTAGAGGATGCTCATATTGAACCAGTAAGGACATATTTTATCAAACTTGTACTTTTTACCCTAATTTCTTGCTTGAATCCCTAGAACAAGATTTTTTGTCTTCTAAAACTCTTGGAGATTGAGAACATTTTAGGATGGAGTAAGAGTATGTTATTGAGTATTTAGTGGAGGATTGTCTTGGTTGGGATAGATGGGATTATTATGATTAAAATAAGTAGGAATGGGTACCCTCTAAGATGAGTTACCAGGGTTGTTCATCTTATAACCAAGGTTATACTATTGGAAAGGCACCTATCACCGTTAAATAGTGTTAGGAGGTGGATTAACAACATGCTAATGGGTTGGAAGAACTTGCTATTGATATGATGGAATTCACTACTAAAGAATAAAATCTTGCTATAAAAGAACTTGATATTGGAAACTAGGTACCTACTATTGGTTGGAAAGAAGCAATTATGGATTAATAAGAACCTATTGACGATTAATCAGAGCCCATGGCTGAGGTGGAGGATTTAAAACTTGTTATTATGGGTTGGTTTTATTTTATTTTAATGAAGGATTGTTGACAACCAGTGGTTATAGTTTGGAAGATGTAGGATCAAAATTGAGAGGACATTATTGGGGGTTCAAAGGAACCTATTGTGAACTAGACATAATTTGAGAGTTCAAAGGAAATTGTTGTGAGCTAGAAGTAAGGTGTTTGGAATTGTCTACAACTTGTTATTATAAACTAGAAGAAGTGAATTGTTGGGAGCTAGAATAGCTTGATGAATATTTTGGAATACTTATGGTAGTGTTATAGCTTGTAGCAGGTTCTATAAGAGGAATTTATTTAAGAATTGTAGAATAGTCTGTAGTAGAGGGAAAATTAACTAAAGGATCTATTATTTTTGATTAATGGGTGGGTTATTTTCTTCAGGTGGAGGATTGTTCAAAGAAGTAGCAACTAAAGTAGAAGCCAAATAGGTCATAAATTGACTAGCCTAGTGTAGCTATGCAATGATAATTTAGTTATTCAAGATGGGATCTATAAGTTATCCCTTTCCTTTGCTTGATGATTCTATAATTTGGTTAGAAGTTCACACTAGGGCTTGTCTATGGATGGAAGTTGGCTTAGGAGGTATCTCCTCTATTAGGACTTGGCTTTGTGCTTATTCAATTTTGAGTTGATTTTAATTATATACAAGTGGATTCATGTCTTCATATTAGCTTATATCATCTTGGAAGGATCTAAATTGCTCACAAAACCATTATCCCTCAGAATTAGTGTTATATATGGTCCCACTTTTTATGTATCTAGGCATTTTGGAAACAAGTGATCCTTATTTTTAACTTTGAATTGATATTAATGTGTATAATTCCATATTTTGTCAATCCTAAAAGATATGACATAAATTTGAGAAGTGATTGGAAGCCAAGTTGTGACTTTGAATGTTGTTAGAATACTTCACAATAAAATTATAAGGTTTAAGTAACTTAATGTTTGATTTAAATAGTCTCTACCAAGTTGAAATGGGATAGTTAAAAGGTTTAAGAATGATTTTTCAAATGTATATCAAACAAATTTAAACCTCAAATCTCAAAAGCATTTGATTTTGACCCAACCTTTGAATTTGATTCACATTTTAATTTTAGAATTGACTTAACTTGACTTTTGAAGGTGGACTTTACTTGACTTCTAAAAATTAACTTTTTGAAAGTTGAACCTAGTTAACCTTAGTTGAACTTTTAAAGTCAAACTTTTTAAATTTGACCTTAGTTAACATTTGAAATTTGACCTTAGAAAGTTTGAAATGGAAATTGAAATTGACTTGAAATTGGAAATGGGTCAAAATTAGAATTGATTTAGAATTTGAATGATAAAATGAGTTTAGTTCAAATGAACTAGATTCAAAATTATTTTGAAATGGGAAGCATAATGGTAAAATAGGGAAAAAGTACCATAAAAAATGGATAACATAATACTTTAGAGTAGATAAAATTTGACTAAAAAATTAGGTTAAGTGATGCCTTATCATGTGGGATAAGAATGGCTCAAATATTAGGTAGAGTAATGCCTTATCACTCAAGTGTGATAGGATAATGTTTTAGATTGAGACTTTGTTATGTACTTGGTTTTGAATATAAGATAATTATAACATAACATACAAACAGCATATAATCAAACATAACCTTATCTTAGTGGTAAAAAGGGTTTTTAACATAATCACTTACCCATCAATCTACTCGCTATGAGAAGATAAGGTTTAATTTAATTAAAGTAGTTAGATCCACCCTCTCTCATAGTCTATATGAAATAAGTAATCTTAGAGAGGATTTTATTTTGAAATATTTACATCAATGTGTAGATGATATTTATAGATTATATAGAACCTAATTCTTGTGCACATGGTAAACTCAGACCTTGGCTATTCCTCTTAGTTTTGGACCTTTCTCACTTTTAAAAATCTTGCATTTACTCTATCTTTTTCCCCTTGGCCTATTTCTTGGTCTGAGTAGTCTTATGTTGATGACCTTGACCTTCTATCTTTCCTATAATTCTTAGAACCTACTTGTATTCAAACTCTACAAGTTCTGAGTCTGTACCTACTTTCCCATTCCCTAAACACTACATCTTAGGTAGACACCTACATTGACGTAAGTGTCTAGTGCCTTAAAGTCATCTAATTTGAAAATGGAATGTATCTTGATGTTTGGTCTAAGTGATTTAATGTGAGTTATTTATCTAAAAGGATTTAATATAAATACAAGATCAACCCTCAATCATTCCTCACCTATGAAACACCTAGAAAAGACCTAAGGCAACTTAACAAGGCATTCAATCAAGCACTCAAAAAAGTAAAAAATACCTATTTTTTCCTATTTGTATATCAATTAGAGGGATAACACATACATAGGTTTGAATTACTGAAGGAGTAGCCTAAGAGTCTAATTTTCCAAGTTAAAAACTAGGTCACTATTTTACTTACTTTCCACATATTTCATGATTCACATACAAGACAACACATAGGGGAGAATTACATTAGTCTAAGGTCCTCTTCAGAGTAATGGATATATAGGAAACACTCATTGATAAAGGCGTATTTGGGGCCAGCTCAACACCATATGCTCACTAACCCTTTTTTTACCCCAGGTCATTATGAAGATGAATAACTAGGATTTTGTAATTTCATGTATAATGACAATCCATGACCTATATTTGAATGCACTAGAGTGAAGGTGAATACAAACCCACAAGAAAACAAGTGTTCACATCCTCTTCCAACACCTATTAAATATAGAATATTTATGTTAGGTACAAACATTAGCATCAACATAACCATCCAAGGCTGATGTTAGTGTCTACATCTCCAAAGGATCACATAATCTAGAATTTAACGACTATTCTAGAACCCTCTTTTAGTGTGCTTTCTACTTATTCTAGATCTAGAATTGTATTAGCATCAAAACCAATAAGTACATTATTTATTTTTTATTTCCATATCAAGCATAGTTTTTCTTACTATTTTTATTCTATCTCAGTTTAATGAATTCAACATATGTTATATCTAAGTTTAACATCTAATTGACCTATTATAGAGATAGTTTATCACCCTTGTACCTTATGCTATCTCTATCCCCTTAACACTAGATAACCATGATCTATATTTTTAGGATTAAACATTTGGTAAACCTAACCTTTGAACATCATTCTTATCTAAGCATACCATGTAGGATGTTTCTTACCTACTTTGTCCTAATATCTATGTTATTTATCTCTCTCATTATGGATGATATCAATTTATTTGATGACTATGATGATGAAAATCTCCAACTTTATATTAAGGAAGGGGTGAAAATTGATTACTCTTGTATTCTTCCAAGTGATAAAGCCTCAAATATAAAATCTTTGAATGGTGGTAGCTACCATCCATCTAATTAGGTTCATGCTCTCACCATTTCAAGAGATAATTTGATCCATCTTAGGTATATATAAGGGGGGTGAAATATATATCTATATATTTTTGGCACATCATATATTTGAGTTTAGAGTTTAGAGTTGGTTTAGTTATATATAGAGGGTCAAAAAAATCTATCTTGGGGGGAGGGCCACCCCCCAACATATAGAAATAAAGAGTCTGTACACATATTTCATACACCACCATCATATGATTTTGGCCTTTGATATTATTTTAAATATGGATACAAAGCCCAAGGATTGGGAAAACATGAGAAAGGTATAACCCACCCTATATCTCTTAAATATAATACAAATTGGCAAGGATTGGGATTTTCAAAAAAATCTACGACTCACTAATAAGGTAGGTCATTTAATTAGCACCTTCATACACATTATACCACAAAAATGATTGCATATGACCAAGATAATCCTCCATATGATCATCAAAAGTTTTGACAAATACATCTGAAAATTATGAATATTTTTTAAACTAATAATTAAGATAATGAAGCAAATTCTTATAATGGTCCAATATATTAAAATGATATACCATAAATACCAAAATTTAAAGATTCGATACCATTACCAACATATCCTAAATTTAATGATCATGAAATTTGCACTTGTTATCCATGAGGATGATGATATTCATATGGCTTGATTCAAAAAAGGTTGTGGGTTAGAACTAATGATAATACCTATGCCAAACACCATCTGTTCAAATGTAATATCTTATTTCTGTGATGACCACTATTGGGGATCTTCAAAATAAGGTTTTTATACTTCAAATGCAAATGGATTTCCATAATAATAATGTAAATGTGACTTCATTTAACAATCAACCTCTTGGATAATGTATACTTAAATATCCTTTTCTACAAGATTTTGAACTACCAAATTCACCTCTCTTTTTGAGTCATAAGGACCCATTCAACCACATGATTAACTATGTACATTATTTTGGTCAATGGGCAAAAGATGACAAATTATTGCTAAAAATATTCCACATGATCATTTCTAATGAGGCTCATAATTGGTTCTATAGCCTATCAAAAAGTTTTTTAACCACTTTTTTACCAATTATAAGATGCTTTCTTTAAGGCTTTAAATATCCCCATGGTGATAAAACTTACATTAGCACATTTTCACAAATTCAAGCAACATGATGATGAATCCATTCAATATTCTTTTATTTGATTAAAAAGTAAATCATATGAGCTACCATTTAGACCCTCAAATTTGGAATTGCAATTTATTTTTAGTAGAGGGATTTTTACACCATTAAAAGAAAGATAATTTCATAGAAAATATGATTCATTTACACATTTATATGTGGATGTGCACATATATGCTTCATTCATCCTCACTCATCCAAAGGAGCTTAACATATCCCATTCTAAGTATCAAAGTTTTATTCCTCAAATAAAACAGGGAGATGAATTACCAAATGAACATTATGAATAACAATGTGGAGTTCCTAATCTTTACATGGGTTCTCTACAAGGGTTACTCAAAATCGGACCACTATAAGGTCTATATCCTATGCAAAAAATCACATCAAATTAAAAAAAAACATCCTTGTCAAAAAGATTTAACAATTACAGTATTAATATGTGGTACTTATTTTTGGCACAACCATATTGATCCTACACAAGTAAAAACTATTTGTAATATAAGACATTTAAAACAAATTGGCTTCGATCTAAAAAAATTACAAAATAAAGGAGGTTGGAAAGACTCCTTGGGAAACATAATCATACCAATTGCTTGTGGTCCTAAAATAATTCAAACATGGGTTTGGGTTATGCCTACCACATCTCTATCTACATTTAAACTAGGAACTCTTTGGTTATACCAAATGGAAGCTAAAATTGATCTAAATCAGCAAGTCATTTCTTTTTCACATGAACAAAAATTAATACATATTCTAAATGATATAATTATTTCTTCTACTAAACATGTAAAACGTGCAAAGAAACATGCTATGTACCTTTTAAACTTATCTAATCATGATGCAAACAATGTAAAAAATCCAAATTAAGGTTGTTAGGAATTGAATGGAGAGATGCATATGACCATCCATTAGATGAGATCATATATATTCCAAATAAACATAAAAATAAAAAAAATAAAAAATCCAAAAACATTTTTAGCACCTACATACTCTATTATATCCTTGGCATCTATGTGTTATTTACATGTTAATAGATGGTATATCAGTTAATCCTATATACACGTGTGTCACACTTTTACTTGAGTGTGATATAGACATACACATATACATTATATATTTCTATTTTAGATTTTGGGCCTTCCATCTACTCATGTCATGTGGACATTGGGGGCATCTACTTCTTTGATCTTGATACTCATAGGTTTTACAGTTTAATGATCATATTTAATTATCATGTTTTGAGATCATATATGTACTTGCACATGCCTTTATCCATGATTATAATTTTCACATGGTAATTAATATGCTATGTACTTGATGTTTTTTTCTAACATGTTTGATCCATGGGATAATATGATATGTTTATGCTAGTTGTTTATCCTTTCTTTTATGTATTTCCTTGAGTCTCTTGTCATGCTATTGTTTCCTTATTTGAGCATTTGAATATTCTCCTTTGTTTGTGGCCCCTATGCTTATGTGTGCTTTATTTGAAATTTGAATATGTCATTTTTTATTATATGGATAATTAAATATGTCATCTTTGATTTTGTGGATATTTGACTAAGTCACATTCCTTCAAATGTGTGGAATTTTAACATGCCTCTTATTTGTGATCTCTTAAGACCATTGTATGTTGAATTGATTTTAAGTGATCTTATATGTGTTCTTGATTTTATTCTTTAGCATGTACTATTAATATATAAATGTTGCCATGATTTTTATCATGCATCTTAGGCCTTCATGTGATCACATTGTTCTATTCACTTCAATGCTAAATTTAACTAGACATGTTCTTCTATATGCTACATAGTTTCATTCATAAATTATACCGTTGTCTTATCCTTTTGAGGTGAAGTAAATAATGCTTTATATTATTCCCTCACCTCAAAAGGGGCATATCCGTGGGGGCAAGTCATAGAGGCATGTTATCCACACTTATTTAGTATATTCACAATTTTAGATTCAATGGGGCCATGCTTTGGAAATGTGTTCTCATAATTATTCAATATTTTGCACCCCCAAATTTAGTGTGGGTATGTTTTAGAAGCATGTTCTCCACACTTATTCAGTATCTGACACACCTAGATTCAATGGGGGCATGTTTGGAAACATGTCCTCCACATTGGCACTTCTTTAATTTTTTAAAAATTTCTTAATATATAGTGAGGGTATGATTTGGAAGCATGTTATCCAAACTTACACAATTTTTGAATTTGGAAAAGCACATAGTAACACACTTTAGATTCATAGTTGTGGCAAAATTATATACATTGATACCATTGTTATACATAGTTTTAACATGAGACATATCTAGGGTGCATATTCTATGTAATGTGTGCCTAATATTCCAAAATAAAAATCAATTTAAGATTTCAAAACACTCTTAGGGATTATTATCACCCACCATAATGAAATTTTATGGAATGTATTAAGCTAATCTACTACAGTAGTTGGTTCACTTTTGGTATGATTGAGTTGATTAAATCACTCAATCTTACCAAGTTTTTAGGTTAGACTTGATTGTATCATCTAGCCTCACTAGTTTGATAGTGTGAATTGACTTGGCTCACTCACACTCACCAAGATATAAGTATGATTGGGTTACATAGTTGAGATAATCTCAATTGATGGGTGGTAACTCACCTTTTTTTCAAGGTTGGGGGTATGTGCCTTCCAATATCTATTTCTCTTTATCTCCTTAGATACATTCAATTTCCATATATATATATATATATATATATATATATATATATATATATATATATATATATATATATATATATATATCTAGGTGTGTATAATACACCTTAACTTTGCTTGAGTCCAATTTTAGTGATTTTTTGATGACTCACATACAACTAAGATCATGTTAAAATACATAATTAGTGTATATAATCTAAAATTGAAATCATTTTAAATGATTGAAATTGAAAGAGTAAGGTTTAGGAGTACACCTATGTATCAATTTAACCACCTTACCTATTGGCAAGTTGACTTGAAAGAGGTATCATTATAAGGCTATAAAACTGATATATATATATATATATATATATATATATATATATATATATATATATATATATATATATATATATATATATATATATATATATATATAGACACACACACACACACACACACACACACACACACACAAACACACACACACACACACTAATATCAGTTTTATAGCCTTATAATGATACCTCTTTCAAGTCAACTTGCCAATAGGTAAGGTGGTTAAATTGATACATAGGTGTACTCCTAAACCTTACTCTTTCAATTTCAATCATTTAAAATGATTTCAATTTTAGATTATATACACTAATTATGTATTTTAACATGATGTTAGTTGTAGCTGAGTCATAAAAAAATCATTCAAGTTGGACTCAAGCAAATGTAAGGTGTATTATACACACCGAGGTATGCATTTCTTCTTATTTCAACCAATAATTTAATTAATAAATTAATAAGAGGGGCGAGGGGTGAAATATAGATGATATTTATGGATTATATATCACTTCAGTCTTGTACACTTGGAAAACTTAGACCTTGGTTGTTCTTCTTAGTTCTGGACCTTTCCCACTTTCAAAAATCTCATATTTGCTCTATCTTATGCCCCTTGGCCTATCTCTTAGTCTAACCAATCTTATGTTGATGATGAAAACATTCTATCTTTTCCCAAATGCTTAAAACCTAATTATTTTCCACCTCTACAAGTTTTGAGTCTATACTTACATTCTTATTCCTTGGACACTAGCATCTCAGATAGACACCTGCATCGATGTAGGTGTCCTGATCTGACATAAATGTCTATTGCCCTAAAGTCATTTAATTTTCAAATGAAACATATCCTAATGGTTAGACTAAGTGCTTTAATGCAAGTTATTTCTCAAAAGGGATTAGATATAAATACATGATCAACCCTCATTCATTACTCACTCATGAAACATGCAAAAAACCCTAAGGTAACTTATCAAGGCATTCAATCAAGAACTCAATAAAACAAATATTCCCTATTTTTTCATATTTTCATATCAGTCATATGGAAAATATATACATATGTTTGAAATACTAAAAGATTAGCCTAAGACCTGATTTTATAAGTTACAAGATAGGTCACTGTTGTCCTTTCTTTCCACATATTGCATGATTCTCATACAAGACAACATGTAGGAGAGAAACATCAGTCTAAGGCCCTCTTCATATTATTGGTTATATAGTCAATGTTCATTGACATTTAGGGATATTTGGGGTTAGCTTGAAACCATATGCCCACTAACCATTTTTTCCATAAGGTCATTATAAAGATGAATAACTAGGGTTTTATAATTTCATGAGGAGTGATAGTCCATGACATAGATCTAAATGCACTAGAGTGAAGGTGAAGACAAACCCAAATGTATCTAGGTGGTTGCATCCTTTTCTAATAGGTATTATATATAGGACACTTGTGTCAAGTTTAAATAATAGTGTCTATCTAACATTTCCAAGATGATTCCAGTTTCCATAGCTCTAGAGGCACTTAATCCATATTTTGGTAATTATTCTAGAACCCTCTTCTAGTTTGCTTTATGCTTGTTCCAGATCTAGAACTATATTAGCATCAGAACTAGCTAAGTACATTATTTCTTTATTATTTACATATCTCAAATAGGTGTACTTACTCTTTTTAGCTTATCATTTTAATGAATTCAACATATGTTATATCTGAGTTTAGCATTTAATTAGCCTACTATAGAGGTAGTTTATCACCCCTGTACCTTAGGTTATCTCTATCCCCTTTAACACTAGATAACCCAATCTAGATTTGTAGGGTTAAACATAATGAAGTTTTTCTAGCCAATAGGTCTTTTTATTTTATAATTTGGATTACTAATTACTCCCAATATAACTTTTGATATGTGGGCTCAAAATTCATCAATGAAGAAATCCAAAATTGGGGTATGCATGGGAGGGTTTAGCCCCTTTGTGATCATGCCATCCATCACTTCTAAGTGATCATGCTACCCTTTTTGGATTATTCAAGGGACCACAAATAAACTTAGGTATTGGAGTGGGTTAAGCTCCTTACATCATGGTGTTTTTGAAATACAACTGCTTACGATTTTACTGTAGTACATTATTTAATTTACATACCCCATAGATAAATAAGGTTTGGAATGAGTGTTGGGATATCAAGCCCCAATAACCTTTCCTAAAGACTCACTAGAATAAAATGACACCCCAATCACATAGCCTGAAATAAAAAGGAAAGATAACACTATTTATAATTCTTAGTAATCCCACTAAGGGAAAGAGAATAATATACTTTGGTGAGCCTTTTTGGATAAACATAAGTGACTTCATTCATATTTCTAGGTCACCTAAGCTCTTAAGAACAAAGGGGAGAGCATACACGTGTATAAGGTCTCATGAATGCATACACTTCTAAGAATAAACACTAAATAAAAAATAAGAAAGTAAATAAATTGTAAGTAAACAAGTTTTTAAGCCCAAAATCTAAAATGAGTTTATTTTAGACACTAAATGAAATGTTTACAACAAATAAAATCTTTGTGTTAAGTTTTAATCCACTTTATTTGACCTGTGATCTTGTGAAAAACAAGTTAAAATTTTGGGATGTAGTATTTGACAAGCTTGGGAATTTTTTAGGTTGATTATTAATCTCTTGGGAAAGTTACATAGTGCGATCCCACCATTTAATAAAGTGAGCCCACCGTTTAGTAGGGCTATCCCATTATTTTCTTGAAAATATAGAGAAATAGAAAAAACATAGAAATAATTTTTTAGAATAGGGTTTCATTATTTACCCATGTTTATTTAATATGGGTTTCTTTCCCCTCACTTGGAGTTTTTATACTTTCATGGACAAGTTGCTTATGTGTACCAGGTTGACTGGGTGATTAGGAAGTAATTCCCTTGAACTGTTATTCTAGGTATGGGAGTTACTCCTCTATTTTTGGCCCTATTAGAGGAGTTACTTGCTTACTCTCTTATATGTACTCATCTCATTTAAGAGTTTTTCACTTAATGAAAGATTGGGTTTTGTTCCACTTGTTTTTTTAATCTCTTGCAATATTGTATTTGAGTGTTTTCATTTTACTTCAACAACAATGTGGTGTGTACAAGATTTGTATCATTTGATCTTGACCTTTGCATTTGCATTATTTAGAATTGGCAACATCTCTAATATGATATTAGAGACACCTCAATAATCATGTGTTTGATTTTTTATTACTATTAATCTACTATTTGAAATCTTAAGATTATTTACATATAATGTTAGGTAATTTGTTTTAAGGGTTCAAAAATTTTTGGGTATTTTTTGAAATGTAAAAAACCTAAAAAATTGTAGGGGACATTTTTCCTAAAATTAGGGTTTTATATTTTTTAGGAGTGAATTTTATATAGGTGTTTTGCCTTATAGAGGTATATTTATAAATCTAAGGCCTATCCACTCCTATTATTTTTTTGGAATGTTATAGCTATGTTCCACCACCTACCTATTCTTTTTAAGGTCGAGAGGAGTATTCTAAATTGTTGTAAGTTGTTTGCTTTGGGAACCTCAGCTAATACATCACACTACACACTCGCATACTACCTTCCTGACATCTATGCAACATTCTAATCTTGTTTGGCCGTGCCCAGATCTACATCAAGCTTTCCATAACTACATCACTCCTTCTATGACCCATGAAAACCTCTTAGGCTTTCCCCAGTTACATCATGACTCTCTCAGTTCCTTTGGTCATTCATTATGTGATTCATAGTCTAATTTTCCATCCATAGACATCTCCTCTTTCTGGTATTCAATATGATATTTTAAAAATATAAATCCACTATTTTATTTTCATCATAATATTCAAAACCACTTTGGTCAATTTATTAATACTGGGAAACTTTATCATGGTATTGTAAAAATGGGGGGAATGTTTTTTAAAATTTGAGCTTACATATGAATAGAGTTTTATTTTATTAAAATGTTATGGTGGGGTTGTTAAAAAAAAAGGAAGAGGGGTTTATGTTTTAATATTTAAATGATACATTGGGAGTGATGTTCATAAAGCTTTAGGCATGAGTTTTTTTACTTGCTATTTTATAAAACATTATAATGGGGAATTTTGTATTATTTTTCACAAAAACATATTTGTGGGTCAACTTATATCATGGGGGAACATTAAATCTTGTGATTTATATTTTTTTATTGAGTTTTAAATTAAAAAAATAATTTCTTGTGAATATAGTTTTTAAAAAGATGGTATTTTTTTTATTTTGTAAAAACTCTTCATATTTTCACTAATTGAAGACCAAAGGGTGAGGTTTAATTTGGTATGTGGTCAAACCCCCTCATATTAAAAACATTCATTTTAACTCTCTCACTATTTTTACTATTTTTCCTTGGATGCATTATCAACTGAGCCTGATGTCCTCACCTTGCTTTGTAAATCATGAATTTTCCAACATTTGCATAGGTTGCTATAAACATATTCTTAGATATGCCAGATGTATTTTGAGCATGTATTATTTGTAAAAATTGAATGGGGGGTTCAACATTTCATAGTTCATGGTGGTTTTACTATTCTTCTTGTGTCACTCTTTCCATTCTGCTTGCACTTTAATTTCTACAAAAATAACTTCAACTTGCACTACTTCAACTTTATTTTTTCACTAAAATTGATTCAAGTTTAATCAACCCTCTAGATCCATTTCACTATCATGAAAGGAAAATAAAAATGGTAATAATTTGAAGGAGTAAGGGTTTGTATATAATAACCATGGGTGATGAAACTGAACCTAACATGATACAGAGAAAGTTAAGTGGTGTAACCACAGTGATGAATCCTATTGGATATTAAGTCTTTATATAAAAATTGACCTCCTATTTAACTTAGATCCTACAAAATCACCCAATGATGTATGGACCATTTTGGGAAATCTATTTTGGGAGCAAGATGTGATGATAGGTCATAACATTGAGAATGAACTCATTAGCCTAAGTCCTAACAACTTTCACACCCTTTATGATTTCTTCACTAAGTTTAAGTCCTTGATATTTAAGTTGAAATAATGTGGGATGAAGAAAGAATATGACCAAATTATTATTTTTTAACTCTCTAATATAGGTCTTGATTACTTAATCTTTGTCTCTACTTTCCATGTCACTAAAAATTCTCTAGGAACTACATGGAAAATACCCTCTTTAGATGCTTTTGTTAATGATTTGACTCAGAAGCAAGATAATTTAATATAGATGGGCACATTGAAGTCTAAAAAACTCAATCCCTAATTAATGGGAACATGAAATCTAAGTCTTCAAATAAAGAGAAGAAGAAGAATAATGAGGATTAAGAGAAGAAGAAAGAATCAACCTCTACCAAAATAACCACTAGAACCTCCTCTTTTAATGATAAAACAAAGAAAGATAAGGTTAAGTGTGACTATTATAATGAAAATGGGAACAATGAACACAAGTGCATGAATAAAAAGATAGATAACCTGAATAATCTCCTAAAGAACAACAACATAAGTGTTCATGAATTTGTTAAGCATAATTCATCAACCCAAGATCAAAAGACAATGGGAAAGAGAATAATAAAAGATATTGTAGTAGTTGAAGATCCAACATCTTCATGGGTTATTAACTCAGGTGATTCCTACCACATGATCTCTTCAAAGGTTTAGTTTTCTTACTTAGAGCCTTACAACATATCTTCTATTAGTTTGGGCGATGACACTTTTTTACTAGTTTTATGGAGAGGGTTTGTTGAAATGGATGAAGGAACATTCAATAAAGTTCTAAATATTCCATAAATTTCAACTAATCTCCTATTATTATACCAAATCAATCACATCATTAAGGTCATGTGGGTAGAGTTTTCACTAGATTCAATCACAATCAGAGAGTTTCACAATGATTCTATAATGGCAGTGGGTAGGTCCAGATCACCAAGATATATTATATACCTTCTCACATTTTCACATAATTATTATTTGAATACATTATTGACTCATTTATGTGGATTTAATAAACTTTGGCATGAGTGGTTTGTCACCTCAACTAACACTACCTAAAACAACTCAATAAAAATGACATGGTCACAGGCTTGCATCGAGTCTATTTCTCTAAGGGTCTTTGTGAGGGTTACTCCCTTGGGAAACATGTTAAGGATAAATTTGACAAAGTAAAAGATTAGAAGGATTCAAAAGCATTGAATTTATACATAATGATGTATCTGGGCCTTTTCCTAGTCTATCTTTTATAAGGGCTAAGTGCATTATCACTTTTATGGTTGATTT
The DNA here is from genome assembly GCA_037957365.1 of Torreya grandis. Classification (NCBI taxonomy): domain Eukaryota; kingdom Viridiplantae; phylum Streptophyta; class Pinopsida; order Cupressales; family Taxaceae; genus Torreya; species Torreya grandis. The sequence goes on from JARHVA010001773.1 coordinate 509,515, forward strand.
CTCAAGACACACATAGGTTTACTTAGACAAAAGTTTGAAGTGTTTGAATATTTTCAAGACTTAAAGGCACTTTTTGAGAAACAATATAAGAAATAAATCAAGGTTTTTTAAATTAACAGTGAAGGTGAATATGTTAGCAATATATTTGAGTAATTTTGAACCACAAAGGGGATTGATTTTTGAGAAATCACTTATAATCCTTCACATAATGGAGTTTCAAAATGCAACAATAGATTCTTAAAAGAGAAAGATAGATTTACAATTCAATTTAAATCCTTGTCACCTTAATTTTGGGATAAAGCCATCAATTATGCTTGTTATATTAATAATAGGGTTCCTTAGAAAGATTTGAAAGGCATAAATCCCTTTAAAGCTTGGAATAGAATGAAACTTATAGTTGAACACTTTAGGGTTTTTAGATCCTCAGCTATGGCACACATACCAAAGAAGAAACATAAATATATGGAACCTCAATCCAAGCCTTGAATCTTCTTAGGTTATCAAAATGGTGTCAAGGGGTAACACCTTCTTCATTTGAATACACATGAGTTGTTCATAGAAAGAAGTGTTCACTTTTAGGAGAGTCTCAAAGACTCAACACTTCACACTTATTTTCCTTAATTAGGTTAACTTAGACTTGATGATTATTCTTTTGGCTCAGATCATCCAAATTAGGTTCCTAAGATAGGGTCTTCTTCTTCTTCTTCTTCTTCTTTTAGTTCTAATAGTGAGACTAGTTATGGGGAGTCATATACATCTACCACTAGTCATGTTTTAGAGGATGAGGATTCAACACTTGAATCATCCAAATCTAGGCCCATTTGTGCCAAACAAGCACTTTAGAGTATAGGCACTTGGGTAAGGTATCCACATGCTTTCTTTGCTTTAGTTTTAGATCCAAAAAAAATCTAAGAGGTTTCACATTAGCCTAAGTGGGATAGTGATATGCAGGAAGAATAATATTCCTTAATAAAAAATCACACTTGAGATTTGACTTTGCTTCTTAAGGGAATGAATATGGTTCGATGTAGGTGGATATATCAAACTAAGTTTGTAACAAATAGGTCATTTGATAAGTATAAGGCATGATTGGTCACCAAGGTTTTTTCATAGGTAGCTAACATTGACTACTTAGAGACCTTTGCACCTATTGAAAAGATGACTTTATTTGACTCATATTAGTTATAACTACAACACATGGTTGGGATGTACACTAGATGGATGTGAAGAGTACCTTTCTTAATGGAGACCTTCATAAGGAGATATATATGAAGTATCCAATTGGGTTTATTTAGGATTTATACTTAACTTTTTGACATAGAAAATCCATATATGGACTCAAATAGGCTCATCAGGTTTGGTACACCAAGATGGATTCCTTCCTCCTTGCTTCAATTTTTACCAAGTGTCATTCAGACCCCAATACATTCTTCTTATTGTAGGATGATTCTTTACTGATACTAGTCCTTAATGTTGATGATATTTTGAGAACTAGGAGTTCCTCATCATCTATTACAGTGGTGAAGAATATCTACAAGAAAAATTTACATGACATACATGGGTCTTCTACATTACTTCCTCAACATCAAGATTTCATAGTCTAATTTAGGGATTTCACTTGCACAACCCAAGTATGCTCTCAATATTCTAGCTCAATTTAACATGGCTACTTGTAAGCCATATCTGACTCCCTTTCTATTAGAATTCAAGATTGAGGCTGAGTATTTTACACCTTTGGTCAATGCCACTTAGTATTGATAACTTTTTGGTAGCCTCATTTGTCTAACTCATACTAGGTCTGATATTTCATATGTAGTAGGTATTGGTTCATGAATCATGTAGGATCCCCATGATCTACATTGTAAACATCCAAGTGGATACTCCACTACATTAAAGGCTCTTATAGATTCATGATTCGATACAGATTTAGCATAGAGTTTGACTTGGTTAGTTCTTTAGATTTAGATTGGGATGGTGATACTTAAAATCACAAGTCTACTTTAGGTTATAGTTTTTCCTTGGGTTATAGTCTTATCAGTTGGTTTATCAAGAAGCAAAATGTTATTTCTATATCATCCATAGAGGCATAGTATAAGGGAGATGCTAATGTAATTACAGAGGCTATTTGGCTTCAAGGGATTTTATTTGATTTTGGCATTAATTTTAGGCACCTACCATCATCTATTGTGAGTAGTATATAGATATGCAAGAATCTAGTTTAGCACCAGTAGACCAAACACATTGAGATTCACATTAATTTTATTTATGAGCTTATTCATGGTTAGGTCATTGACTTGAGATTTTTCCAGTCTTCAGAGTAGGTTATAGATATTTTTATCGAACCCTTCATCAAGAGTAATTTCATTCATATATGAGCTCTTCTTTGGGTGCAATCTACATCAATAGTAGCATCATCTTCATGGGGTCCTTATAACCTCTTCACTTCTTCTATGTATCTCTTTTTGGGGGGAGTTTTTCCTATGGGTTTTCTCCTTTTCTCTACTTTATGAGAGATTTATTTGTACATGGGTACCTCATCAAGATTAGTCACTAGGACCCATTTTTTTTCACACTTACCACCTAAGCTACACTTATGGGTGGTATTATACTAGGGTATTATTATTTTCCCATGTTTATTTAATATGAGTCTTTTTTCACTCACTTGGAGTTTTCCTTCTTTTTTAGAGAAGCTTGCTTATGTATGCAGGTTGATTGGGTGACTAGGAATTAACTCCCTTGACTGACTATTCTAGGTATGGGAGTTACTCATTTATTCATGGCCATGTTGACAACCTTTTGTGTAAGAGTTACTTTTTTACTCTTCTACATGTACTCATCCCATTTGAGATATTTTCACTTAATGAAATATTGGGTTTTACTCCACTTATTTTTTTATCTCTTGTAATATTGTCTTTGAGTGATTTCATTTTGATTCAAAAACATTTTGGTGTGTAAAATATTCATCTTATATGATATCAACCTTTGAATTTGCATTATCTAGACTTGGTGACATCTCCAATATAATTTTGCCATTATATATGGTAATATCACCATTTAGCAGGGCGATCCCACCATTTTCTTAAAAACATAAAAATAAAAAATAACATAAAATTGATTTCACCATTATGCAGGGTGATACTACTATTTTTTAGGGATATCCCAATATTTTTCTTAAAAAAATTAGAGAAACAAAGAATAACATGGAATTTATTTCACCATTTTTTAGGGTGATACCATTATTTAGTAGGACATTTCCATAGTTTTTTCTTGAAAATATAGAGAGATATAGAATAACATTTAATTGATTTCACCATTATGTAGGGTGATCTTGCTAATTCATAGAAAATTAAAAATGATAAAATCTAGCAAAAATGAGGAAAAAATCCAAAAAATGACATTTATTTATTTATTTTGAAGATGCTAGAATGTTCCCAAGGAAATTTTGGGGCATGTTGGTCCCACTAGGCATGCCAAATGTAGATTTCAATTACAAGAGGGGTTAATTTCCTTTTTAGCTCATTTAAAAATACAAAGTGAATAAACACAAAACCTCAGGGACAATCCATTCGATTAGGTAAGGCATGAAATCAAAGAACAAATATAAAATATAATCAAAATTATTGTGCCTTCCTCATGGATGTTCCTTCTAAGCCTGATTCAGGTTTGTTTGTGCCCAGATTGTATAATTAAGAGACTCTAATAATGTCACAAGTGCATTTTGGTAGCATCTTCCCTTGTCTATAAGTGGTTTTTCTTGATTAATGTGAGATGGTTGAAGATTTTAATTTCTCTTTTGTACCAAATAGATGAAACACCAATCAATATGAGGTTAATTTTTTAAATGAATGAGGATTTTAAAGTCGTAAAGAAAATTCTAAAATGCACTGAAGAGGCATATCTGACTATTAAGAGGTATTGAATGGAATTAAATTTTTACTATTAGAATGCATCAAAATAACTATTATTAATAAAAAATAATAATATACAATGATAATTATAACAATAAAGTGGTTGGTTGGATTTCAGGACCCATATAGATTTGTTTTTTCTTTTTTGATTTATGATTATAAAGATAGGAGCAATTTGACCATGAAAGTAACCACTAATAAATGAAAACATTTTCCATTTAGATAGAATCACAACATCCAAAGGTATATAAAATATCAAAATACATCTAATGGTGGAGGAATATTAAATCTATACCTAATATAAGGATAGTTAGAGATAATCTTACAACAATCAACTAAATAAAATACCAAATAGATGGATGGAGAGTTGTAGAAAATCTTATAGAAGTTAGCTGAATAAGATAAAAAATAAATGGGTGGAGAGTTGGAGAGAACATTATATTAGTCTAGTAATCCAAGGATTGAAACTCATTATGAGAGTATAATAAGATAATTTTTATAAGAGTGGAGACTATAATAGCCCAAGTAAAATATCCAACAAATTTGCAATGTGATGAGTAATGGGCATTATTGAAGGTGAGTATGAGGTGATAGTTATAGGAATAGGGATAATGGGTATCTATTCCACATATTATATTTACAAAAGGGGTAAGTCTCTTTGATGGGTCTAGATTCACCATTAGAAGATCCCATGTGGTGCAAAAAATCATATTACTCTAGGAGAAGAATATACTTGTCTAGATAAAAAAAATGTTATGTCTAGAGGGGTAATCATCTATTTATAACCTAATCATATTGATTATAAATGTTTGATGAAGAATGAAATGAGTGGATATAACTTAATTCAATTTTGGGTGCTTACTACCATAATTTTTTTGAAAATAGGTTGTATTAATGAGGAATGGCTTCCAAATTATGAATTTATGTTGATATTTATTGCATTCACGATAGTGCTTTCGAATTTTTTGATTGAGGTCACAATGATGTCATAAATCTTGATATTTGTCATATTTTAGATTTAATAAATTAGAAAGTTATATAATTTTAAAGGATTTTATACTTAGTAATTTAATTTAATTTGATTATCTAAGTAATCATGATTAGCTTTTGTGTAATACTGAGAGTTGAATAATTACTCCATTTAATTGGTAAAAAATGTCACTTACAAAACAAAAATTTGGCTTAGAGTGAATTATATTAAGCTGATAATTGGTTACTATGCATTTCTCCAATTTAGAATGTATATGTCATGAATGTAGAAAAATTTAGGTGTTTTAAGGATTTGTGCATTGTTGTAAGAAATCAATTTTAATTGTAATTTTAATACAATATTAATGAGAATTGAGTATCTAAGACCCACCATAGTCTCCTTCTGCTATGGGATTTTACCCACCATAGGCTACCCTCCTATACCAAATGGTTATCCATCTTTATTCCCATATGCTTGTGGCATTAAACCCACTTTTGTCTGACCACTTCCACCATGATATTTGTCCATGCATTCTACTCTCCCTTGTGGGATCTAACCTAATAATGATTGACCACCTCCTCCTAAATCCTTATTGAATTTTTTTCCACACTATCTAGAATTTTGTTGGATCTTTTTTTCCATCACTCTTTATTTTTTACAGTTCCTCTCTCATCTATAGAATCTCTTCTTTCATAATAAATATCAATAGAACAGACTCAACATACATTTAGGCATCCAAATGATTACCCATAGTCTTTAGTACCACCTCAAGGATAGCCTTTACTTATTTATATTTCATTGTCCACATTTTTATTTCAAATGACCTCTCCACATCTACTACAAACATCATATTATTCTCCACAATCTTGGGTTGATACCATACATATCTTTCCCATCTCATCCTTCATCTTCACACTATAAGCTTGATTCTCTTCAATCTTTGGATTCACAAATACTTCTCCATTTTGGTTACTCCTTATAACAAAATTTAGATATTTTTTTGACATCTCTCCTTCCTTTTTACAATATTCTTCATTTGATCTTTTGAGACTATTCTCCCCACCTCTAACTATTGTAAATGAGATTTCACATATATATCTTCTTGTGAACAATAATATTCCCATTATTCCCCACTTCCTCATGTCCCCATGATGGCTTAAGGACAATCCTCCATGGGTGACATATCATTAACAACTAGCTCTTTAACCATCATTACCATATCATCTTCTTGTTTAGATTCTTCACTTTATTTATCATACACATGAGCATGCTATATTTCACCAAACTATATCCTTTTCTTTGCCATCTTCTCCATTGTTGGACCTACATATTAAACAAATAAATTAAGAGAATAAAGAGTTCCTATAAATATCTCATCGACCACCTCATAATGCCCCAAGGACATGATGTCTAACTCTTCATCACTATTTGCATGTTTCTCATGTAATTATCTCTCATGATGGACTCTCCAAATCCCCATATCAATAACCTTCATGGATATTTTATCCTCATTCTCATATTTATTTTCACCTCCCTCACATGGATGATTTTCAACCATACTCTCCTTAGGTTCATTATCTTGTTCAACTACCATTTTCATTATTTCCTTCGTTGAAACCTAGAAATTTTCATGGTTTTATTCTTCATTCACCTTTTTTTCCTTTACAAAAACCTTTATCATTGCTTGGTTGTCCTCAACCCTTCTTCCCTCCAAAATAGAAATGACAAACTCATTACCATCACTAAGGATGGTTTTGAATTTTCTCAATCATAGACATAAAAAAATCTTTTCCATCATCACATAAGAATAGATATTAATTCCATATCCTTTTAAATGAGGATTTATTATTTTAGGGTTTCTCATATCTCTCATCCACCTTGTTGTTATGAAAATTAGATTTGAGGTTCATATATGGAAGCCTCACCTTATTTTTGTCTTCTAAAACAACCTTTTCTTCTTCACACTTAACCTTATCCATGTTAATTATCAAATTAGTATTCAACTGATCACATGGTAAGTCAACATTCTTATTGCCTCTCTTAGTAGTATTATTTTTCTCATCCCGCCCAAGCCTCATCACATGAATCTTGTTCAACCATTTTGGCTATAATTTTGGGTGTAAAAAATGACCTAACAACTTGGAAACCATCTATTCCAAAACACTTACGTTACTCTTACCTTTACTTTATCTCCTCACTTCGAGATATTTCTAATACATATATGCACCACCACATAATCTCTTGCATGAAAATTTTAACCTCATGGGATCTATAGCATTCTTATATTTAAAATATGTCTCTAGGTTAACTACCCATTTCATGATCTTATTAGGATTCTCATTTCAATAAAACAAAACAATATCACTATGAGATTTACCTCTTCCCTTCACCATGATCTTTTCTAGTCTATTTTTCTTACTAGAATATTTTACTCTACTTTCTTGGACTTTCTACAACATCCAACCTTGATTGTAAGGACATCAACCCCACCATTATATATTATTCATAATTTTCACTTGTAGCTACAACAAAACCATTTTGTGTAGTCATTCCCATCATATCTAGTCTTTCTTTGAATCTTTTCAACATCTCTACCAAGTCATCCATCTCTCATGTTCTTCTCTTGTGTGCCATATCTCATCATAGTTAATAGGTTTCTCTTTCACAACTTGTAAAAGATTTAAAATAGATCATCTCAAACTCCTTATCAACTTGTAGGACTTATCTCACACTTGCAACAATGTTACATCTTGATTTCCTTACTAAACATGATTTGCTTATTAAATAAATTTTATGGGATTAATGTGGTTTAATTACTACTGTAAAAAACTATTTTTTATTATGATGATGTATGGATAAATATTCAATGATTATTTTGTGATTCATTACATGATTTGGTCAACTATATATGAGTTTTATATGCATATGTATTATGCTTATTTAGTATTTTTATGTTTTAGTATCATTTATATTGATTATCTTTGTTAAGGGTTAATTATTGTTTGTATTTTTGAGGTGGATGTAGGAGAAATTTTACTCTCTAGTCTGATATGGAGGAAGAATATCATCAGGGATGATGCTACAAATAGAGATGTTGGAGTTTGTTTAGAATTGATAATGAATCCAACACACACCACTTAACATAATAGAATGCATGGTTGCCTTAAGTTTCAGTGTGTTTGGTTAGTTTATGCTTGGATGAATTAATATGATTTATATTCATATTTGTCCTAATTAGTCTTATATTTAGTAGTTATTGGTTTCTATGATCATAGTGTTGATAACATTTTGGAATGTTTCAGTTGCATATTTGTCTTTGAATGTCTATATTCTATATATTTGTATGCATAGCTTTTTAGATCGGTACCTACAAGAATTTAATAAAATCATTTTTAGAATATGAATATATAGGAAAAATAATTAAATTGAATTTTTAACTTACAATAAAATGTTTTTACAAAGATTAACCTAGACCCAAGGGGTACCTAGGGGGACTAAGTTTAAATACCTAATGTTGACCTAGATATGTGGCAATGATTTTTTAAATGTTTTGATTATTGTTCAATGCTTAGGCTGGGATAGACATTAAAATTATTTTAAAAACATAATTATTATGTTAATTGACATATTATTATGTCAACCATAATATCTAGAATCATATTCTATCTTTGTTAGATTGGTCATTCAAACCATGTTTAGTGTAATGCCCAAAGTTTCACCTCTAGAAAACTCAAATAAAACCCTTAAAAATGCTATCAATTTTTTTTTGCAACACCATATTAACATAAGAGAACACTCCAACTAATAACCCATCAACATACAAGCACACTATAATTGCATGCATCATATAAATCATGCACACTATCTAGGAAACCTTAAAGGAATGCACTCATAATCGATGTACATCACCTACTATATAGTTAATTACCTTCAATATCAGAATGTGAGATTCATCAAGGAATTCAATAGGCTATTTGTAACAAATATGTGTTGGCTACATTAGGATTAGATTAAAATACTACACTTGAATTCAATACTCAAAGGTTGTCAAGTATAGTTTATACCAATTCGTCCAACTCTCAAGCTCAAGTGCAATAAAATTAAGAGAGAAACCAAGCTCCTATTTCACTCAAAATAAAAAATAACAAACATACAACCCATTAAAACATCATTCAAGGTTAACCCATTGTGTTGAAGTGGAATAACTCAATCTTGAAGTAAAAAGACTTAACTAGCTCTCCTCTTAGACTAGTCTAAATATCATTAAATCGCCTATGAAATGGTGATGGAAAAAATATTTCCATGATGATAAAAACATTTATAAAAGTTATTATATATTATATTAGCTATATTATACCACTAGGAACCTATAAAAATAACTTACAATAATTTAAATGCTAAAATAACTCAACATTCTAAAAGGGCTTTTACGCTGAAAATTGATCTGCTAAGTAATTTATAAATAAACTAGGTTCAGAAATAGGATCACTAAAAATAGTAAATATATATAAAAGTAATAAAAAAAGTTCCTCTATAAATATAAAGGTAAAATAAACCACTAACAAAGACTGGTTATAAATAAATTATTGTCTACTTAGATTAAGGAATATAATTGTACATTGATATAATTGAATATTATAACAACCATTATGATGATCAAGAACATAAGCTTTAATACGGATCTTTTTACACTTGAATTCAATACTCAAAGGTTGTCAAGTATAGTTTATACCAATTCGTCCAACTCTTAAGCTCAAGTGCAATAAAATTAAGAGAGAAACCAAGCTCCTATTTCACTCAAAATAAAAAATAACCAACATACAACCCATTAAAACATCATTCAAGGTTAACCCATTGTGTTGAAGTGGAATAACTCAATCCTGAAGTAAAAAGACTTAACTAGCTCTCCTCTTAGACTAGTCTAAATATCATTAAATCACCTATGAAATGGTGATGGAAAAAATATTTCCATGATGATAAAAACATTTATAAAAGTTATTATATATTATATTAGCTATATTATACCACTAGGAACCTATAAAAATAACTTACAATAATTTAAATGCTAAAATAACTCAACATTCTAAAAGGGATTTTATGCTGAAAATTGATCTGCTAAGTAATTTATAAATAAACTAGGTTCATAAATATGATCACTAAAAATAGTAAATATATATAAAAGTAATAAAAAAAGTTCCTCTATAAATATAAAGGTAAAATAAACCACTAACAAAGACTGGTTTCTCCTTAAGACTCCTATAGCTATTTTTGGAAACTCTATTTTGAATCAACTTCACACGTTGAAAAAAGAAAATAGGTGCATAAAATTACCAATTACCTCCAGAATTGGACCTATAAAAAATCATTGAAATGGGGTATAATAATAATGGTAATAGCTTCATATTCACATAATATAAAACTAGAGCTTACAAGTTTCCATTTCATAAAACTCAATTTTAGGTATTAATTTAGAGCCTATCTCTGAATCGATTTGGTTGATATTAAAACATGAAATTTTATAATGTAGACTTGCACATAATATCATAAAAATGAAAAAAGTCATCCAATCATCCACCATATAATCTCATAGGATCATATAACTATCCATGAGCTTCACAAGATATAATTTAAATCTCCAATTTGTTTACATTTTACAAATAAGATTATGAAGGATACCTATAGACCCACCATGGTCAACCTACCCATACTGGTTTCCTATAATACTAATGCTAAGGGATAGTCACACTATTAATTTCAAGACACATAGAATATCTTGAGTTAGAATTTATTAACTTTGATTATTAATTTCAACTGTATAGGTTAAACTTAAAATTAATTATTTAGCTATTTTACACATTAAGATTTATCCATAATTTTATAATATGAAAGTGAACTAAACTCACTTATATTATAAGTCTATGATTATCAATTTTAAATTTTCATATAATATTTTGAATTCTATTTACTATTCAATTATGTTTTCTTTTTACTAGTGTTATCATCCAACTATGAGTCAAGTACTAACCTATGTCTACTGATAAAGCATTAAATGTTATAAATAAATTATTGTCTACTTAGATTAAGGAATATAATTTTACATTGATATAATTGAATATTATAAAAACCATTATGATGATCAAGAACATAAGCTTTAATATGGATCTTTTTAGTAGTGACATAATTCAAGGTTAAAAACATTTCCTAAGAAATAAACTTTACAAATATCCTTGGACAACAACCATGTAACCATTAACAATTCAAAACACAAATCTAATAACATTCAAGATGCTACACATGTCAACATAACAAGAATAACATATATAGAATGTATCTGCCACTATTTAATTCTTTCTCCTAAGACAGGCAATAATGGGTCAGCTTATGCTGAGCAAGTAAAAATTCCCTCACACATTCTTATTTATTTTTATAGAATCAAAACAAGATAAAAATGAAAATTAAGCATTCATTCTAATAATGGAAATATATTATATATAAATATATTTATTTTTATATAAATCGCATTAAGAGGGTAATAAATAAAATCCACACAACAATAAAATGAAACTAGCTTCATCACAATATTAATTATAACATAATATGACATCATCTAATCAACTGAATCAAGCAATTTATTATCAAGATATTATTTTTTTTATTCATTATCATTAATTTTAGCAAATGGGGGAAGTAAGCAACTCAATGTTTTTAAATACATCTCACTTCAATCACTGTCTCTACAAATTTGTCATTCTTATGTTCGTGTCTTCACCAAAAGAGTATTACTCAAAGTTTCTAAAAATATGCATGTTTGTATAAAGGTATACATATTTTCATAGATGAAATTATAAAACTATATATATTTGACATCTTAATAAACCTAAATATAAAACTAGCTCACAATAGGCCTCACCTTCTTTGTCCACAAATAAATATTATACTTATTCATCACTTTCTGAATTAGTTTTCGACATAGGTTTCCAAATATAAAATTTTGAGTCTAAATTCTTGAAATAAATTATTATCATTCATATACCATGATATAAATATATATATTTAAAAACTAATAAATATAGTATAATATATCAATCTAAAATCCCAGAATATAAAACATACAACCTGAATTCTCATAGGTGTATATATAATATATAATATATATTATATATAGATTATGAAAATTAAATTAATTTATAAAATATATATTTTCAAATATACATAAAACACATATTATAAAATATAAAATGGTACGTAATAAATAAAATAATAACTTATAAAATAAATTATAACAAATATAAGGTAAAATACATATTTTAAAATATAGAAATATATATAATAATGTTTCATTAAAATAAAGGTTTTTTTTTAAATAAATATTTATTAAAAAAATAAAAAATAAAAAACCACTGACCCTAGCCATCATGGCCGGTGGCCAGGCCATATGGCCTAGCTGCAGCCATTGTTATTGGGCCTGGGGATGAAGAGGGTCAGCTGGTCTGACCCCTCCTCCCTCCATACTATGGGAGGGGGGAAGGGGTTGGCATAGTCACTCCCCTCCCATCTCCTTTAAAAAAAAAATCAAATAAGTAAATATTTATTATTATTATTATTATTATTATTATTATTATTATTATTATTATTATTATTATTATTATTAATTTCATTTTATTTATTTATATATAAAAATAGAGCCATTGAAAATGTAAAGCAATAAGTATATAACTATATATATATATTTTCAATGGGTTGAGTATATATACACAAAATAACATTTTTACAGAATATGAATAAAATATGTGTAGAATATATATCTAAGATGTATATATCAAATATTTAAAAGAATAAAAGCTCTCATATATATATATATATATATATATATATATATATATATATATTTCATTTTTATATATATCAATTTTCAATGGGTTGAGTATATATACATAAAATAACATTGTATAGAATATGAATAAAATATGTGTAGAATATATATCTAAGACATATATATAGAATATTTAAAAGAATATAAGCTCATATATATACATAGCTATTCAATAAAACAAAAAACCCCATCCAGTCCATAGAATGAATCTAAGCAAGATTTGATTATTCAAAAATGAATAAACCTGATTCAATATCCTAATAGAAACTATCATTCATTGCTTACCCCATTTATAAATCTGAGAAAAAAGAATAGATAAATCTATGAGGGAGAGTTTACTTTCCTGGATACACCTGAATCTAAATCTTCCAACTAAACTCCATTCACCTACTTCCTTCTCCCTTCCTTGTTTGGGCTCATCTAGTAACAACAAGGCAAGAGTTTGGAGGAGAAAAATGAAACTTCAAAACACTAAATTGATTTTGACCTTTTCCCCTACTTTTTGTTATTATTTTATTATTTTTATCTTTAAAACCATAACTAATCCCACCACATGCTTTGTCACCCACTAAGTTGATCTAGTTATGACCTCACTTGTTTTAGGATCCACTAAAGCAATTTATTAAGACACTAAATAATATTTAGCTAATGACACATGTTACTATTAAATTTTAAATTTCTCATCTATTAGGTAGTAAAATATAATATTACATTACTAAAGTGTGTTAATAAATATTCCCTTATTTATTTACTTGTTATAAACCCAAGTAATCCATTAATTATTTATGGTAACGAGTTAAATAGTTAATACCATTAATTATTTAATCTTAGTTACCATTTATCTATTAGACCTAAACACCTCTTCCCCTATACATTCACATAACATGCAAACACAAAAACTTTCACCTACGGTCATTATTTTATCAATAATAGTCATATAATTATAACATGCATAATAATAAGATCATAATTTGGGTCTTGAATTATCATACTCAGGCAATCAATGGATAACATCACATATAACTACTATGTAAAAAACATCCAATAAATAATCAATAACTAGAACATGAATAATTGCATATATATATGGCCAATAGTACAAGTATATTGTGACTCAAATTGAAATCTTGGATTAGTCCAATTAAATCACCTAACACTCACATAATAATCAAGTCCGCAATGTAGAACAATGCATACAATCAGATTCAGATACAATCAAGACAACACTAGACATCTCTCACTGAGATTTTTATCCACCTAACAAGATATCTACTTATGACAATGTTCCAAATATGATTATGTCTACCATAGTTTGACACATGGTATTACACTTAGCATGGTGAGGATTGACTCTGAGTTAGAATAAATAGAGGATTTTGTTAGTTTGGAAAATGAGATGGGAAATTTAGAAGGCATGCTAGGAATTTTTATCTTAATGGTGAGTCTTTCTAGTAATAATGGAGAAGGGGTCACCATGATTTTAGGGGATTTTAAATACATGCAATGGTATGATAAAATAATAAATAAAAATGAAGTTTGAAGATTGGAGGCTAGTCGTGGTAGATCATGGAAGGAACAAAAGGAAAGAGAATAATTTTAGTTGTAGAAGAAGGTAGATTACTTCAAAATCTAAGAGGTAGGGTTTGTACTTGATATTATTCTATGATTCTATATTATTTTTATACTATAAATAGAATAAATGGGTTTGTGGTTTTATTATTAGATTTTAAAACCCTAGTAAGGGTTAGGGATTTGACCCTATGGGAGGAGTAATTCTCCCCACATAATCAAATCCATGACTTTATTCATGTATAAAATGAATATGGAATGATAGTTGGAAAAATAATTTACCTAAGTGTTATTACGCATGGCTATTAATATGAATGTGTATTATATTTTTATAAAGACTCAGTGTGTTACTCTATTAAGTGGTCAAGTGTTTTGAAATGGTTGAGGCATTTTGGTATAGGGTTAGACATAGGGTTTCATATATTCAATAGTGGATTGGGTATTTATTTGTTATAATGAACTTAGTGAATTGATAGTGTATAAGAATTAGGGCCATTTGGGATCATGTTATTTGGAGTCAATTTTGGGTATTCAAGTCTGTATTTAGTTATGAATATATTTTTATATAAATAAACTACGATAAAAATACTTTGTGAAGACTATATGTATATTTTGAATGGATCGTGTATACTTTATTTGGGTCAATTATGACTTAGTTTTGGTTAAAATATATGTATGATTGTGTGATAGTATTTGGTTTGACTATGTTTTCAAGTTATTATTATTGGATATTACTTGGGTTATATCCTTTGTGTTCTATTTTAGAATGGTTGAGTATAATGATTTATTATACTATGAGTTGAACTCTTAATAAATAAAATAAAATATATTTGTATCTTTTATTTGTTAGGCATTGTTTGGATAAGAAAGTATAGTTAATTTCTAATATAACACTACGAATCGACCTGTGTGTGAAAATTATGATGGTTGTGTATAAATTTAATGTTGGCTATATATAAATAGGATTTTCTTATCAACTATGTTAATAGGTTGTCGAATGGGTAAAATGGTTATATTTAACTATGTATAATTACTTTTAAGTCGGCTAAGTATAGACACTTGTGGTCAATAATATATAAAAGATTATAAGACCTGTGTATGAATACCTTTAAAGTCAACTGTGTGAATATATTTATATGTCGATTGAATTTTGAAGAATAAATTATGTATTAGGGAGTCAAATTGTTTAAAGTTATGATGGGACATTTGAATATTGTAAAGACTTAACATAGTTATAAGATGATTGTGTATGTATATAATTCTTTAAGATGGCTATGTATGTATTTTATAAATGTTGTGAGTATATTATACTGAGTCGATAGAGTATACTTAATTATGGATGTTTATGGAATTTATCTAATAGTTGATTGGGTAAATATGTAAGTTCATAGTTAAAGAAATAATAGTCTGAGTTAAAATATAAAATTTAGTTAGTGTGTGTGTGTGTGTATATAGACTGGATGGTTACTATTTATGATAATTCCATTAAAGGGTCTATTATCCTTTTTGTCTAGGGTAAACACAGACAAGTGATAAGTTGATATTATAGATAAATTCATAGTAGTTGGATGGTTTCCTTATTTTCAACTAGCTATGTGAGACATGGTTCAATAAATGTTTGTTTGATGTTTATTAGATTGTATGAAAATGTTCAGGTTTTAATTAAGTTTCATTCTTATATAAAAAACTTGGGTATAGTGAATAGTTTTATTCATATGCTATCTAGATTTATAACATTAATTAATAATATAATGTTTTAATTATTAATTATGAGTGAATTGATTATTATCTAATTAGAATAATAAATGTTGTATTTATTATTGCTGATTTGCTTAGAATTTTATTGAGAATTTCTTGAATTATGTTATTTAAATATAGTGCATGTGTACACGGGATGTTTATTAGGAATTGATAAATTCTTAGATTTTATGATGATTGTTAGAAATAAATTTCATATACAATATTGCCTTAATGGGAAATAGACATTAGATGTTTTGGAACTTAAGAAATATATTACCAAAAATAAGTTGTTTTTTAACATGCGATTATTTCTATATTTCTTATATTTAATTATCATGGAATTAAATATTAAATCTGTATGATAAATCCATGGAATTCTTGTTTATGGATTATTTATAAATCTAGTATTAATGTCACTAATGATAATTATCATGAGATGGATTCTCATGCATATAGTTAGAGGATTTAATACTTAGATTATATGAGATATGATTGAGTGTGTATGTGTGATTATGATTGATCTAATGGATCATTAAACTATATAAAAACTTTATACAAAGTAATGTTTATAGTTAACATTATCATTTGACCTATTTTATTATATGCATGTATGGATAATGTTATGTTATAAATAAGATTATTTATGATATGCTACATGTAGTTAGAATCTTAAAACACATAGGTTCTAATTAACTTCTTGATACCTACACCATTATCATCTACTCATCCATGAAGGGAGGGACATTCTATAAAATTGGGAATTATGTGGGGGATATATGGTGTATGGTTGGTGTGGAAAATCACTTTGATGATGCTCTCCCTCTCTTTCAGTAGTCAACTGATAGAGACTCTTACTCATTATTTTAGTATATTTACATATAACGAGTTTATGGGCACTCATTAGTTTCATGGAACCTTATATTTATTATATTTCACTATGATGTATAATCATTGTAATATTATACTTGATGAATAGTAGTTTGGCTACTCTTAATTATATAATATTATTGTATTAACTTTCAATAGTTGGTTGAGTTGTAATTAATTCAATAGTTATACATTTATGGACTATATTTGTAATGCTGCTAGCTTTGTTAATTTGATCATTATCTAAATTAATTGCAACAAATTTATTATGAAGGATGTATTTAGTTAAAGAACATATTAACAAATCAATTGTGAATAATTTAATTTGATTATTAAGTAAATATATTTTTTTACCATTATTTGAGTTAAACCCAATGGGGTTATAAAAAACAAACTTAGTCAATCTTATCTTTCACAAATTGTAACAAGCTTCAACAAACTTCAATTTCACAACCTAAAATGACCCATAAGTGAGTTTCACACCCACAACCCATAAGGAAAATGCCTTGCTCTGATATCAATTGGTACAAACACTCGTTATGATATCTAATTAAGGACAACCATTAACATGTGTTTCATGGGTTCACTATTCATGGGAACAAATTTACACAATTCATAACACTTGACTCATAAAAATAAAGATTATTTATTGCATTCATTATAATAGAACACATATTAACATTTCATGCCACAAAGAGGCTATTTGAATGTATAAACATGGAGAAAGAAACACACTTTACCACATCTAGTTCTCTAAAAAATTATGCCTTCAATATAGAAACATAACACCTCTTCAAAATCAATAAGAGAATAAGATTTACAATATTGGTTTCAATCACAATCTCCAACAGAGGAATCCTAAAAAAAGTGCCATTTTACCATTTAAAGTACGAATGGTTTGACTCCTCAACTTCCCCTAATATCCCTTAGCATTCCATGGTATTACACATTCTAACTCATGCATTCACAAGCTTCAAAACATTCAAAAATATTAAGAAATGAGACTTAATCAAGTCTTTTAGAGCATTCAAACATATTTTATAAGTTCAAGACCTAATCGGGTTTATAACTCAGATTACCACTATGGGTGATAACTTAAACCATTCCCATCTTAATCAAGCCTTTGATCTCTAAATAACATTAGGACATCCATTTAGGATTGTTCAAG
Source organism: Torreya grandis (assembly GCA_037957365.1). Lineage (NCBI taxonomy): Eukaryota > Viridiplantae > Streptophyta > Pinopsida > Cupressales > Taxaceae > Torreya > Torreya grandis. The sequence goes on from JARHVA010001773.1 coordinate 527,610, forward strand.
ACCTAGTTAGGTCCCAAACATTGACTATCATTGCATGTTTTCACTAAAGTCCTTCCTTACCTAGTTAGGATTCTTTCCCCACCTAGAACTAAAAGCCTCACAAAATGTTTCCACCATTATACTAATGCATTGGGCCCTGAACACCATTGAAAAATTCCAATGTGAACCTCTTTACTTAGTCAGGATTTGATTCCCACACAATACTACACATTCCTAATGCATTGTCACATGACCTAACCAACACATGAAGTCTAATTAACACCATGCCTCTTAGATCATTCATTGATAGTTCTAATTGGGATATTTATTTTGATTAACATTATGTGGTACAAGTAAAAATATAAAGACACAATTGGTCAATGGAGTACCAATTACAATTTTGAATGTCTTAAAATTTCTTTCAAGACCTAACTAGGGTTGTGAAGCCTAATTACAACTACAAGAATAAAAATAGTCCATATAAAACAAAATCAGACATTCAAAGTCCCATGAAATTTATAGAATGTAAAATGAGCTTATAAAGACCTAATTAGGTATTATGAACTTTATTAGTACTACAAGTATTACTACAAGCTTCCAAGACTAATTTAGTGTTTTGTTTTCATGCAAATTGAGGAAACCAAGTAGCTTTTAAAGCCAAGTGTTTATATGCTAAATTGTTCATCTTGACGTAGTCTATCCATTTATGTATAAATCAAAAGGAAATGAATACTTGGAAAATTAATGTCCCAAACAAATCCATGACAAAAAGACAATCATACAAACAAAACAAACTCATTACTCTATCTTTGGTTGATGTAATATTTCCTAAAACATTGGATGCTCCTACATCACTTATGCTAAAATTTTTAGAGAATTGATCAATAAATTTTTGGTCATGATTTCCAAAAATAAGGAGCCAAATTCTTCAAGGATTTTAGGTTGATAAGTCTTTATAATATGATTTATAATATTTTTACTAAAATATTGGATATTAGGATTCATCCCCTATTACCTTTTGTTATTTCTTAACATCAAGGAAGTTTCATTTAATAGAGGCACATTCAAGACAATTTAAATTTTGTTCATGAAGTCCTTCATACTCTAGAAAAGGGTGAAAATTAATATATGATTTTGAAACTCAATATGAATAAATCTTATGATAGAGTCTCTTGGAGCTTTATAGACAAGATTCTTGAATTTTTTTGATTCAATCCTTGCTTCAGGAAGCTCATCAATACTTGTATTTATACCCCTATGTTCATGATGGTAATAAATAGATATCCAAAGGATTATTTTATTATGAAAGAGTAATTTTTTAAGGATACGCTTTATACCCTTACCTATTTGTAATAATGGTTGAAGCCTTGGGCATAAATTTTTATTCTGATTTTCCTACAAGTAAAATTAAAGGTATTAAACCAAATCTTTATTCATACCCTCTTAATCATCAAAAAATTGTTTATGACATCCTTATCTTGGGAGAAGAATTAGTAAAGGAACCCAAGGAGATAAAATAAAATTTGAAGAACTATGAGGGGGTTTCTAGTGATAAAAAAACCTTTATAAAATTTCTCTCCTCTTAATTAACATTACTTTCTTCAGACAATGTAAAATTACTAGAATCTTGAGTTACCAAATCAAAGACATTACCATAAAATATTTAGGGATGAATAATTTTTTGGTAATAATTTATTCATATATTTTAAACCCTATTATTAAAATATTCTAAAATAAAATCATTGGTTGGAGGGGAAAAATTATTAGCCCAACAAGAAAGCTTCAACTCCTTAAAAGCATCATGCAAAATTTTCCAATTTATCTTATATCCTTCCTTAAGATGACTTTAGGAATGATAGATAAAATTTAACAAATACAAAGAAGATTCCTATGGAATGATACTAAGGTAAATAATAAAATTTTCTTGGTTTCTTGGGACAAAGTTTACTTGTCAAAAAATATTGGCAGATTGGGTATTCGTAAAATGAAATTGCTAAACAAACCCTTATTTATATGATAGGTTGGATATTTTTGAAATAAAATAATATCTAGACTAATATTCTCAAGGCCAAATATCTGGACTCACTAGAGACTAGAAGATTGATGTTTGATAAATACCTTCCCTCTAGTTTGCATTTCTAAAATTTTGTAGTCAATAACATAAATTTTTTTTAAAAAGGATGCAAATGGAATGTGAGAAATGGTGAAATTAATTTTTTTTGGGATGAAATTTCGATTCTTGATCATTCCCTTGGCACTTTCAGTCCTTGGGATAAAATTATCCACTTGTAGAGAGATTTGAGAGAAAGAGTGATTGATTATTTTGAAGAATCTCCTTCTAGTAAAAAAATATAAAAACATTTATATTAACTCTAACCTTTAATAAAATATTTTTATTGTCTCTAATTTTATTAAGAAGGATATAAACTCTAACCTTCAATGAATTCATCTCAGTCACCTAGATAGAGTGGATGAAATAATTTGGGCTGAAACTAGTGATGGTTGGTACAATGTTAAATCTGGGTATAAGATAACTTGAAATGTAGACCCATATTTGTTCCCCATGTATTATCCTCTATTATATCTATAAAAATATACTCACCATTGATAACTTAATGAAAAAATGTTTTTACATTACTAACATATGTGTGCTTTATGTGTTTAAAGTTGAATCTCTGTCTCATCTTCTTCTCAACTAGCCTTTTACTTATCAAATCCTTAAAATCATCCTCTCTAACTTTGAATTATCTTGGGTTCAAATATATTCTATTATGGACCTAGTTATCTAATGACAACCCCCTTTCAATAGTAAAATTATAAAAAAAGTTTTGGCAACTAGATCTACCTTATGTTTTTTGTGGATTATGGTGGGAAACAAATATTCACATAGTTCAGAACAAAATGAAAAGTTTATATAGAGGTGTCTTGAAAATCATAAGTTACATCATTGATAATTTTTGTAGATGCTAAAATAATAGGAAGGATATAACCATATACTATGAATGTGGAATTTTCAAAATTTGGAAATTCTCAAAGGAAGAAAACTTAGAGACAATTCAAGGAAAAATAGATATGAAATTAGTTAAATGGTCTTGTCCTCCCATATAATGGTGTAAACTAAAGTTTGATGGGGATAAAAAATGAAATATAATAAAGGAAAGAGGTAGAGGATTAATTAGAGATAACAAAGGAGCCCTACTAGTTTCTTATGTTGATAGTCTAAGAAGTCAAACCAATCATTTGGCTAAAGCTAAATTTTCATTATGGGGAATACAAATATCAAAAGAGATTAAGGAAAATCATATTATGATTTAAGGATTCTCCCTTAATATTATTAATTTATTAAAGAACAAAAATCTACCGAGTTGGATTATTAAAAATCTTATTTTAGATGCAATAAACATCCTTCAATCATTCAAATAAACTTTGATAACATATGTATAGAGGAGGCAATAAAATTATTTATTGGTGTAAAAACAAAAGGTTATAAATGGTAGCTTTAATAAGTAGAAAGGTTTTTAGGATTTACCCTATAAAACTATATAATTATTTAAAGAAGATAAATCTATATATGCTTATTCAAGATTTAATAATGTTTGAGACAAATCTTCGTAATGGATTGATTCCCACAAAAACTATTTGTCACTTGGTAATTATCAATATTCATAAAGTGGGTAAGCTAAGGACCATGTTTATAGAGTATAATTAAGATACTAACTCCACTTTCCACTCATTTATCACTTTGAAAATGATAATCATTGACTTTCAAAAAGAGTTGGGTTGGTTTAATAATACTTTGATAAGAAAGGGCCTCAAATTTACCCCCAATCATGCCAATTAATATATCATGTTAAGTAATAATTTTAAGGTGAGCCATTCCACATGATATTCATTTATTACTCCTAGTTTGAGCTTAAGTGTCCATAATGAAGCAACAAGGATTATTGTGAAGCTTTCAGTTTCCCTTCTTATGCAAGGATTAACCTAGGCAATAAAACTAGTAAGATGATTATAATATTATTCATCACTCAAGATATGGGTGGTGGTAGGTGAAGAGTGGAACCCATGGTACCTGAAACAATAATAAAACTATTACATTTAGATAATCCTCAAACACGATTGGATGATTTTATTCATAAAATTAATCATGGGTTACCCACATATTTATTTAAAATTTGTAATGGCATGTAATGGTAGGAAGGTCTCAATTAGAGGTTTACATTTTTAAGTGTCTAAAGAGAGTATTACACAAGTTAGTGGTCTAATCATGGAAGGAAGAAAAATATACAAATAAAAATGGTAAATAAAGAGGATGTCTTAACTTTTCTAGTTGGTAATGATAAATTGATCATCCTTAGGGATTCAATACATAATCCTTAGAATGATGTCCTCCACCAAGTCATGAGGTATTCCACTTTGGAAGGCAAATATAAGGTTGATTTGTCTCATAAATTTTCCATTTGAAACCATTTTAGGCATAAAAATATGTTTAGATTTCCTTTTTATATCATGTAAGTGCAATGCATTGCTTCCCCTCCATCAAGCAGTTTTATACCTTATTTTACGCCACAGTATAACTTAGACCTCTGGCCCTTCTCCCCAACCCAAATTGAAACTTGATGAGAGCATTTATTTAAAAGAATTTGTGTATCATGTTATTTGTGATGCTATTGTTAACCCTCTAATTAAATCTATAAAATATATTTCTATCATTATCCTTCCTATATACACTTGTCCTACTAAAGGCTCCTCAAAAAAAATAAATTCAAAAATAATTCCTCAGGCTTCCCATGTTGAACACTACCCTATTTCATTGAATGATCATTTGGAGGTCCTTGATAGCTTGGATCATGAAACCCCCTCTTGTAGTGTTGATTTGCTTACTAAGGGAATGTTGACTACAACTCTTGTGGACAACATGGATATTTCTAAGGAACTAGTAGAAATTATCAACCCTTTTAACAAAAAATGAAAATGAAAATCCTCAAAGATATTTACAATCTTGGATGATTTTAATCCTTTGGAAAAAAAATTAACATACACAAGGGATCCCTAAAATTTGTTTTGAAGATAAATGAAGACTCTAATAACATAACCAATCAACTAATGCCACAAGTTTATGGAAAATTTGATCAAGGGAATTCAAATCTGAATAAGGATGTTGGGTCTCTAACTAAAATAGTGTACGAATTAAAAAATAAAATGTCTTATATAGAAGAAATATTGAACTAAATGGAAAGAAAAAAGAAGAAACAAAAAACTAACATAGACAAGTTGATCCAAATAAATAGGGTTACAATTAAAAATGGGAGCTGGTTAAGGCTCTTAGCAATTTTGTATCATCTTATTTTGTTTTCAGTTGACTCTTTTCTTCTTAGTTACTATTGTTGAGATGATGTTTTGTTGTTGTTTCTGTTGTTTGTGGGATTTCATATGTACCACATTTATTTTATTTTTATATGGTTGATAATTATATTTATCTTTACTTCTTATCTTTTTAAGGTTTTGGAACCTTTCAAAACCCTTTTTTACCTCTTATAAAAAAATTATTTATCTTAATTATTTTCATAGATTTCATTTTCCATTTTGGCCCTAGTTGTTTACTTTTTTCTCATGGGTGTTTTTTATTCTATTACCTTTCATATGATTTTGATTTATTATCATTTAAAAACATGTACCAAATTTTAGTATTCTCCATGATGAATTTCATGTAGATATTTTATATCATTACTTACTTTTCCATGATCCATATCATACAAATATTTAGATCAAGGACCTTTGTTTGCTCACTTACATTGATTATACCTTATCCATATTAGGACATATGGTTATTGTGTTTAAATTGATTATATATTTCCCATAAAATGGAATGATACTAGTACACCTAAATTTACTATATCTTGTCCACTTGAGGTGATGCGCTGCTGTCTAGACATTCAAACACACTGCCGTCCTTTATTTCTTCTGCATATGCATAACCTGCATCCAATGTTCATGCCCTTCAAAACTTAATACACTCCTCCATGCTTCGCTCCCATTCAGGATTGTGTTAAGGTTCGTGACTCGGTCTACTATGTCCATTCTAATAGATCATTAACCTCTCAGCTCGGCCCTATACAAATACACAGACTCTGCAATATATATCTAACTCAGACTGCAATTCATCTTTTCACAAAATCAAAATGACCCGACCCTGCAGAGTCCGTAGATTTTGGAAAGCTTCCTTAGCTGCTCACTCTGTGTAAGGTTACAGGTGCTGTATATGGTTATGGATTGCGGTTTGCTTGGCTAAAAGGTCCTACCAAATTAAAAACATCAAGACAACACCCAAATAATCTTATATTAGTTTCATATTGAGCAATTTCTGCCTCTATCTCTTGAAGAGCTCCTTATCATATATCAGCAACTCTTGCAAGATCCATCCTACGTTCTGTCTCCTGCAAAGTATACAGCAATTCCTCACGCTTTTGTTTCAAACGTCGGATTTCATCCATCCTCTCTTTTCTTTTTTTTCTTATCTCTCAAATCATTGAGCTCATTCTGAACCTCAACCAACCGAGCCTTGCTGGCTTTATCTTTTTCCTTTTACAGAGCATGCAATTCAACTCCCAGTTGAATTCGTTTCCTTTCAAGAGCGTCTATTTCTTCAGGCTGACTATCTAGTTGTACTTTCACATTTGCACATGAACAATTGTAAGACCCTGGCAAATTATGACATACATCGTAGCTCTAATTAAGACACCCATTGTACAACCACCTGAGATACCCAATATACTCTCATCGGACAATTGACAAATAAATTTGAATCCGATTTTATAGCTCTAAATATGACTTCTCATATAAGTAACAGTATATATGTATGAGAAGTGTTATCCCTTTTTTTAACTATACCATGTACTATCCATCTAAAAAGAATGAGAAGATGTAATCTATATATAAGTAATTGGACTCACATCTGGCTTGATCAGCTACAGAGAACGTAAAATAAACAGACGTCCATCTTATTTAGTCCTAGGAGGTGGGTACAAATGTTCCAATATATCCGAATCTCATCACAAAGAGTGCCGCAGCTTGCAGGTAGAGATAGATGTAGAAGTTCCAAGACGTGCAGTCTTCCTCCTATTCTTGAACGAGATTTTTTTTTTATCTGTTTTTCCTGATTTATACTTCAAGGCATCTCCAAGCTTATCTGTCACAACCCACTCATTGACTCGGCTAGCTTCCAATATCCATAATTTCATCGGGATTCAACTTTACGGGATAAATGTAATCCTCACAGACTCGGGTCTGCCTCTATATCCTTCCACAAATTGATGTTTCTTAATAGGCAAGGAAAACAAATAGATCTGTTCAAGGAAACGGATTTTACCTTCTTTGACCAGACGGCCGAGCTTTGCTATAGGCACCCGATTTTCTTCTTCTTCTCTGCGTCCTCTATGTTTGCCGCGACAGTCAATACAGCCTCGACCTCTATCCTTGTCACTGAAGCGTTTAGATTTAGACCATACACCTGTGTCCAGGTTAGAAATGATTACATCATTTCCAAATGCTGCTTTTCACCAGAGTGATTGCGAAGGGACTTCTTGATCTGCGTCTTCTAAGCTGAGGAATTCCCATGTATGAGTCATTTGCAAATTTCTTTAATTGTTAGGAGATACAGATAATTCTTCTGAGCATCTTTATTTCTTTCAACTCGGATCCTTCCTCAATCTCTGCCTCCTTCCTATCCGATCCACCACCTACTAATAAGTCTCCCCTTGCACCACAACTTTTTTTGTTGTTGCACGGTTTTGATTTTTTTTATGATTCTGCATGATCTTCAGCCGGTTGTCTCCAACGCTGGCGGTATACATGGCCCTGACAGCACACAAGGTTTGATCCTAGACTTTTAATATGAAACAGCTTCAAAAACATCCTAAAATGACTCAACAATAAACTAATTATGTTTTGACTTGCCTTATTCCATATGGAACAAGGTGTCATGGCTTATTTTGCCTACAAATTACAATTTTAAAAATTTGAATTACAACTTTATACTATGCACCCGTAGGTGCTCCTGCATCAAAATGCTTTCATGATGGCATCTTAATATTGTTATATCTCAGTGCTTTATTTTTCCTATTTTATACATGGTATGTGTATTCCATTTCTTTTGAAATACATGATTCACATGCTGATTCCATACCTTAAAAAGGTGGAATACAATATTATTTATGTTTATTTTCCAAGATTTAAGTCATAAGCTGATATATAACATATGTTTCTTACTCCTACATATGGAAGCAATCACATGGTGGTGAATAACATACTTCACTTGCTATCCTCAACGAGACACATAAAGATGATGTGGATTTTAAGACATGGATGGAACATTAATAAATTCAAAATTTCCACACATTATAATGTAATCATTTTTCATTTTTTATCTTTTCATTTAAATAATTCCTTAATTTTGGATTTAAATAGACACTAGTTCAATTGGATACATTTTTTTTATGTTTGTAGGTTCACATGTTTCCATATTCTAGACACATAAGTGGGAATGTTTGTTATAGAATCTTCAAGGATTTAATAGTGTAATAAAAAAACTCATAAATTTTTTGAGGAGTACAACCTTTATTTTTTGTAGGTTTTAGGATCTATACTCTAAGACAAGGTAATCTCTCTTTCCTTTTGACTTTTAGATCGTTATTATTCCTATATTAACTTCAAAAAATCCTACATGTTTTTATTGTAGCATATTATATGAACCCTCCTACGCACAATTTTTATTTACATGTATATGTACATGCACACACATATTAAAGTAGGGAATTATGAGGACACCCAATTTTGGTTTAGGGTTAGTTTTAGTTTTCAATTTTCATGGATTTAGGGTACTCATGTGCTTATCATTTATCAGTTTATATTAATTTCTTATTGGCTCATGTTTTCTATGTTTTGGGCCCCATTTATTTCCCCATTCTCTTGTTCTATCTATCCTCCCTAGTCTTATTATTATTATTATTATTATTATTATTATTATTATTATTATTATTATTATTATTATTATTTTGTGTTTTATGGGTTTTGAGTAGTAGTGTATCACTATGCTCCTATTCCCCTTTTTGCATGGATCATTTGGCCATCTCTTGCATTCCTCTAGATTTTTATTCTTATTTTGTTGGCTTTTTCCATCTTTTTTTTGTAAGCTCATGCTTCCATAGGGTCCTAATTTGAATTTGAGAAGTATATATATACAAAAGTGAGTTAATTCATATAGGAAATTGATATGAAGTGATTGAAATAAAAATTTCAAAGAAAAGATTAATAGCAATAACCAGAAGTCTAGCATTTGATTTGAAAAATAAATTTTAATTTGGAGTGTTCTTATAGTATCATTACCAATTGTTCATAATAGGGAGAGTCATACAAGGATTGCATCATCATGATTACTTTTTGATTTGAATTGAGTGATATTTTACAACTTGTATGAGAACATAGGTCTACTTGAGATAGGATACTCAATTACTACACCATTTTCAAAGTTTTACAAGCTATTTTTTGTTGATTAGATTTTCAAGGAAGGATATCAATTTCAAAATGATCCATAGTAAATTCTAAAAAAATGGGTGAGGTTTTTGAAGCCTAGGAATAAAATATTAGATTCATATAATTTATTTTAGGAAAGGACATAATGACTAAGAGTTTAGTGGCACACTTATAGTCTGACTGAGAGTGTAGTGACACACTTATTTTCTAATCAAGAGCATATAAATCCACTATTTTCCATGTTTTATATCTACCAGTTTGTTCCAAAATTTATAGGTTATGTTCAACTTAGTTATTGGTCCTATTTAAAACTAAGTTCATTCTTTGAAAGTCTAGAAATTTTTAAGAATTTAGTATTTTTCCCATAACACTAGATTTACCCATTTCAATTATTCCAAAATGTTTCTTTTTTGCAATTAGGTCTATTTTTTGGATTGATACTGAGGTTTAACAGGTCCCCTACCCATATATGAAAAATAATCACAAAACCTAAAAAGGCATAGATTGGTATTAAAAACCACCATGGTATAAAACCAATGATTTCCAAATAAAATAAACTACCTAAAAGTATTAAAAAAATACTTCGAATTTACATTGAAAAGTCAATTTCCAAAAAACACTATTACTTACTAAGTCTCACCCTTTTTCACTTTTTTATGAGAGAGAAGTGTCCTAAAAGGGGAAAAAGATATGATATGAACCTTTTGTTTACTAATTACAACTATCCATTTTTTTTATTACTCAAAATACCTGTATCCATATTTGGAGAGATACACCTATCTATTGATGAACCACTATAAGCCTTATTCTTACTTTCATAATTCATATAAGTATTTTCAAATAAACCAATAACATCTAAAATTAGAGATGAATTCAAAAGATGAAGTACACTCATATTAACATCTATCACATAATATTTCCTTGAAACTTTGCTTATAATTTTAGGCGTAGTAAAAGGATGAATAGAGAGATGATCCTCTTTAACATCCTTACACCATGAATAATCCACTTTATGCTTATAAATAAGATAAGAATCAACCAAATGACTTGTTTTAGAACATATTTAACATCTAAAAGAAAATTATTCATAATCAAGGGTTTGAGTCCAGTAATGACCATTGACCTTTAACTCAATGGCTTTTGGGATATTATGAGAAATATATAAGTAGACAAGAATTTTGGCAAAGGTAGTTAATGAAAAGTTGGATGTAGAAGAATTAATTTCCAATAGATCTCCTAGGGTTCCACCAATGATCAAAAAACTAAAACTAAGATTCTACCCAAAACTAAAGAGGTATATACGATAATCATACCCAAGTAGGCTTGACTATGAGGTTATCAAGAAGAGGATTAAAGGAAGGGGTCCATGCTTTAATAAAAAAAAGATGATGATCCCAAATCCAAGAATTCACTTGTATAACCTTATTAAAATATAAAAGGCTATCCAAAACCACAATAAAATATGCTCTAGCATAAGGTTAAGTTTCTAAGATATCCTCCATTAAAGGATGCCATGAATCTGAAATCCATGGATGTAGAATAGGGAGGCTAGGCTAAAATAAATCAATTATACACACTAGACCCTATTTAAAATACCACTCCTCACTTTTCAACACATCCTCAAGATCCTCAACCATAGAAGACATAGACAGGATGATTTTGGCAGCACACACCACTATTTTCTCACCTTTTAAAACCATATTTACAAAGGATTTATCCCTTGTTAGAACAATAGAATCCAAATCCAACCCTATCACATTTTTATTATCCCTAATAGAGGTGAAGGAAAGGTTTTAATAATCATTCAAATAATTTTAATGAGAAACATTCAAAGGAATTTTCAATTCTTCCACTAACCCCATAGAATTAGGGAATCCACCTACCATTGCCTTCATATGCCCATAACTAATTGATTCTTTAAGCCCTGAAACATTATGCTTCTTAGTCAGAGGAACTGTTAGCCAAAATTGGCCCACATAAGAAGATTTTAACTATATAGCTTAAGCATCTTCATATACAACCATGATTTGAGGATCAAGGGAAGGAATTAATCCCTTCATATTTTTTAGCTCATTTGTCTTTTCTCAATGAGTGTAACTATATAAGAAACCAATAAAAGATTTGGTTTCTATAAATACTATAATGAGCTAGTTTATAATGGTGACCTTCAAAGGTCTAAACTCAGTCATGATCTCCCTAGTTCATTCAAGCAAAATAATTTATAAGTTTAAGCCAAGTATATGCCTTTAAAATGATCTAGCAGTATGGGATGTGCCTAGAGATGTTAATTTAAAGCCATAATAAATAGCTATTTAGATTCAAAAAATCCTCAACAAGTTTCAAGTTGAATGCAATGTTGCCAAGTGGCATGATTTCAAAGGTTGGGATCAAAGATCAATGACATGTGGACAATCTCATAAAGTCAACAAGTTAAAAGATCTTGGATCAAGATCAATGGTGTGTGTTCTTATGTATAAATATTGATCAATGATCTGTATTCAAAGCTAGAGTAAATAAGTCAAAAGATAGATCGATGGTGTGTGTTTGATTGTGCATTAAATATGTAATGGTGATCTCAAGGTCAAAATTTTAGAGGATACTAAGAATGAATATGATAATGCCAAGTGTCTCAATCATGGTGACTTTTGAGTAGATCAATGACTTGTATTCGATCATATGTCTAGATATAGATCAATGGTCCATATTTAATTTGGTAGATCAAATATTGATGACACACATTCAACCATGTAGAAGTAGATCGATGGTGTAGATCAAGTCAATAAGTCAATAAGTCTAGATTGAATGTGAGGCCATCACATGGTATAAGCACATTAATAGATGAAGACTAATAATAGGGTCCACAAGAAGCATGCAAGATTACTAAGTGTCAGATTTTTGAAATTTGAGATAAATATCAACATGGGGATGCCAAGTGGTAGTATCTAGAAAGAAGATCATAGATCAATGATAATGATGAAGGTTAAATCTAAGAGACTCCAAAGGAAATAAATAGAGTAAATTTGGTCAATTTTTAGGGATCATGAGATGAGGACACGTGTCTATATTTACAATAGTGGTCATTTTAAAAAAATATGATAAATAACATGGCAAGGATGCCAGAGAGGTAGATATGTCAGATCGAAGGATTTTGTAGACCCAGGTAGGTGAATGCATAGAGCCAAGATCAAATTACAATTTAGATATAACCGAAACAAATATTTCAAATTTGATGCCACCATCAAAGCTCAGTCATCCACCTCAAAAAACTTACACCTATAGTCTTTTAAAAGGCCAGTATATCTTCAAATTTAGGGAGTTGGTAGTACAATACCACAAAGAGGTTATATGTCTTATTAATGATCACTAAACCCTAGCCTGTGGATATTTTTGAAATAATTACTATATGAAAACCAATAAATGGGATTGGTTTTCATCTATAGTAGATCTATGTTCAAGGTTTGAAGTAAGGGAAATGTTTTGATTATGAAAGAAGTGTCTTATATTTTGACATAGTCAAATCATCCATTTTTAGTAGGTACATACAATTGCTTAAAACAAACATAATCATGACTTAGTCAGGTCCATGGATATGAGGATTTTATCTTTATAATGAAGGTAAGTAGAGGATGGCATAGAAATCCAAGAGAGAGATTTGGTGGTTAGAGAATGTAGATGGAACATTAAATGAATTTTTAGAGTCTTTAGAGGCTCTTACTTCTTAGTAGATCATGACTCACCATCCTTAACAATAAAGTTTTGTCTCCTAGTATGTTTTTTAACCAATGAGGGAATTTGAAGACTATTGGAGCTAATTAATGGTTAATTGGGAGGCAAGATTAATGATAATCAATCAAAATGTGGTTAGGAATCCATCAAAGTGATTGGAAATCATTTATTAATTTTTTTCTACTTGCTTCTCTCCTCTCTCTATTCCCTTTCCTCATATATCTCCCATTTCTTTCCTATTTGAAAAGATAGACTCACATTTTTTGGGAGTATCAGGGACTCTCATTTTGATAAGGTTAAACCCTATAAATTTTTTTGAGAAATACCTCTTGAATCAATAAGATAATTTTTTACCTATCTTTTGCCTATAACTAGTGTTTAGTAAGCTTGTGCATGATGGATTGTGAAGGACAATCTTTCACATCTATTGTCCTTATTTCTTGCCTCTTTTAAGGTGTTTTTAATATGTTTATGGGTTTTAATTCATAATCTTTGGCCATTAATGGATTCTTGGTGTGAATATATAATTCCTCTTTATTTTCATTCATTTCTTGGTGATCCTAGTTTATGAAATACTTATGTAGATTAGCTAGTCTGTGAGACTATGTGATCAAGGATTGTCTTGTGTTGATTTAGTGTGTGTTCAATATTATGTGAGTTCTCATATAAATTTGGTGAATCATATTTTTTTCTCTCTTATAAACCCTTTACCCCCTCTCTATCCATTTTCCTAGTAGAATCATTAGTTTAGGTGATCCATTAAGAGGAAGTCAACCTTATCTAAAGGTTCAAACCCACTAAAGGATACCCATAGCCTAGGGTTATTAAAATTTGATGGATTAGTTAGAGGGAGACCAAATAACCCCCTAAAAAGGTGAAAATTATCCACAAAATTTCTTGACACACCCAGTGGGATGACATTGTTCATTGAGTGTAGAGTTTTGGTGTTCTCTTCACCCAATCAGACTTTGAAGGCATGTGTGCAAACATCAATGACAACTCTAAGTATTTATCAATTGGTATACATATCCCAAGTACCTAGTCATCATTATTTGGTATGTTCATCACCCATTTGATCAAAATTCATGATCTTTCATTCTTCATTCTTCAAATTAGATTAGTAATGTTTATGGCTTCACCCTAGGTGGTTATCAAGATTCATTATATCAACCTTCTCAAGCTCAATATGTCCCTAAGTACTCATTAAACTAATCCATTTCAAGTTTGAAGAAAATTATTTTAGGATATGAAAGGTAAATGATAAACCTTAATACATAAAGGGGGTATGGTCAATATATACCTGATCATATCATTCATGATGTGATAAATGCATTATAGTTAATGAAAAAAGAATGGTCACATTTTGATAGAGCATTGTAAAAGCTTCTCAAGTGAGATGATGGATGTAAGTGGTCTAATTAAAAGCATTGAGGATAAGCTAAGAAACCATGAAGAATAGTAGGTCCAAATCCATCAACTTTATGTGTCTTCATATACACCACCTCAGCCCTCATGTATGCCACCTATTCTTCCCTAAGAGATCATTCTGAATGACCTTTTGAGTTTTCCAAGTCCTTCTTATGTTCTGTAAACCTTCCCTTCTTGGAATTTAATCTAAGAGAGATTTAAAATATAAGAGGAGACTATTGCTGAGCTACCTAGTGTCGAGATCCAATATCCCATCCCTCCTCAAGAACCCTCTTATATCTCATACCAACCCTTTTATGTTCCTTATCTTCATAAAGCCACTAAACACCTTAAAGAGAGGATATTACAAGGTAATATAGATATGAAAATCAAATATTTAGAGATAAATATGAGGAAGGAGGAAGAGAGTCAAAATCAAGAGGAGGTGGCTGCATCTTACACATTCCCCTCATGGAAATCAGTCAAGGAGGTTTTAAAGAAAAAAGAAGAGGTGCTAGTTGAGGTAGTCCAAAAAATAGTCTCAGAGGAGGAGTTAGTTGTTCAATAAGTAAATCAAATAACCATATCTTAGCTCAATGTTCTTACTATAGAAATTTTTTGAGACTCTTCTTTTTTCCAAGAACCACCTAAAAGAGCTTTCAAAGTCTCTAGTTAGAAGGACACTCTCCTAATTTTCAAGTAAGGTGAATTTTTTAACCCTCCCACCATCCCCTCTTAGAAAAAGAACCTATTTTACAAAGGATAAAGGAGGATCTTGTAGTCATAGGTGAGCCTAAAGAGGATAATGCAAGTGTCTATGAAGATTAAATCTTGATAGGCAACCCACTTCATTCAAAGGAGGAAAAAATAGGTTTGGACCAACTTTCTTGGTATGGATTTGGTACTAATGAGCTGGAGCCACAAGAGGACAATACTCAAGATAAACATAGGGGAGACCTTAAATGGACCACTAACTATCTATTCTACATAGAAAAAAAAGGGGATCAAAACTAGGTACTAGAGGTTGGCCCACTTTAAGATGAGGTGTTAAATGAAGATAACCTTGATATGTTGGAGCTAGAGGAACATGAATCAGACCTTGAAAAAGATAAGTGTGATGTTTTAGACCTTGGTTGGTCAAATCAACCCTCATTTATAATTTAAGAACATGATGAAATATTGAGTGAGGTTGATGGAGACATCTAAAGTGCTCAAGTGATGTATTTTGATGAGCATACTAGTGAAGAGCCTCAAAATCATGATGAGTTAGGATTTGATTATAATGATGAGCCTCCTTATATTTAGATGATGAAGACTATTATAGATGCCATAAATTAGATATTAGTGAAGATGAGGAGATTGATGTAGTATATTTTCAACTAGATGTCCTTAATGATGCTTCAACTGTGCATGAAGGGGTTGAATAAGACAAATATGAAGAATTTTTTGAAGTTTTAGAAGCAAACTATATGTTATTTCTAGGAAATTATAAATTAACTAAGGTAATTGGAGGTAGTATTGGTGACTCAATCAATGAGATACAAGTGGTGGATGAACAAGTGGAGACTCCTCAAGAGGCTACTGAGAGACAAATATGCCATTTCAATCAACCATGGGTGAATAAGATTACAATTGCTCTTATAGTCCAACATGAAGCAATATTTGAATACTTAGACCAATATGTCTATATTGGAGACATGTTTATCCCTCTTCATACATTATAGATCATGTGAAAATTATTAGAAATCAAGCAACCTGGTTCACCAATTTTGGTGCCTCCAAAACAAGGTATTTTTCATCCTAGTCCATTACAAGTAAATGATGCTGAATGCTTCCCATTTGATCTAGGAGGAAAGTAATTATTAGTGGAAGCCTTATACATATTAGATTAGATTTTATGTTTTAATCTAAGTTCTTTGTGCATATTTATTTATAGTTGTGTGTTCCTTTCTATAAGTGCCTTTGGGCACAATATTTGTTTTGTTCTTATTGCTTTAAGAGTAGGTTTATATTAAAGGAAAACCTTGTGTCATTTTCATCAGCATGTAAGGAAATATTTATGACCCCATGTGCCCAATGGATTAGACAAGGAAACTAATCTATTGCATATAAGGCATGTAATCCCAATATGCCATCAAAAATGTTGGCCAAAATTGGCTCACATAAGAAGCTTTTGCCTATATAGCCTGAGCATCTTCATCTATAACCATGGTTTAAGGATCAGGGGAAGCAATTAATCCCTTTAGGTTTTTTTTGGCTCATTTGTCTTTTCTCAATGAGTACAACTATATAATAAACCAATAAAGGAATTGGTCTTCATAGATAGGATAATGACCTGGTTCATAATGGTGACCTTTAAAGGTCTAAACTCAGTCATGATCTGCTTGGTTCATTTGACCAAAATAATTTACAAGTTTGAGCCAAGTATATGCCTTTAAAATTATCTAGAAGTATGGGGATGTGCCCATGGATGTTAATTTAAAGCCACAAAAAATAGCTATTTAGATTAAAAAAATCCTTAAAAAGTTTTAGGTTGAACATAGGGCCACCAAGTGGCATGATCTCAGAGGTTGGGATCAAAGATCAACAGCATGTGGGTAATCTTATAAAGTGAGTAAGTCAAAATATCCTAGATCAATATCAATGATGCATGTTCTTAGGTCCAAATCCTAATCAATGAATTGAATTCAAAACTAGAGTCAATAAGTCAAAATATAGATTGATAATGCACATTTGATCACACATCAAAGATCTAATAGTGAGATTGAGGTCAAAAGGTTAGAGGATCCTAAGAATGAATGCAATAGTGCCAAACATCTTAATCATAGTGACTTACAAGTGTATTGATGACATACATTCGATCATATGTCTAGATGGAGATCAATGGTCTATGTTTGATCTATAGATCAAAGATAGATGACATGCATTCAACCATGTAAAAGTAGATTAATAGTGTAGATCCAGTCAAGAAGTTAATGATCCCTTATTGAAAATTAGGCCACCACATAGTGTAAGCATGTTAATTATATGAAGATTGATAGTAGGGTCAATAAAAAGCATGCAAGACTACCAAGTGTCACATTTTTGAAAGTTGAGATAAATATCAATGTGGGGATTCCAAGTGGTAAAATCTAGAAAGAAGATCATAGATCAACAACAATGATGAAGGTAAAATCTAGGAGACTCTCAAGGAAATCAATGGAGAAAATTTGATCAATTTATATGGAGCATGAGATAAGGACACGTGTCTAAATTTTCAATAGTGGTTATATTTTTAAAAATATGATAAGCAATGTGGCAATGATGCCATATAGGTAGACACATCAGATCAAAGGATTTCATAGACCCAAGCAAGTGAATGCATAGAGCCAAAATTGAATTATGATTTAGGTTAAGCTAAAATAATATTTAAAATATAATGCCACTATTAAATCTCAGTCATCCACTTCGACAAACTTGCACCTACAATCTCTTAAAAGGGTAGCATATCTTCAAGCTCAGGGAGTTGGTGGTATGATGTCATAAAGAGGTTCTATGTCTTGTTCATGATTAAGAAATCCTAGCTTGTAGATATTTTTGAAATCATAACTATATGAAAACCAATAAATGGGATTGGATTTCATCTATAATAGACCTATGTTTAGGGTTTGAAGTAGGGGCAAAGTTATTTTTATGAAAGAAGTGTCTTATCTTTTGACATAGTCATATCATCCACTTTTAGTAGGTACATGCAACCACTTAAAATAGACATAGTCATGACTCAGTCAGGTCCATGGATATGAGGATTTTTTCTTTATAATGAAGGCAAGTGGAGGATGGTGTAGAAATATAAGAGAGAGATTTAATGGTTGGAGAGTGCAGGTGGAGAATTAAATGATTTTTTTAGAGTCTTTTGAGGCTCTTCCTTCTTAGTAGATTATGATTCACCATCTTTAACAACAATGTTTAGTCTTCTTGTATGTTTCTTAGCCATGAGGGAACTTGAAAACTATTAAAACTAATGAATGGTTAATAGGGAGGAAGGATTAATACCAATCTATAAAAAGGTGGTTGGGACTCCATTGAAGTGATTGGATCTCATTTATTAATTTCTATTTTCTCGCTTATCTCCTCTCTCTCTTCCCTTTTTTCATGTATCTCCCATTTCTTTCACATTTGAAAAGATAGACTCACATTTTTTGGGAGTATTAGGGACTCTCATTTTGATAAGGCTAAAACCTATAATTTTTTTTAAAAAAAATACCTCTTAAATCAATAATATAATTTTTTACCTATCTCTTGCCTGTAACTAGTGTTTAGTAAGCTTGTGCATGATGGCTTGTGAAGGAGAGTCTTCCACATCCATTATCCTTCTTTATTGACTCTTTTAAGGTGCTTTCAAGATGTCTAGAGGTTTGAAATCATTATATTTGTACATTAATGGATTCCTAGTATGAAACTTATAATTCCTCTTTATTTTCATTCATTGCTTGGTGAGCCTAGTTTATGAAATACTTATGTAGATTAACTAGTCTGTGAGATTATGTGAGCAAGGATTATCTTGTGCTGATTTAGTGTGTGTTCAAGATTATGTGAGTTATAATTTAAATTTGGTTCATAAATTTTTTATCTCTATTAGTAACCCTTTACCCCCTATCTATCCCTTTTCCTAGTAGAATAATTAGTTTAGGTGATCCATCAAGAAGAAGTCGGCCTTTTCCAGAGGTTCAACCCCACTGTAGGATACCCAAAACCTAGGGTTGTTCCCATTTTGTGGCTCAGTTAGAGGGAGAATTAAGGACCCCATTTATGTGTGAAAATTAAGTTCAAAATAGGAACAACATTGGATTTCAAGGAAGGAGATGCCTTCAATGCAGAAGCTCAAAATTATATAAAATTTAATCCAAACTGATTTTAAATGACCATGTATTGATCATAATTAGGTTTATTTTTAATATTAATCTATTGTAATATTTTTTGAATATGAATTAAAAAATTTAATAAGTTTTTTTTAGTACATGGTAATGTAAAACCATTTTACCTTAGTACACTATATATTAAAAATTTTAGTGTCCACCCACACTAGTCTAAATGAGGTCTAATGCCAATTTCTACATGAATTATGATTTTTTATTGCATAAATCCTATACTTGATGAATAATTTACTATTATAATAAGTTTTTGAGGTTTTATTGATGAATATATAATTATCCCCATCGTGCATGAGCCATGATGATGATAGGAGTATGATAGAGGAAAAATTGCATGAAAAGTAATAAGAAAGAAGGGAAATCTTGAATGTAATGATAAGATAGAAGGCATATATGAGCAAGAGTTTAGGTTGTGTAATTAAAGAGATGTCAAATATTTGGTTCTCAAAGTTAAGGACCCAAGGAGGAAATGAGAGAAAAGTAAAGAGGGCTTCTTGAGGATGCATGTATAACATGAATGTCACTTGGCTAACTCTCTCACAAAAGGATGGCACTTCGAAGGAAGTAAATACACATATGAATTGGAACATAATATCACCTCACACTAGGAACATCCAAAAAATGAATAATCTTGGGACATAGTTAAATTAGAGAGAATAGCACAAATAAATTTTTTGGAGAACTAGATCCTACCTTACCTAATGTCACAACCTAAGTGCATCTACAACACCTAGGAATTAAATTCAAAAGAAGTGTTACATATTGAACATTGAATATTTTATGAGGAAAGAATTTTAAATATTTGTAACATATTGGTAAAATTCACTATTCAAAACAAGCTACAATGGGTTACATAAGGGATACCTATAAATATATAATAAACTAGATTTCTAAAGATACCATAGTGCTGAATATAGATAATTAAAAATATAATGAAACAATTGAATGATAAACAATATTTAAATAAATGGAAATGATATTGAAATAGACAAATTTTGGAACTATAAATAAATCATGGATTTTGGATTAAGGTGTAAAAATGGTAGAGAATACAAATGTGCTATAAAATTGGGTGTAAATTTTTAGAGGGTTGATTGTGTCTAGGTCATAATGATAGATGATTGATTCCATATAGTGATTGTGTTCTTTGTGAATGACTATGTCTTCTACAACTAATTATGTATTTTTATTCTCTATGGATTATGTAACTTTTAAGACCTATGAGAAAACTATTATTTATCTAGATTCTATCTCCATTTCACTAATTTGATGGGTAAGTATATTTTATTTTCTTGTCCTTTGATATTAATGTTATCCTCAATAATTTCATACATAAAATATTTTATATGAAAGTTAAATGGCCTAAGAAACCTCTTGAGAAGTTTCAACTAGACATCCTGAGCACTTGGAATCTAAGGTCTATGTAGTTCTAGTGATTGTTAGTGAATCCTAACCCAATGAAAGATAAGACTTCACCTCATCTCCATAGACAATAAAATATAACTTATTGGAGAATTAAACTTAATTTGGGTCCTTACTATAGGTTTATCAAATTTTAATAAGTCTTAGTTATGTGTGTATTTATTATTTCTATAAATACACTTTATTACTACCTTTATGAGGTGTCACTCACCTCCATAGTAAACTTGTTGGATTTAGAGTTTATTGCATGCAAATACTCTCCCTCCAAATGAAACACACATCATCCCAAATTTTAATGGGATTAGATCCATATAACACACATGCTTAATCTTGCACATGTAACTCTTTTTCTCTTAGCTCTTTATAAAGAGATTTCCTATCCCTTTATTCTACACTTGCTACTACTCTCTCACAAATCTTTTGTTCTAAGTCTTGATCTTAAATCCTTGTGATCCTCTTTGGTTTAAAGTCATTATCTCTCTCTCTTATATATTATTCATACTATTGTATTTTGAGTAATTCATTGTTTCAAGCTTCTAATAGATTGTAGGGTTTTTTTCACTATTTGACAATTTTCTTCATTTATCAAATATTTTATCTCAAATTTATGGTTTAATATACTTTGAAAGGTAATATTATTTATTTACTTGATTTCAAAATTATATTATTAAAAATATTATATTATGGTATCATATTAGATTGCCTTTTAACATTGGTTTTTGAGTGTGTATATTTGTGGAGGAATCATGTATTTTTTTGCAAGGACTCCTCCTTTGCAATATTTTTTGATCCATTTCATTTTTCTCACCTTGTTTGATTAATTTTTTTAACCTATAATCCAAGGTGTTGTATAGGCCTTTCTTGGACGAATCTCATTTTTTTCAAAACCATCTCCATTTTTTAGCCTTCTAACTTCGTATTGCATGTTTTTTGGTGATGAATAAACCATTATTTTATAAACCCATCATATTGAAGTGATTGTATCTTTTGATTGAAAAAATATTATGCTCTAGAAGTTAATGGGGTTCTTCATTTTATATTTAATATCAATTTGTCAAAATTTAATGAAAACCCATCATAGTTTGAGAGAAATGCTCAAAAACTATGATTGTGTTTTTGGGAAAATGTTTAAAAAAAACAAAAAAAAAGCAAATATCACTTCTAATATTTTTAATCCCTATGGGTTTTTAGAATTATGGTTTTTATTGGAGTATATAACATTAGAATTATAACTGTGTTATTCTTTTTCTCCTTCAAATTGTATCAAAGTGTTTAAATTTTTGTGCTTAACCTAATTTTTTAATTTGTTGGTTATGACATGGCTATATGTTGCATTTGTAATGATTTGCTGTGTAACACCTTAGATGTAGTGTTTAATAAATGTATAACTATAACATTTACATTTTAGTTATTATTTATTCCTCATGGCTGCACATTATTTATTGGCCATGATTTTTTTTATTTCATATTCTTGCATACTTTTTTCTAAGTGTGGCGCTTTGATGGGGATTTACATCATCTAGTTTATTTTTAATTTTTTTATGTGGCATTGAATTCTCTGTGCAAGTTTTAAAAAAGGGAAATTTAAAATTATCTCATTAATAATGAATAAAATTAGATATCTTATTTATGGTGGGTTATAATTTATAACCATTTTTTTCCAACTTTAATTCATCCATCTTTTTTTTCAAAATGTCTCTTTTCCAAGGCCAAAGTAAATTTAAAACAATTTTTTTAATGATTAATTGATTTCAAAACAAATATTTTTTAATTATCCACTTGCATGTGGTGTGCTATGTAAACACTTTATATTCTTGCAATTGATTTCATCGCTGGTCAAGCTTTTTAAAAGCACTAAATTTTCTTTTGTTCATTTTGGTTCATGATTATTTTTACATAAAAACAAAAAAAATCAAGATTTTTCATAAAAAACTTCAAGCCTTTGAAATTTGTCTTTCTTGACATGTGTCTTCTTTCCATTGGGCTGGATGAAAGATCTTTCAAACATTAAGGAATAATTAAAAAACAAATATTCTTGTTTGCCTTTTAGAAAAATTATCACATGGATAAGATTATCTTTGACAATTTAATGTTTTTATATTAACATTAATAAGTAATTTTTTTAACTCACACCAAAAAAACTTTTAATTTATTTATTTTGATTTAAGAATTAATTTAACAAATTAAAATTTTATTCAAACTAAGTTTGCTGTTTATAAATTTATAACTTTTTATAAGAGAAATTGGTATTTTGGTATCGAATTAATTTTACAAGTTTATTAATCTTGAATAGTTATTGGCTAACAAGTTTATTTTTTAGTGTTATTGGATTTTTTAGAACTTGCATTATTACATATTTGGTGTTTAGTTCACTTTTTCAATTTGATTCTTATCGGGCTCATATGGCTTTTAAATTAGTTATTTTTTTTAGCATTCAAGCAATCTATGAAAGACATTTCATTTCAAAATGAATAAATTTGTGCTCTTAAACATAAAATTAAATGTCAAAATGATGTTATTTATATTTTGTATAGCTATATTCTTGCAATTCAAAATAATTTTCAAAACCAAATGACATCTATACAATTTCCTTTGGATGCTCTAAATGAAAAAAAATCATCTTTTGCTAATGATAATATCTCTAATGTTGGTGCAATTTTTTTTTGTTTCTTAAACATATAAAACTTCATTGAATACTACTTGTACCAACCTTGGCTTAAAAATCATGCACTCTATGGGCTATTCGGATGGTGCACTTTGTAAGTGTAAAATGGTACTCTTGAATCTATTTTTCCTCCTTATAATATAAATTATAAATGTCTCAATTTTAATGATTCACCTACTTATAATATAAATTTATAATCTTATTATCCTCCATATCGAAGGACTTCTAATGTGACTTATTTTGTTTATACTACTTTTAATGCTCATGCTATGGTTAAAATTGCTAAAACTTTTGCATATTATGGAAAACATGGGAATCATATATCCAAATGTTAGAAAATACACCCATACAAATATTATTATGATTCCACACATGATACCTTATATTGTTGTAAAATGACTAAATCTCCTACCTCTAAGGGTAAAATTGTTTGGATTCCTAAATTAAATGATTCTTCTAGAGACTTTGATTTGTCTTCTTGTGATAATTCTTTTAATGCTTCACATTGAATATATTTTGAAAGTGACACATCTTATTCTTATCCATTTTGATTATAAAAATATATTTTTTCATTCCTTGTTTTTTTTCATAAGATATATGCTTTGATTATGTTGACTAACTACTTTTTGTGTAGGATATCACACTTTGTGATGAAAATTATCTTTACTCAATTTGCCTTTCATGTACATATAATTTTATTACATTATGTATGCAGATTTTATTTTAATAATAATGGTTAATTAACTTGAAATATTGGTATTAGCTTGTTTGTATTGTAGGTTTGTGGATCATTCCTTCATATTCCATTATGGATCAACCACGTTTATCAAAGAGGATTCTTGGTGATCACACTTTCATCCTTGAAAATTTTGGTGACACCTTCTCTTCTCTTATTTCTTATCTAAAATTTTATAATTCCTCTTGAAGGAAGTTTATATTAAGGGGGATTATTATGCAATTTTAACTCCCTTCCTTGTTTGCAAAAGGTTTTTCTCCACTTTTATAACCCTAAATTTAAGCTTAAAGGGGAGTGTTGGAGAATTAACCTTAATTTAGGTCATTCCCATAGGTTTATAGGCTTTTCCCAAGTCCTATTTATATGTTTATTTATAAATACACTTTATTCCTACCTTTATGAGGTGTCACTCACCTCCCTATTCCACTTGTTGGATTTAGAGTTACTTGCACATAATTGCTCTCCCCCCACATGGAACACACATCTTACTCACTTGTAATAGGATGAGATCCACATGTCACACATGATTAAGCTTGCACATTCAACTCCTTTTATCTCTTATCTATTTATAAAGAGCTTTCTTATCCCTTTATTCCACACTAGTTACTACTCTTTCATAACTCCCTTGTTGTTTTAAGTCTTGCTCTTGCATCTTTGTGATGCTCTTTGGTCTAAATTCATTATCTCTCTGTCTTTTTTTATAGATTATTCATGATATTATATTTAGAGTGATTCATTTTTATAATATTCTAATAGATTTTTGGGTTTTTTCATAGTTTGATGGTTTTCACCACTTATCAAATCTTTTGTCTTGGATTTATGGTTTGCTCTAGTTTTCAAGGTAATATTATTCATTTACTTTCTTTCAACATTTGATTCTTTGAAATATTATATTATAAATATATGCTATGATATGAATTAATATGGTACAAGATGTGATGGAATGAGAATTTCATTGATTTTTATGCAATGTAGGCTCAATGTGCAAAATCTTTGGTTAAATGTGTAAACTCTTGATAAGTCTTGATGATTATATGCTAGACAAATGGATTGTAAGAGATATCAATTATAATAATTGATATTTAATAGCTCAGAATATATTTGTATATATAAGAATATGTAAGACACTTCAAACATATAATTACCTAAGAGAATTATGATAAATGAAAATATTATAATGAGGAATTAGAATAAGGTGGAAAATAACTAGAAAAGGGAAAAGATTAAAATTGATGGTTAACAATTCTAACTTGAAAGGTATAAAGGCTCAAAATAAAGATAAAGTTGAATAGGGGATGGATAAATAGGATCTTGGTGTGAAAAAATGACATATATAAGGTGTTCATAAATAAATAAAAGTAAATTAGAGTCTATTATGGATCAAAGTGTTAAAGGGACCAAGTGTGATAAATAATGACAAAGATGTTATGGAAAAGGGTCTTGTACCAAAATTAGGTGTCTACATAATGATCCACTTTATGTGAATGTGTGTGAATACATACATGTGTCAAATTAAAATAAAATTGAAGCACATAGATACACTCACCAAAGGGATAAAGGGATGAATATTTTGGATGCTTATAATAGGCTTCACTCACATCTAAGGTTTTATAAATCTGGTTTACCTATAAACAAGTGTGAATACATAGTAGCTAATATCTCAATAAAATGGTCAAAATATACTAAAGTGAAATATAAACTTAAAAACATGAGCATATGAATGAATACACCTAATGGTATGTGAACCATATTTTCACTCCTAGGAATCTCCTATGGATTGGAAGCTAAAACCTTAAATCTTAATTCTAGGCAATGATGATTTTTAGAATGGATCTCTAAGACCTCAAGGATTTAATTTTTTTTGTGAAAACTTAAGTCTTCTTCTTCATTAGGAAAAAAAAAATAATAGTCAATGCAAATCTGAAAAAATGGATATAACATATATATATGTATTCCCCCCATTTTGAGGTAAGGGAAGTGTAATTATTGTAATCACTCATCTCAAAATGAAGAGTCATGTGCATCATTTTTTATCATATAAAATTATAGCTAAAGATATCATAATATTTATTTATTTGTAAATACATGTATGTATCTATAAATACATATCATCATGTAAATTTATATATTAAGATGCAACCTATTGTGAGGATGAGCTAGTGAGGGGTAATAAATATGCCTTAGTATAACTTGGTGATGGGGACAAAGATATAACCCCAATATGGTAGGATATTTAATAACCCAATATGTAAGTAGGAAATTGTAGTGTCATAATATAAGCAATATAAGATCAATATGCACATGTGTAACAAGATATGTATATGTAAGATATGGATGATAATATTTAGGATATATGTAAGGTTAAAATTTACATAATGACATGATAAGGTATAAATAATATCAATGAATTTAATGAGATAGATAAGGGTTAAATAACCCCAATGATAAAATAAGGTTGAGACACAATATATGCCCTGATGTAAAAATGTGCACATAGGTGGGCTAGATATAAAAATGAAACACACGTAATAGTAGTAGTATTCCCAAATAGATGCATGGTAAATACCATGTAAATGTAGGAAACAAGCAATGAAATAGTTCATCTGCAATCTCATATTTCTAGAATAGTAAACAAGTATGATCATTACGTACCCCTCTATGATTTACATTCATTAGTCTAGTTTCATTTGTATCACTTGGAATTATTTCTCATCATACCATATTGATAGATTCAAATTTAATATATTTAGTCATGTATGATTAGATATATTTAATTACAACTAGTTTATTCCTTATTTTTATTCAAACTAGAATTAGGGTAAATAAGTGTATATAATTTTTAACTATCTATATAGGATGATTATTGAAGAAAATTGTAAGGTGAGTTGAATTTTTGGAATCAATAATCATGTGTTGATCCTTGATTTTGGAAAATTTTGGTAAGTATATATATGTGAATAAATGTGCAAGGGCAAAAGGCTATATAAGATAAAACAAAAATACAAGGAACAATTTTGTAAAAAGTTTTGCATGAAATGATTGATATTAGTGATCAAAGACCATGTAGTTAAAGACAAACATGATCACACAAAAACATGAGATTTCTACAGAACACAAAATAACATGTAATTAGAAATAGATTTTTAGGCATTAAATTTGTCTAAGTTCATGATTTTTGGACAAAATATCCATGCAGTAATAAGAATTAGAAGTGAATTAATTGAACAATGCATGCAAATAGTTGGGTTGAATGTTTATATTAACTTTATCCTTTACATTTTATGTGGTTACTTATTACTAAGGAAAAACTTGTTGGTAAGCTTAGCATTTGTTACTTGATTGGTGTTATTAGCTCTGAAGTTGGATATATATATATATATATATATATATATATATATATATATATATATATATATATATATATATATATATATATATATATATATATATATGTATATGTATATATATGTGTGTGTGTGTGTGTGTGTGTGTATATACATATATACACACACACACACACACACACACATATATATACATATATGCATATATATATATACATACATATATACATATATATATATACATATATATATACATATGTATATATATATATATATACACACACACATATATGTATATATACATATGTATATATATATATATATGTATATATACATATATATATATATATATATGTATATACATATACATATGTATATATACATATATATATATACATATACATATATATATATATATACATACATACACACACATATATATATATATATACATATATATATATATATATATATATATACATATACATATATATATATATATATATATACATATACATATATATATACATATACATATATATATACATACACACACACACACACACACACACACACACACACACACACACACACACACACACACACACATATGTTTTACTTCCATTTACATGTGTTAACTATATGTGATGTGTGGCACCATTATTTTTTTGTGAATTCTTGACATAAAGGTGTACATATTTGGATCTAATTATATAATTATATGTATGGATTCACCATTGATTAATAAAATGGGTTCTTAATGGTTTATTTATGTGGATTATATAAGCTATTAAGTATTTGTTCTTGAGTGATTTGAGGACATAGAATTTCCTTCTATCTATTGGAAATACATAGTTTGTGTGAGACTAAAAGGTAACACAAACCTAGTGAAAATTTTAGGTTAATTATTAAGACCCATTCAAATGAAAATTTTAGATTTAAGGGCATGATGTGTGACAAGGTGAAGGAATACAAAGATTAGTATAAAAAGTAATAACTCCTCCAGTGGTTCTTCTACACAAAAAAGTTTGTCAAAATGGATAAGAATGGGTTCCCCCATGTTGATCTCCCATGGCAATGGCCTGAGGTGTGCCTTTAAGTGATGAAATACCTGACACTTAAAGGTAATTATACTTTAATTTTCTCCCACCACTTTTTATTATTAAACTATATCTAGGGATATAAAATTAGTCTCTCATTCTATCTATTAAAGTCTCTAGAGAGCACTACTCTTGCCCATCAGGTTAACGAATCTAACCCTATACTACACCAAGATCTCATCCTACTATTAGTAAATCATGGCCATACCTTGTGAGGTAAGGAGGTTCCTCTGGGTGGGTCCTTAGTAGAGGAGGACTCCCTATATGGAGACCCTACCTTAGGATCCTACCACCCTTGTAATAATACCCCCAAGCTAGCCTTTCTAAAACCTCTACTAATGGCCTTCTATTGAAGCTATTTTTCCCTAAGCCCAAAATATTTTTTTTGTATGAGGGAACCTACGAGGAGGTCATTAGGAAAGGTAAAATTCTACTATCTAAAGAAATGAAAAATAATAAAGAGTAGTTGGATATCTTCAACATCAAGTTGCATGAGGCTAGGATAAACCTGGTAAGTCTCATTCAGGAATGGAATACCTTGAACATGAAAGTTGATATGACCATCCAATCTTTCATACATTCTAATAAGGTGAACAAGACTCCCAAAAAATAACCATTGAAGGTAACAGATACTCCCCCACCTAAGATCTCCAACATGAATCCCATTAGGAAAACCTCTCCACAAGAACACATATAGAAAAGGACATAACTTATCCTCCCTCAAGATGACACTAAAGGACCTAATAATAGGATGAGGGATAAATTTTCCAAGAACAAGCAAGATGCACTTGAGAAGATAACTAAAAAAGAGAAGGAACCACTAGAGGCCCCCCCTCCTAATATGTTTATTTTTTTATAGTTTGTTTCTCCTCTTAAGGGGTTAATTAACTTGTTTTTTGTTTCTTTTGATTGTTTTGGCATTGGGGGATTTCTACTCTTTTGTATAACTATTTATTATGGTTCTTGGTCCTTGTAAAACTAGGTATTTTACTTGATCAAATAAATTTTTTATATTTAATGTGGTAATGTAATTTAGATTCATTTAAGAAAATATTTAAGAGTGATATTAATGCATAAGTAGTGGAGTTTTCAAGAAGTGTGTCAATTTGAGGAGGTTTAAATCCTGAGAATTAGTTGGAGTAGAAGATCTATGACCCATTATATGATATGCTCTTTATATATCTTCCAATACATATCTATGAATGGTTTGTGACTTATACCACCAATCAAATAAGAAATATTATGTGAGGAATGACATGGATGAAAGTTTGACTTACAAAACTTAAAGAGATTGGAGAATTTGGGACTCTCATAGTGGATGTATGATGGAGAGGGAATTTCAATATCTATTTGTAGACACCTAATCTTGGTGTATGGGTAGTTTTAGATGTTACTTTACATTATTTTAGGGTAGTTATGTTTTTATAAATTATTGGTTTATTAAGCTCTTATTGGTATGTATTTTATATGTAATGGGCCCCATTTTCTTCCCCTTTCTCCATTTTTATCTATCCTCCCTATTTTTATCCCCTTTTCCTTTATTTTATGGGTTTTGGGGGTTTTATATGATTTTAGTAGTATGATCCTAGTCCCCCTTTTGTGTGGGTCATCTCAGCCTTATTTCTCATTCCAAGGATTTTTTCTTCTTTTGTCGACTTTTCCTACCCTTTGTGTGTTAGCTTGATTTCTAATAGGGCCCTAAATTGAATTTGAGGAGATTATATAAACATATGTGAATTAATTCATATATGAAAATGATAATAAGTGATGAAAGAAAGTGTTATAATAAAATGTCAAGAGTAATAAATATAAATTTAGTATTTGATTTGAAAAGTGGAATTTCAGGTGGAGTCTTCATATTTCATCATTATCAATTATTCATGTAGCATAAAGTCATATAAGGATTAGGTCTTGCATAACCATGATTTAAAAATAGGTTTAGTGTTGGTTTCCAAATTTTCTAATAACATCAATCTAATTAGGACCTGCCCCTCAAGGACTACACCATTTTTTAAGGTTTTGCAAGGTATTTTGAGATGATTAGGTTTTTAAGAAAGGAGATCAATTTCCCAGTGATACATAATGAATTATGTGAAATCAAGATAATTTTTTAGATCCCAATATTAGATTATTAGAGTTATCCAATTTAGTTTAGGAAAGGACATAAATAATGATAATGTATTAGTAGAACCTTGGTTTGACAAAGAACATAATAATCCAATCTTGTTTGTATGTTTATAATTATTAGTTTGCTACAAAATATATGGGTTATGTTCACCTTTATTCATGAAACTATTTTATTCTATTTTCATCCTTTAATAGTCTATATATTTACTATAATTCAATGTTATTCTTATCAACATAGTTTTGCACATTTTAATTATTTTAGAATATTCCTTTATGTAACTAGATAATAATCTTATTGCTATGTTACTATAATTTATTTAGATCTAAGTTATAAAATTATTTATCATGATGCATATCTCATGTTTATGTAAACAAAATTTATTGTATTAAATTTTGAACTCATGCTCTATTACGTCTATTTAAGGTTATATTATGATTTCATTGTCATATAACTAATTTCATCTAGTGTTCCCTAGATGCTTGATGTGTTGTACCCTCCTATTAGGGTTAGCCTTTGCATGTTAATAACATTATAATTATCTAAGGTGTGTTTATTATTTTTATATCTCATTATCCTTATGTGATTTGTTATTTTTCCTAGAGCTAGATATTGTCTCTCTCCACAATGCTAAATTCAGTTAGGGTTGTATTATACAATTTTATCTTTCATTAATCATAGTTTATCACTTGATTTTAACTTCCCAAGGGTTTGTTTAGCATCATATCTCTTTCAGATTAGTAATTTAGTTTACTATAAATATTTTCCATATAGGTGTATCTTATAATTTATTATAGATAAGAATATTCCTAAACATGTTAAAACTATGACATGCTATTTAATATTGTTATCTAAATGGAATATTCATAGCTTGTGTGTGTTATTATGTATCATGATGTTGTTAGTGTATAAATGTTTATCAATGTTTAAATGTTTCTTTCCAATGATATATCATAAAATACTAGCACATTTTTGGAGACATGATGGTGTTATATGTGATGATAATGTACTATGTGTTGATACCCATACTATCGATAGACTTGTCTTAGTGCCTCCTATGGAAATATCTTGTACCAATTCTAAAATTTCCCATTATATGATGATTTATTATGGGGTAGACAATGTTATGAGCTAGAGGGATAGAGCACATCATGAAATATTCCATCATTATTCTTATTATCATTGATGTGGGATTAAAAAAACATTACCCTTAATCTTCTTGAAGCTCTACAGCTTTGTTTGCAAGCTACTAAATATTATGGTATTATAGATCAAATAAAAAATAATCATGCAAAGATATAGACTTTAGAATTACTAAAAATTCTAAATTAGAAGATCCCAAACTAGGACAAGCCGAAGGGAAAAGATAAACAACAAAGCAAGTCACTAAACACAGAAAATGAGCAAGGGAGAAATGAAAAGAGCCAAAGGTAAAACACAAATTGGTCATGCAAAAATGGTCAAAAATACTTTATAATGCCTTTAAAAAAACTAATTTTCCAAGTGATACTCACCCTTATCACTTTACTTCTATTATTATATCTTTGATGGATATGGATAGCTTTATTAATTTTTAGAATGATGAATTATCTTTGAAAGATATGATCAACATTCATTATTACATATTCAATTTATAATCAACAATCTAAATATCAAAAGGATTCTTATGGATAATGGTTTGGCATTAAAAATTTGTAATGAGTCATTTATTTTTCAACTTGGAATTGGAAATCAATCCCTTGTAAACTAAAAAATTATCATTAAGGAATTTGGAAATCAACCAAGAAAATATCTTAGACCAATCACTTTGGATATATCCCTTGATCCTAAGGTCATAGCTACTGAGTGTAAAGTTATACGTAATTATGT
This sequence comes from Torreya grandis, assembly GCA_037957365.1. Classification (NCBI taxonomy): domain Eukaryota; kingdom Viridiplantae; phylum Streptophyta; class Pinopsida; order Cupressales; family Taxaceae; genus Torreya; species Torreya grandis. The sequence goes on from JARHVA010001773.1 coordinate 560,424, forward strand.
AAGCTATAAAAATTTGTGTGGGAAACTATGGATTCATGATATGGGTTTGTCCCATATATATTACATATATGTTTGACATCAATACATGATGGGATATTGTACACATGTCCTGTAGATGTACCATTTTGGTTCTATAAAATGTTTGAGTTATCATGATATTATTGTGCCACATTTGAATCAAAATCAACCAAAATTTATGGATCACAAAATTTTTAGTCCAATACATCAATTAATAACCTTTGAATGAGGTGAAACTAGCATAAAATAAGAAGTTAATGGTGACAACATTGATATTCTAGATGAAAATTTATCCAAAATAAGTTTTACACTGATTGGACTTGAGGAATATAGAGATGATATGAGTATGTTTGAAATTATAAAACTCTATTTCCTCCCTTAATATTATGAAAGACCAATAAATCCATCATTTAATATTGAATAATAGTAAACATATGGTAAGGGTAAGGGGAATATTATAGATGATTATTATGATTTAAATAATTCTAGAATAATTCCTATCCATGTTTAAACTTCTTTAGAAACATATGGATTTGAATTGAAAGTGTGAAAAAAAAAAGGGATATAAGGGCCATGACTTAGGTAAACATGAACAAGGTATAACTAAACCTATTCTTCTAAATGTTTATAAAAATAAACAAGATATTAGATGTTGTGAGGATTTTGAAATTTAAGTTGTGTTTTTTCAAGTGGATAATAGATAAGTTTATGGTATAAATATTTCTCACTTTACATTTATGATTCACCCAATGAGAAACAACATTAATTTACCTATAATGGGAGAAATCACCGTTGAGATGGTGATTTTTTACGTGTTTGAGAGGAGAAACTCCCACATAGGATATGTGTATTTTTGGATTTTTGAGTATTTTTAATTGAAAATTAAAAAAATAAAAATAAAATTTGGAAATTTTGGATGATGAGATAGATGGATAAAGGAGGAGGAAATAAACCCACAATAGAATGAATGTATAGAACTACAAGAATAACTTAGAATTAAATGAAAAGTTATAAATTATTCCTCTCACATAAAAATGGATATAGAATCAACATATGTAATGGGAATAAATGTTTTTACTAGAAGAAAAAATTCTCCTCAAAACTTGGATTGGGTACCCTTGGTACAAATATAATACATGGGATTTACAACACAAAATTTGGGAACACCATGAATTGTACATAACCAAGAAAATTCTATAATTGTAAGGGATTTTATATCTATGAATATAATCTCAAAATTAACAAAAAAATAACATAAAAATCCATGAATACAAATAATTATATCACCTATTCCATTGCTCAAGTCTATAAAATTACATATCCCACACACAAAGTTGCAGCTAACTCTTCCCCAAAAGCTTGGAGGAAAGAACCCTTTTATTGTCATCTCTCCTATTTATAACACATAAGAAGATGGAATGACCTTTCTTATTCTCATTTTGTCCTATTTTTTTTAATAAAGTGACTTAAATAAATCATAAAATGAGCCCACCAATCCTTATCCATTGGGTGATAAAGTCTGTAAATAGTATGTACCACACCCTAACATAAGAAAATGACTCCTACAAAGGGGAACATGTAAAAAATTAAGAATTAAACATATAAAAAAGTATCTTATAATAAAATTATTTAAATAATTATATTTTTTGTTTCAATACCTTTCCAATGCTTCAAAGGGTAGCTAAAACAAATTTTAGACGTGAAAGATATGGCTAAACATAGAATTCATGCCTAGCACACCTGTCATGTATGGTTAGGAAAAAAATTATACATATTTATTTTATATAAAAAAATTTAATCTAAGGATAAATTTTTTTACATCATTTCAAAACCTTTCCAATTCTTCAAACAAGAGCCAAAATGGAGTTTGGATGCAATAATTATGGCCAAAATAAGAATTTGAATTTTTTCTTTTACATGTATGGTGCTTTGAACTCTCCCATGAGGTTGGGACATATGGCCTTGTAACTTCTAAGAATTTATATCACCCATGGATTTGGGTCAAATATCCTTGGCATGTCTAGGCATTTAATTCACACATGGGGTTGGGTCAGATGACCTTGAAAGTTCTAGATCTCCAATTGACTTTTGCACAAAATCTATGAAGTTTGGACATTTGATGTTTGAAGAAAAATTATAATTGAGATAACATATTTATAATTAATTAAATGAGAATAAAAATGGATTTTGGATGTTAAATATATGTTAAAACAAATAGTTTTCACCTAATTGGCCCTTAGTTCTTGTTGGGCTCCAAAGTTTTTGATCTCCAGTATGAATAATATATGAAGTTTGGGACTCTAATATCTAAATCATAGATGATGATTATGAAAATATATTTAAAACACATCAAACAAGAACTAGAATGGGGAATAGATGTGAAATATATGTTAAATTAGAGAATTTTTACCTAGCTGGCCCTTGGTTCCTACTAGGCTTCAAAGTTTTGGATCTCTGGTATGAAAAATACTTGAAGTTTGGGACTCTAATATCTAAAGAAAATATTATCCTTAGGACACTATATTTAAAACAAATAAAATGATAATAAAATGGAATTTAAATGTGAAATATATGCTAAAATAAAGAATTTATACCTAGATGGTCCTTGGTTCCTACTAGGATCTGAAGTTTTAGACCTCTAGTATGAAAAATCTATGAAGTTTTGGCCTCTGAGATACGAATAAAATATGATACTTAAGATAATATATTTCAAACACATCAAATGAGAACCAAAATAAAGTTCACCTAGATGGCCCTTGGTTTTTATTGGGATTCAAAATTTCAGATCTACTCTATGAAAATTTTGTAAAGATTGGGCTTCTTAAATCTAGAGTAAATATGATCCTTAGGATAATATATTTCAAACACATCAAAAGAAAACCAAAATGGAGTTCATATATGTAATATATACCAAAATTAAATAAATTATTTTGATGCATACTTGAGGTATGAATGATACTATATTTTTATGATTTATCCAAAATGAAATTTCTTCAAGTGAAACATATACATGACATTATATGCTTGTGAGACATAGTTGATATGGGGAAAAAATTGATTTCTCCATGTGGGAGCCAAAATTTTAAACATTTCATGAATTTAAATTTTAGTTACAATAATGGATCTTACCATATGATGGTATTCCTTGGAGGAATGTAGGAGAATACTAGACTATTTGGTGGCTAGTACCTTATTCAAATTATGGATAGTATATAGTGCAAATGCATATCCTAATTTGGCCAACTTGAAACCAATTCACATATCCAAATAATATGATAAATGAATGAATGATTTTGGGCTATATCATTGACTTGAAAACTCCACCTATTTTCCTATAAGAATTCCTAGTAGATGATGTGTAATACTCACTATGTACCAATCCAAAAAATTGGCAACCAATTCACTAATCCCAACTGTATTAAAAATAAACATTCTATACTAAGCCAATTCATTCTCTTCAAACCTCCACCTATTTTATTGAGTTTAAACTTTGGGAATTTTAGGTTTTTGGAAGGATATACAAGGACACATTTCCTTTGTGTTTAAAAACACAAGCTAATTTCTTTGAATACATTTTGAAACAATTTTAACTAGAAATGATCTTGGTATAGCTCATGATATCTTTGATGATTCAATAAGGGTTGTGATCATATTATAATACTTGATCAAGAAGTGTTATATCAAGGGATTTATGTCTTGTAATCATCTCCATCACATGGAAGATGAAATTCCATAATGAACAAGTTGTGTTTATTGAACACAAACACACACACAACATAAAAATGAAAGGGAAAAACACATGCCAAAATTGTGTGGAAAAGTAAATTATTTACAAGGGAGAAGTTAGGACAACATGAATAAACATTACCATTAATGGGTTGGGAAACATGTGAGTCCTTGTGAAGCAAGTTTTGACAAGATGATGACAACTTTGACAAGGTCATGAGAAATAAAAACTTGATTTTATCTATATCTATAGGATAAACATGAGGTATGGGTGGAAAGACAAATATGGAATCAAACACTTGACCCCACACATTTTCCTCATAAATACAAGTAATATGTTTTAAAATAATATTTTAAATATTAACAACATGAATCATACCTCTAAAATATTTACTTTGTGGCTGCTCTTGTCACTCTTTAACCATGAATAGCTGAACCAAATCACCTTTTAGCATCTCCAAAGGTGGGATTGGGACTAAAACCTCATGTAATTAAAAATGACTATAAACTTATTGTTGATTTATTATTATTTATTAATCAAAATATTATATGTGCTTGTGTTCAACATCATCACATACCTATTCTTTTTTAGTGTGAAGCTCACTATTTTCATGACTTATCTCATTTTCTTGGAAGGAGACTAAATTTGTATTTTCAATACATTCTCCCATGACTTATTTCTATTGAGTTGTTTTTTCAATATTTTATTTATATCATCGAATGAAAGAAGATGATTCTTATTTGTATTGTTTACCATGCTGGAATTCAAACCATCACTCTCATCCTTAACACCAATAACTTGTTCTTATTATTTTTTTCCACCTTGTGAAAGTTTTTGAGTGAGTAGAATTATATTATTTTGATTTTCATATCTCCATAAAAATATTAAAAAAAAAAAACTCTCTTGGTATCATCAACAATTTAATGAATTGGATTTTATTTTAAAAACATATATAAAGAGGAAAACATTCTTTACCATATCATCACTTTAAAAAATATGATCATCCACTAATTTGGGCTCTTTTAAAATATTTTTCTTGTTTATTTATTTTTATTTTTTACACTCAATATTTACAAGGTATGTATATTATGATTCCATATGGAATTTCTTCATACCTGAAACAAAAAATCAAACTATGGTCGTGATAACAAAGATAAAAATATCAAAAACATGAACTATATTCCATCATTTTTTAGGCATCATTTTAAAAAATTCACCAAACATTTTTAGTATAAATTTTGGTTTTATGACTCACCCAATGGGAAGTGACATAGATTTACCAATAATGGGAGAAATCACTATTGAGATGGTGATTTTACTTTGCGTTTGAGAGGGGAAACTCCCTCGTAAGATATGTGTATTTTTTTGATTTTGAGTAATTTTAACTAAAAATCATAAAAAATAAACAAAATTTGGAAATGGTGGAAGATGAGTTACATTGAGAAAGGAGGAGGAGAGAAACCCATGACAAAATGAATGTAGAGAACTACTAAAATAACTTAGAATTAAATGAAAGAGTTGGAAATTATTCCTCAACCATAAATATGGACGTAGAATCAATAGATGTAATGGGAATAAAATGTTTATGTGGAAGCATAAAGTCTCCTCAAAACTTGCATTGGGTATCCTTCGTACAAAGCCCATATATAGGGTTTACAACACAAAGTCTAGAAACATTGTGAGTTGTACACATCTAAGAAAAGTGAAATTTTTTAATGGGTTATCTATCTATGAATAAAAATTCAAAATTCATAAAAAAATAGAATCAAAATCCATGAATCCAAATAATTATTTCACATACTTGCTTTTATTCCATTTCTTAAATTTATAAAATTACATGGCCCACACACAAAGTTATAGCTAGCTCTTCCCCAAGAGATTGAAAGAAATAAGAACCCTTTTACAATTGTCATCTCTCCTATTTATAACACATAGGAGGATGAAATGACATTTATTAATATCATTTTTTGTCTTATTATATTTTATATTTTTTGTTCAATTTTAAATAAATTGACTTTAATAAATTTCCAAAGGCACACCAATCCTTTTCCATTAGGTGACAGAGTCTGTAAATAGTATGTGCCACACCTTAACATAAAAAAAATGATCCCTATAAAGGTAAATTTGGAAAAAAATTAAGAATTTATAAATTTAAAAATTATATAATGAAAAAATTATTTACATCATTGGACTTTTTTGTTTCAATACCTTTCGACTGCTTCGAATGGGAGCCAAAATAGACTTCAGATGTGGAAGATATGGAAAAATAGAGAATTTATGCATAATATGCTCATGACATACCATCATGAAAATTTTTATCCCTATTTATTTTCCAACCAAAATTTTTCTTTAATAATAAAATATTTTACATCAGTTTATATATCATTTCAATACCTTTCCAAAACTTCAAATAAGAACAAAAATGGAGTCCTAATGCAAAAGTTATGGCCAAAATAAGAATCTAACATTTTTCCTTTACATGTCAACAACCCCATGAGGTTTTAATAGATGGTATTGATGATTATAAGTATCTATCTCACCCATGGTTTTGGTTTATATGGCCTTGGTGTGTTTGGTCATCCGATGGAACCATGGGGTCAAGATAGATAACCTTAAAAGTTTTAGATCTCTGATTGAATTTTGCACAAAATCTATGAAGTTTGACCTCTACTGTCTGAATTAAATATGTTCCTTGAGAAAATATATTTAAAATAAATCAAATGAATATAAAAATGGATTATATATGTTAAATATATGCCAAATGGATAATTTTCACCTAACTGGTCCGTGGTTCTTGTTGGGCTCCAAAGTTTTTGGTATGAAAAATATATAAAGTTTAAGGCTCTAATATATAAATAAAATATGATCCCTAGGATAATATATTATTAATTCAAAAAATGAGAAACAAAATAAGGTTTGAATGTGAAATATATGCAAAAATAGATAATTAATACCTAGTTAGTCCTTGGTTCCTATTGGGATTTGAAGTTACAAATCTTTGGTATGAAAAATATATGAAGTTTGGGACTATAATATCTAAAGAAAATATTATCCTTAAGAAATAATGTTTTCAATGCATTAAATTATAACCAAAATAGAGTCTAGATATGAAAGATATGCACAATAAAGAATTTGTACCTAACTAGCCCTTTGTTCTTACTGAGCTTCAAAGTTCCAGATCTCTGGTATGAAAAATATATGGAGTTTTGGCCTCTGAGATATGAATAAAATATGATCCATAGGAAAATATATTTCCATGACATTAAATGAGAAGAACAATAGAGTTTAGATGTGAAAGATATGCCAAAATAGAGAATTTTCATCTAGCTAGCCCTTGGTTTCTACTAGGCTCTAAAGTTTTAGATATTTGGTATGAAAAATATATGAAGTTTCAATCTTTAAGATATAAATAAAAAATTATACTTAGGAATATATATTTCAAATACATCAAATGATAACCAAAATGGAGTCAAATGTGAAAGATATGTCAAAATAGAAGAAACACACAATGCATACTTGAGTTGTGAATGGTACTTGATTTATCAAGTTTATCAAAAATGAAATTTATTGAAGTGAACCATGTATAATACCTTGTACACCTATGAGATGATCTAGTTCCAAAATTCTGATTTCTCTATGTGGGAACCAAAAATTTAAAAAATTCATGAATTTAAATTTTGGGTACAACATACATAGCAAATCATAACCATGAGTGTTATTACTTATAAATATCATCTTAGTAAGTTTTACAAGTCCACAAAGAATAAATCAAAATAAAGGAAAAACATCAAGCATATACCATATTACATATTAGTGCCCAATAAGGAAAGATACAAGTTATGCATTTTGAGCTAGTTGATTGTGCTACATCATCTACAAGCCTCTAGTTGTATACAATTTTCAATAATGAATCCATATAAAAATAGATGGGAACTAATATCTATTTATTGACATAAAATCATAACAATATATTCTAATATGTAGATCAATCACACTTATTTTGTGTATGGTGATCCTCTAAAGTATACATATAATATTTTCAGTTTTGTCACTTTACTGACACATTATCTTGTAGGGGCTTATCAATGCATCTCCCTAAGTGCACATTGTGAAAGGTGCACTAAAAATGGGGTGGGATTGTCTCATGGTAATTTGATAGATAATTTTTCATAACATTATTTATTACCATAACTACTATCAATCTAACCTCCTTTGAGTCTATATCTATCTTACCTCTCCATCTTCTTTCTATCTAAAGTTTCTAGCTTCCCTATATCCTACTATAACTACCTAGCTAATATAATTTATTTATTACCTTGTATTCCTTGTACTATATTAGAGATATAGTTACGAGTCTATCTCCTATCATTTTTATTATATAATCCTGGTCAATACCATACTATTCTAGCCAACTGTATCGACCTAGTTGATACTATCAACTTAGAGCTTAAGGTTAATTTTAGGTATTGGAGTTATATATATAGGGGTAATATTTAATTATTAAAGTATATATCATGTTTATACACTCTAATTTTTCTCACATTTTTTCCTTAAGTAGTATTTGAGAGAGTTAAAGGTTTAAAACCTTATCTTGCAGGTTTTGTCTTGTGGTTTTATTGATGCTTAATAAGAGAGGTTTTTGAAGTTCCTAACCAAGTTTATCTAGGTCTTCATATTACCATTTCTTAAAAATGGATATTAAAGCCAAAGGGGGAGATTGAAAAGTCAATGGGTCCATTCAAAGGTAATTGTCTCTATCTATATACTCTTTCCTTTACTTACTAGATTAGGTATTGCTTGGTTTACTATTTTGTGGATGGATGTGTCTATCCTTGATTTTGTTATTATTTATATTGAATAAAATGGCATAAATATAGGGTTGCTTAGGATTTTAATTTATCACCTTAAGTTACATAGAACCCCATTTGGTTGGTAATTACACATTATCTTTTTTACAATCACTTACCCATTATTTGTTTTATTTGTACCTCTTACCCATTATTTACTTTTACTTGCATCCTTACAATCACTTCTCCATCATTAAGCCCTAGTGAGAGCTATACACCATATCATAGGATTAGGCTTTGGAATAATTTATTATTTAAATTTGAGTGTAGATTACTCTTTTTTAGGTCTATGGATATTCTACGTCCTTACTCGATCATACAATTATATGTAGGATCTATTGATTGATCTTATTCAAGTCCTAATCAATTCACATAAAGAGGATAGTTTTATGTAATCCTAGCATGTGTATACATGTACTAATTAAGAACTTACATTTGATAGTTTGGGTACATTTCCCACAACCATTTATGTTGAGAATGGATCAACATTATTAAATAAAGACACAATTAATATTAATGTTGGCACTAGAGACACAAACTATTTAAAATTTAAGTGCCTTATTAACTTCCAAAGATAAAAAGTTCTATACTAAGGTATTGAGAAAATATAGACATTTTTGCATGGTCCTATGTCAATATGCCTCAACCTTATATATATATATATATATATATATATATATATATATATATATATATATATATATATATATATATATATATATATTATAGTACATCACCTATTTGTGGCCCTGATGCTAAACCTATGAAATAAAAGATCAAAAAGATACATCCTAAGGTTAATTTATTGGTTAAGGAAAAAATATCAAATTTACTTGACACTGAGTTTATTAGACATGTCGATTATTATAATTAGATTTTTGATATTATGCCAATTTCCAAGATAACTATGGGAATCATAAATTGCATTATTTCTTTAGATATAAATAAATCATGTCCCAATGTTGACTTATAATTTACTAATATTGATATGATAATTGATTATACATCTCAGCATGAGATCATTTCCTTTATGGATGGGTTTTCTAGTTACTATCAAATCAAAATGATCCCTAATGACCAACAAAAAGCCTTTAAAAATATTTTTGAACATTTTAATATGTGGTCATGCCTTTTAGACATAAAAATGCATGAGACACTTATAAAATTACTATGACACATATATTCCATGATTACATACATGAAATCCTAGAGGAATATGTTGATGACATTCTAGGAAAATATAAAAAATGAGAAAAAAATGTCCATGAATTGTGAAAAATATTCAAATTATTGAGCTAATTCATTTTAAGTGTTAGAATTAGCTACATGATCTAATGAATCTAATAGAAAGCATAAATAAGAGATAAAATAGTAATAGTAATAAATAATAACTGTATATATGAGATAATAACAAAAATGAATAAATAACTAAAATATGATGAATTACTCTAATAATTCAATATTAATCTGATATGGAATACATAAATATCCATTGCTTATATAGAGAAAGGTGTGCATGATAAAGATTAGGGAACTCACACAACATGTGTAGTTCAACTGATACCTATCTACATAAATAGTGGAGTGCAATTCCACACTAACAAGATAGGTGTCCAACTTGTGTAATTGATCAACACAAGTTGACTATTAGTTAAACAATCTTATCCTATCTTACCATAAATAATGGAGTGGAACTCCATTGTAACAAGATAAGTGTCTAAGTTAACTACTAGCTAAGCAAGCTTACCCTATTTGGTGTAAATTATTAATAAACATAATAAACTAATTACAATAAGTAATTATTTCACCAAAATAATAAATAATAAATATAAGTAAATATAATAAATCAAATAAATGCACCAACACCCCCCATAAGTGAAGCTTAGGTAGGGCTATGCAGATAAGAGTCTTGGCAATGCATATCCATATTAGATACTCTATACAAATAGATGAGGAAAGGAGAAAATTCGAAGGAAAAAACTCTTCCTCAAAATGAAGGTCTAAGAGACCTCCCTGAAGAATTGATGTCCCCTAAAAAATTGATGTCCCACACTCCTAAAAGAGATTACAAGTTAATATACTTTCTCTCAATAAAAGTTTTGGTGAAAATATCTGCAATCTACTCCTCCATAGGATAATATTGAAGATCAATGATCTCCACCTGAATTAGCTCCCTAATAAAGTGCATATGGATCTCTATGTGTTTGGTTCTCTGATGATGAATCATAATCTTTGAGATTTGGATAATTCTCTATTTGTTGTAGTAGATGATTGATGGCTTCTAAAATGGAACACCAAGCTTAGTGAGAATATTCTAAAGCCAAATAGCCTCAGTAGTGACATTATCAATACCATGATACTTAGCCTCTATAGATGAAAGAGCAATAACATTTTATTTCTTATTTTGCTAATAAATAGGGTTAGATCTAAAGTGAAAGTTGTAACCAAAATTAGACATATGATCATCATAATTTCCAACCCAATTAGAATCTATGCATCCCACAATTCTAAACCTATACCTACTATATAGTGAATCTTGTTTTTGATAGTGCCCTAAATGTAGCTCAAAATGTACTTGGCAACTCTCCAATGAAGCTCATGTGGTCTTTGCCTAAACCTTGAAACCATGACAACTACATATGAAATGTTAGGTCATGCATGAGTCAGATAGATGAGGCTACCTACAAGTTGGTCATATAATATGGCATCAACTAAGGGAGTGGAATAATGAATCTCAAGTCTAACTCTAGATAAAAAAGGAGTTGGTGCAGGCCTATAATTAGCCATGTGAAATTGAGATAAAAATTCCTTAGCATACTTGGGATATGAAAGTGTAATCCTAGAAGAAGACTATACTATCTAAATCCAAAGAAAATAATGTAATGATCCCATGTTTGTCATAGAAAACCTATCTTGAAGTACAGTCTTAACACAACTGATGATGGATGTTGTGCTCCCTATAATAATGAGATCAACATAGAGCACCAAGTATAATAGTGAATCCTCTTACCATAGAAAGTAGACATTCATATTTAAGTGACATCTCGAAAACCCAATAGAGAGAATAAATGTGTCCATCTTAGAATACCGAGCCCTAGGGGCTTGTTTTAGACCATAGAGAGACTTTTTGAAGAAACATACTAGTGAAGAATCCTAAATGAACCCCTATGGTTATTCTATATAAATTTTATCATGAAGATCCCTATGAAGAAATGTAATCTTCACATCTATATGATGTATAACCCAACCATGAGCTATACCAATAGCTAGTATCAAGTGAATAGAATTCATTTTAGCAACATGCACAAAGGTTTATGTATAGTCAATGCCTTCTACTTGGGAAAAACCTTTGGCCACTAAGTATTCATTATAATTATCAATATTTATATCTACTACAAACTTAGTCTGATATATCCACCTACATCGTACTAATTTTATTCCCTTAGGAAGAGGAACAAGATCCCAAGTGTTATTCCTAATCAATGAGTCACACTCTTCTTCTATCTCTGAATCTCAGTCAACTATCCATATGGTTTTTTAAAAATACTATGGATCAGAAGCTATGTCAATGTAGGAATATGGAAAATCTTGTTGTGATCATGTTATCTTTCAATCTAATAGATCCCTAAAAGAGGGTCTACATCTACCAAAGTCTTTTTAGCCCACAAAGGCATTAATGGGCAAGGATCTAGAGGAGGAGGAAGAGGAAGAGGAGGAACATGACTTGCTAGACCCTATTGGGGAAGTATTACCTCATCATCCCTATGAGTAGATGAAGCAAGAGTACCATCATCACTATTATCTAATTCTTTTAAGGAAGAAGAATGCGAAATGTTAAAAGACAAGTTTGAAGGACTTTCTTCAAAGTAAACACTTCTCGCTACAATAAGCTCATGTGAATCTAGATCAATGAGCTGATATCTCTTAACACCATCAAGATATCCCACAAATAAGTAAGTTTAACTTTGTTGTTCTAAAGTATGATGCTTGTTTGAAGGTATGTGAGTCTATACTGGACTACCGAAGACTCTAAAATGATGCACATTTGGCTTCCTATTACACCAAGATTTAAGAGGTGTTATCCCCTTTAAAGCTTTGTGAGGTAATCTATTCTGTATATATGCATCATAATTGATCACTTCCATTGAGTACTTAGGTACTAATTATTTTGCATGAATCATACAACTTTTCATCTCTTTTAAGAATCTATGCTTCCTCTCTGCTACACCATTTTGCTGAGGTGTGTATGCAACTGAATGCTGAAGATCAATTCCTTAAAGAGCACATAATTGTTCAAACTTGTTGTTTACATATTTCCTCCCATTATCTATGTAGATAATCTTGACATACTTCCTAGATTATTTCTCTATTAGAGATTTGAACTCTAGAAATCTATCAAATACTTCACTCTTGAGTTTTAGAAAATAAACCCAATTATATATGGAATAGTCATCAATAAATGTGAGAACATATCGGGTTTTAATAAAAGACAAAGTAGGTAATGGACCTATTAAATCAATATGAATAAGTTTGAGGACTTTTGTATCCCTTCAATCCTTTTATTTATCAAACTTATCCTCTAGATGTTTTCCTAAGGCACAACCATGACATACACCCCCTGAAAACTAAATCTATGGAAGTCTTGTAACCATCTCCTACTAACTAAGTTGTTGTAAATAGTGATAGTTTAGATGACCAAACTACTCATGCCATAACTTGCTCACTAAATCAATGTGTGAGAGAAAAGTTGTAGAGGAAGATTGAGGCACAAAGTGGGAGAATGAATAAATTTGAGTATTATTGTTAACTTTTCCCACTACAACTAAGGCATTATCCTCTAATTTTTTGATTAATACAAAATCGAGTGTGAACTCAACTTTTTTACTAGTATCAAAGTGAGTGATTTATTAGATAGAAAGAAGGTTAGTTGATAACTCTTTCACACAAAGGACATCCTCAAATACACCACTATTAACATCAACTATACTTTTTCCTATAACATCTACCTTAGAATCATCACCTATGAGAATATGAGGCAAGGAACTTGGTTCTAATCTAGAAAATTATTCTTGATCAGAACCCATATAGTGTGAAGCACCAGAGTCAATGACCAATGACTTGGGAGAATTTACCAGTGCAACTAGTGCCATAGCTCTCCCTTTCCCTAAATTTAAAGGAGTGAAAGAATTTTTTGAAGAGGATTGATTGCTGTTATTATTTTTGATAAGACCCTTAAGTTCATCAATCTCTTTCTTCCAATAATATTGTTAACTATGAAATGAATTTTTGAAATAAGGGAAAGGAGTGCCAGTATTTTTTTGTGAATCCCCTTTCTTATTAGTGGATTTATAATCTCCTTATGAGGAAGATTGTTTCTCTTTAATCGTTTCTTTCTATGACTTATTCTGATTATTCTACTTCTTTTTACTTGAACTTGTATTTGATGCTGATGTTAAAACTTACTTATGCTGAGGTTGACTTGAAACTATAGCTTGATATTTGGATGACTTGATTAGACCCATTTCTATTAAATTTTCTTCTTCAACCATTAGAATATTAGAGAATACCTTAAAGGTGGGCATTTGATAAGATGTGCCCAATATGAGCTGATGAGTCTAGAAGCTAGAGACAAAGGATGAATATTCATGACCTAATTTATGTAAGGCACTAAAAATAAATGGAATATCCTTTTAATAAATTTTACATTTAGAAAGTTGTGCTCTAAGATCTATGACTTTAGTGATGTAGTCTTGTATTGTAGCATAATTTTTAGGATCCAAACTAATGAGTTTGTAGTCAATTTGGTAACCACAAACCTCATCTATTTTTCCAAACAATGATGCTAATTTATCCCAAACCTCTTTTTGAGTTGTACATTTGTCAAGATGGAAATTTAAACTAAAGACATGTAAGACCGAATACATACAATTACTTTAATAGTTTCAAAGAGAAAGTGTTGTAACTCTTTTGCATTAGTAGGTGGAATAAGAAGAGTTGTTATGTAAGGCGTATATCCTAGCATCATTAATGAATTCTATGCATTTTTTTCCCATGTATTATAGTTTTATGTTGTTAATAGTGGGAACATGGGATTCCCCATGATGTAATAAAAAATAAACTATCACAAAGCAGAAATTCAAGTACATAACACACCACAAAACCCCCCTAAATTACTTAGTTTCATCCAAACCAAAAATTATTTTTGGAACTTTATAATTGAGTGAAATTACAAGGCTGGATTATAATTTTTCTAGTTTATAAAAATCCCCTTTAGGCCCTCTAGTCTAAAAGAACAAAAAATATGCACTTTATTACAAAAAGTTCTACACCAATGTGTTGTGCTAAAAAAATATTAACTTTTAAAAAAATGAGACCTCAATTAGAGGTCATATGTGATATTTATAAGCCTCTAAAGTTTAAAACATGAGTATGGGTAAGATCTACTATATAAAAATCTAAATTTTGGAAAAATGTAGAAAAAATTGAAAGTACAGTAGCAAAGAGCACAAAATTTTAAGCTATTTCAAAAAAAATCAATCAAAAATACCTCCTAGTGTTAAAATAGTGGGCTCCTAAATTTTCCCTTTAAAATATTCCTATTTATCCATGAGGCCTACCAAAAAAATAAAAATACATTTTTTTGGGTCTGCATAGTCCATACGCTCAGTACAACCGTACCTGGGAGCAAATTTGTTTTTTGTCTTTTGGGGTGATTGTATCCAAATTAGACAAAATTTATATGGATCTGTAGGTTTTGACATCTTCCAAATGAAACTATGAGGTCTTTTTTGATAATAAATTCTTCAATTTTTAGGCACCCACCAGATTTAGGTGTGGTGCTTCTGGATCAAACCCTTGCCAATTTTGCCTCTTGTGCCCAATTTGGACAAAATTGTATATGATTTTGACTATCTCAGGTATTCTAAACTTAATGGTGAGCTCAAAAATTCTTCACAAAGCTCCAATTTTTGCTTATATGTAAAATCAAAAAACTAATCCTATATTTGGATATTTTTCTCTTGAATATTTAGCAATCTATAAATTCAAGATATCTCTAGTACCATGTTAGAATTAGCTATAAGATCTAATAAATCTAATAGAAAGCATAAATAAGAGATAAAATAGTAATAGTAATGAATAATAAATGTATATTTGAGATAATAATAGAAAGGAATAAATAACTCAAATATGATGAATTACTTTGATAATTCAATAATAATAATCTGATAAGGAATACATAAATAGCCATTGCTTATATAGAGTAAGGCATGCATGATAAAAATCAGGGAACTCACACAACACATGTAGTTAAACTAATATCTATCTAAATGAATATTGGAGTGAATCTCCACACTAAAAAGATGGGTGTCCAACTTGTGTAAATGATCAACACAAACTGACTCTTAGTTAAACAATCTTATCCTATCTTACCCTGAATAGTGAAGTGGAACTCCACTATAACAAGATAAGTGTCTAAGTTAACTACTATCTAAGCAAGCTTACTCTATCTAGTGTAAATTATTAATAAACATAATAAAATAATTAAAATAAGTAATTAGTGCACTTAAATAATAAATAATAAACATAGGTAAATGCAGTAAAGTAAATAAATGCACCAACAATAAGTCTAAATCCTAAAAAATGCCTTTGGGGTTACATTAAGACATTTATTTGATAAATCACCATATCTAAGATAGGTATAGATGTATATCCTAAAAAATTATAAGAAATTGTTGAAATTCATCCTTCTAAGAGTCTTAATCAACTAAGAAGTTTACAAGGAAAATTTTAAGCTACCAGGTATTATTTTTCTTAGGTAGTGGATAAAACACAACCATTTTCAATATTATTATGAAAATATACCAAGTATGAGTGGGATACAAATAAAAGGATTTTTATGAAATTAAATAATATCTAGATAATACTCTAGTTATGATGCCACTCATTTTATTCCAAGCATTATTATTATTTATTTTAGCTACATAACATGCATTGAGAAATTTGCTTGCATAATATGATGGTGATAAATAAGAAAGTGAAATTTACTATATCAATAAAGATTTGTAAAATTATGATTTAAATTAAAAATAATTGGAAAAATTATTCTTATATATTATTCTTGTGATGCATAAAGTTAGACATTACATGTTAAATAATGAGACACAAGTCATTACAAAGATTTAACAATAGACAAGTGGGTCATGATACTTATAGTGTTTGATCTTATGTTTGTATCACAAAATTTGGCTAAACGGTAAGTCACCACATACCAAATAGTTTATGCTCTCATATTATACCACACTCTTATAGATGACACTTATCCATATGAGTTTGTTATGTGTATTAATGCAAATAAAACTTGAACAATGTACTTTGAAAGATCCAAATGTTCTTTATGTGTAAGGATAGCTATTCTAATGATTACTTCCAAGGAAAACTATGCTCTTAATATATTTATTGATATTTTCATGTACCAAAAATATAG